>NW_004624768.1:1933263-2062741 GCF_000247695.1 Heterocephalus glaber
CTGAGTAATTATTTCTGATTTCATTTTTCCCAGATCCTCTTTTGTTGCCAGTTCAGAGAGTCCAGGTGGTTGAGTTATCAGAGTGTTCCATTTCATTTCCCTTTGGGGTTGCTGTAGGTGATCCAGAAGTCTGTCTTTGAGGCTTGTTTATGTGTCTTCTCATTTCCACTGAGGGGAGGGTGCTTCTGGCACCTGCGCTGCTCACCTTCTCTGCCCTAGGAGCTTGGGATGGCAGCGGGGGAGCTTCCTTCTGGGTGCTGGGACCGGCTCAGCTTCTCTGCCCTAGGAGCTTGGGATGGCAGCAGGAGAGCTTCCTTCTGGGTGCTGGGACCGGCTCAGCTTCTCTGCCCTAGGAGCTTGGGATGGTGGTGGGGGAGCTCCCCCTGTGTACTCATTTTCAAGGAGATAACGGAAATATTTTCAGTTCCAAAGCAAATGCTGTTGTCATGCAGTTCCCAGCTCTTTTCTTAACTGTTTTTGCATACAGAAGCCTCATTTAAGGACAAAAATCTTAACAATCCTAGAAAAACATAAAAATTATTTTTTTGGTACCAGGGATTAAATCCAGGGCCTTCACACTAAGCTATATCCCCAGCCCCTTTTTAATTTTATTTTGAGACAGTCTCTCGCCAAGTTGCCCAGGCTAGGCTTGAACTTGAGATCCTCCTAACTCAGCCTCCCAAAGTGCTGGAATTACAGACACATGCCACCATGCCCAGCCTCAAATAACATCTTAGACTACAAAACAGAGGTTCTCAAACTTTAGTGAATAACCTAAGGAACATTCTTTTTTAAAAAATGGTTCCCTCCTGGGCTGTTGTTTTAGCTCAGTGGCACCGCACCGGCCTCACAAGCACAAGGTCCTGAGTTTGATCCCTGATACTCCAAAAAAAAGGTTCCCATCTAAGGCTCTGGAGGTTCTGCCCTTGAAGAAGTGGTTCCCTAGAGGGAATGACAGGAAAAGCTGGAGCAGCAGCAGCTGCCCCGCATCCTCAGGCACCGTTTCATCCAGATCATTACCCATGTATTAGACTGCTTTGGCCTAAACAAGGTTATCCCAGGGTTTCCAATATTCATGGCTTTTATGGAAAGCTCCGCCTTTAAGTCCATCTAGTTCAGATGCTCTTCCTCACCTCACACACTCCTTACTGACTGGCAGACAACCTCAGAGAGGAAACCTGGAGGTTGCCAAAAGCCAGAGGCAGAGTCTAGAAGGGATGAAGGGCATGGGCGGCCCCTGGTGGGGTCCCTTTGTCACAGCGCCTTTCTCCAATCGACGCTTCTGTGCACACCACACACCTGACCAGGGAAAGTGGCCATGTGGACACCTCTCTCGCTATCACTGCCTTGGCCAACATCCATGGGCCATGGTCCACCCATGTATGAGGCCACAGTGAGCACAGGGGAGGCAGTGGAGACCAGGCAGCCTGGCACATCTGCCCAGGAGCCAGCATGCAGGGCTTCATGCTCACCATGTGCCCATGGGAAAGTGACTCAGGAAGGGACCTGGGCTTCATGTGGCTGTAGCATGTGGCTGTGTTCCTGTCCTGAGTTCCTGAACTGTCCCGGGCTCTGTTCTGTCGCCCTATCAGTTCCCACTGCCGGTCCCTGCAGCCGTCTCCATGATGCAAAAGGACAGAGTGGGAACAACAGGACTCATTAGGGGCCCCTACCTGAAGCCAAGTCGTCCAGCTTTACTGGAAAGCCCTGCACCAGGATCCTGGGCACTTGCCTAGCCAGGAAGAAAGCTGGGCCTTGACCTCCACTCAGCCTCCGGCCCTGTGCACCCTGCTCAGCCGGAACAGCCAGGTCAGAGTGGCTCTGAGCTCCTACACCGTCCACACTCTGCACCTAGATTCTAACAAGTCATTTCTGGTGAGCCTTCTGAGAAATCACCTTCCCCGAAGAGGCTGGAGATTGCATTGACACCAGATCCCCCTAAGAATAAAGCCTGGCAGCAAGTGTTCGGCTCATCTGCATTATATCCATTTAATAGACGAGAAGGATTTATGTAAACAATTTTTAATCCTCTGGAAAAGAACTATCCAACTGCTCAGGCAGCTAAGTTCCCAGCCACTCCTCCTTCAGCAAGGTCGTTTTCACACCCTGTGACATCATGTAAGGGCCTGAATTTCCCTTCTACTCTTTTGTTTCTAACATTTTCAGCTGTGGCACTGCCCCTCCCTGTAATAAAGGTAGAGTATTACACAGATGAATCCTAACACTGTGCAGAAGGAAACTATTCTGTGAAATCCTGTCTTGTAGCTCTCTTTCTGTAGTCCAAATTCAGCGGAAAACTTGCATAATACTGAAGTGAGACAGTGCCCGATTTTCACCTATCAGAAGACAGCAGAGTATAGCTAACCCGAGCAGACCCACAGCACAGGCACAAGGAGTGTCCTGCCTAGACACAAGGACAGCAGCACTTGACAGGAACAACCCACGTGAGCTGCTCAGAAGGTACCATGGCAACATCCAGTCTGCCTCTGAAATCCAGGAGGAAAGGGTGAGAAAGGAGAAGGCAGAAGGCACGGAGCCGGTTGGGTCTGTGGGTCAGCACACAGTCCTCCACGTGTGCAAAGGCACACTCAGTAGCTTCCATGGCAGAAAGCATGGTAAAAAGAAAAAGAGGTTGGAGCCAGGCCCGGAGGACGTCTCCAGGACAACTGGGGCTGCTCTGGCCTGTCTCTGGTACTGGGCAGAGGAGCTTCCTCGTCAATCATCCCTCCCGTGACTTATTTCTATTTTTCTACTAGGCATTAGGTTTGAATGAGGACCAATTTCATTTTACCAATTCTAAGGCGAGTGCTTGATGTCTTCTCTTGACCCTGGGCCTTAGAAAAGCACTGGATTCACTGGCCATTCTCTGAGACCAAAATGGAAGAAAAAGTAAAGGAGGAGAGAGGTTGATGCTGGTGAACACACAAACACAATTTCCAGGGGCCGGGGATTTAGCTCAGTGGTTCCAGCGCCTGCCTCACAAACACAAGGTCCTAAGTTTGATGCCCGGTACAAAAAAAAAAAAAAATTTTCCAACTGACATGAGACGAGTCATTTTTTTTTTTTTTTTGAAAAATAGAAGTCTTCACTGCTATTACCTAACAAGAATGACCACAGAGGCAAGAGACACCCCAGGGCAGCCTGTTTGGAGGGATCCACACACATCCCTCCGCACACAGAGCCCACTCCCGATGGGCCTTGGCAGTGCTGCTCTCCAGCGTATCTGTGCACTCGAGGACAAAGCTCTGGGAGGGGCTGGGACTTCACTCTGCTCCCTGCCTGGCACAAAGGGCCCCAAAACAACTGTGCCGAAGGTCAAGGAGGAGCACGCACATTTCACACTCGCATGTGTGTTTCTCTCGGGTTTTCTCACGTGGCCAGCCCCAGCTCCTTACGATCTTTGCCACGACGTGCACTTCCTCTCTCGGACCTGCTCAGCAAGAACCTGCGCTCCCCCCCACAGGCAGGTCCCTGTGCGAGGTGCAGGCCCTACCCTGGGAGAGTGTGTCATATCCTGAAGCACCTGGCCCTCTAGCAACAGCACCCAGTCAGGTAGGAGGAGAGGCGGCTGGAGGGCAGCGCCACCTATTCTTCCACCAGGAGGTCAGGAAAGTGGCTGTGAGGAAACAAGGGGGCAGGACTCAGGGTCCAGGGTCACGCGGCTGGTGTGCTGCCTCCCTGTCCTTGGCCAGGGGGTTTTACTAGGTTTCTCTTGGGTCCTAAGTCCGCAGCATGTCCTGGGCCTTCTCATCCTGTACACTCACACCAATGGGCAGACACAGGCCTTGCCACAGCTCCGCTTTCTGCTGCAACAGCAGTAACAGGACCGAGTTTCAGGCTCCAAGGCTCCGGGCCTCAGAGCCAGCAGGAGTCCCTCTGACTTAGCCCGTGACAACACTCCAGGTAGCCTTCAAGGGACACCAGGAGGCAGATGAAGCCCCTGTGAAAACATGGTTGGAGGCGATCTTGACCCCAGAGCAATGAACTTTGCGTGTCTGTGTGTGTGTGTGTGTGTGTGTGTGTCCCACCCGCACAAAGAACTCAGGACCCTGCACTTGTGAGGCAGGCGCAGTGGTGCCACTGAGCAGTACACTTGGTTTAGAGAAACAAAGTCTCTCATCAGCAATTCAAGGCACAAAGTCACACCCAGACGCCAAAAAAAGTCCAGACGCCATACACACACAAACCACCTGTGCACACACACAGGGATACGGTCACACATGCACACACACCCACAGACAAGTGCACACATCTGCACACACACATGCATACATGCCTTCCTCTCCCACCAGTAAAAAGGAAACTGAAGGCCTCGGGAGTTGGAAGACAAGCCGGGCTCTGTGGGACCCAGTGCTGTCCTCTCGTGGACTCCAGTTCCATCAAGGGCGCCACTGTTCCTCAGGTCTCTCCGTCCCCGGGAGGTGCATCCATAAAGACAGGGTGGGCAGGAGGACCCAGGGGCTGTCAGAGTCACAGGATAAAAGAGGGAAAAGCCCCAGTTCTTGCTGACATGTTTTCCTCCCTTGGATGGCATAGAGGGAGCTCATTTTATAGGATTCAAATCACTGCTCTTTCTAGCAATGTCCCTGGCTCTGCTATGCTACCATGTGCCAGGAGCAGGTTCTTCGAGCTCCTTCAGTCATAACCTGACTCAGCCTGCTCAGCCCTGGTCCCTCTGACAAGATGTCACCAGACAGCCTCTGTGGCAGCCCCCTGCCCGCCATCAGCTCTGACAGCAAAGATGGCCTCATGTGCTTCTCCCATCCTTGTGGTGTGAGGTGGGACACACCAGTTGAATGAGAAAGCAAACCTCTTTGAAACATAGTTGGTAAAATTCTTTTCCAAACACCTCTGGTCGGCAGTGTCTTCTACTTCGGGCAGAGGATAGAGAAAAGACAGTGACCCACCACTGGCACGCCAGTGGGCAATGCTGTTCCCCCACACGCTGACTGGCAGGACGGGAGAAACGTCAGCTCACCCTGATCAAAGCCACTGCGCCTGTAGTGGTCCAGCGCCAGCTCCTCCACAGAGCACAGGGCCATGGTGGGGGTGGCGGTGTCCCCAGCCTGCACAATAAACATGGACTTGCCCATCCCACGCTGCGGGCACAGCCTGCCCGTGATGGTCACCTAGGACAGCAGAAGATCAGCCATCAGCCTCAGCCAGCTGAGGCCGTCCCGAGGATAACCCTTCCTCCCCTCACAGCCATGACTTCGGAGCGCAGATACGGCCCACGCTGGAACGTGGCAGGTCACATCCCACCACTGGAGAGCGCCTGGCATCGCAGCAGCTCTCCAGAGGCCCTGAGGAGGGCGCACAGTGGCAGACACCGAGTTCCTCCAGCCCAGGAGTGGCCACTCTGCCTGCCCAGTCCCACCAGGGAGGAGGGCGCTAGGGTGACAGGGTGAGCAGTGACCACATCACTGTAGGAAGTACATGTGAGGCTTTCTAAGTTCAGAAGGAAATACACACTGAATCTGCTTAGGCAAGTAAATGCGCCCAGAGTGGAGCTGGGGAGGCGGCTCAGTGGCTGAGCACACACTCACATGCCTGAGGACCTGGGTTCGAGCGCCAGAGCCCAGCAGACACACACTTACGTGTTTAACATCTTCCACAGCTATTGCTGGCAGCCGGCAGAAGAGATCCTTGTACTTTTTACAGCTCGGGGACTCCCGCAGGCGCATGGCTCTCTGATAGAGCGAAAGGCGGTGCCCTGTCCTTACTTGTGGATCCGCCAGCCCGTCAGCGATGCATCTGACAGCCTAGAAGTAAGGCATCACACATCAGGATCCCAGAAGGCCCGATGGAATCATGCATTCATTTAATCGGACAGGAAATTCCGCTTCTAATGATTCAGTTCTGCTAACCAGCAAACAAGTAAGCAGCACTTCTAGAGACACAAGCTCTTTCTGTAGACAGCGTTCTGATTCTGATGTTTTCAGTAACAGGTCAACTCTTAACCCTCACGGTAAATGTGATGCTGGCACAAATGCCTGATGCCCGCGTGGACAGTGGATCCCAGTGGCCACCTCCTCACAGACAGTGTGACCTGCAAGAGACCTTAGAGGGACATACCTGGGGAGCTGTGAAAGAAGACACACGCCACACCCAACCCGAAGAATGAGCGGCTTTGGTGCAGGGGTCCAGGGACTCACATGCAGCCAGGACCACGGAGCTGGGAGATCCCTCACTTACAGGAAGTCGGACCAAGGCTTTGGAGGAGTTTAACCTATTTCCTCAGGTTACCGAGAGAAAGAGAAACCAAAACACCAGAAACCACCAGAAGAGACCGCTTTACACCTACTAGGATGTCTATAATCAGAAAAGTGGAAAATAAGAGGTATAGGCAAGGATGTGGGGAAACTGGAAACCTCATGCCTTGCCGGTAGGAGTGTAAAAATGGTGCAAAGTCTGTAAAGAACAGTTCAGGGCTCCTCAGCTAAGCATAAAACCACCAGTGACCTGGCCATTCTACCTCCAGGTATATCCCGAGAGAATTCAAAACAAGACTCAAACAGGCACTGGTACATATGTGTTCACGCAGCACTTCCCACACAGCCCAAAGGTGGAAGCAGCCCATGTCCATCTTTGGATGACTGGACAAACCAACTGCATGGACAGTGCCATGGAGCATCACTCAGCCAGTCTGCATGCAGTGATATGGATGAAGGTTGGAAACATTGTCCTAAGTGAAATAAGCCACAAAACAAAAGGACATGAAACACCTAGAACAGGCTTGTTCATGGAGACAGACAGCTTGGAGGTTAGCAGGGGCTGGGGAAGGGAGAATGGAGCGTAGTTGCTTTGTGGTTACACAATTTCTGTTTGGGATGACAAAGTGACAGAAGTGATAGCGGTACAACACTGTGCGCATAATTAATGCCACTGAATTGTACACTTAAATAAACACTGTTCAAATAGCAAATTTTATGTGTACATATATTTTATCACAAAAGAAAAATAAAAAAGGAAACCAAAAAATCAATGAAGCTCAAGTCATGAGGAGTTGAGGCACAAATGGAGTCCAGGAGTGAAAAGGGGACCCTGGTGCATGCTCTGTCCCCAGCAGGGCACACGGTTAGCAGAGGCCTGGTGCAGAGGAAAGGCCAGGCCACTCCACCTCTGCCCGAGTCCCCGCTGGCTGCCCAGCACTTCGTAGGAGTAAGCATAGAAAGAATGCTGCCCAGGAAGCAGACCCACGAGTGTGGCTGGGGGGGATGGCTGGGAAATGTTATGAGGGATGAGAAGTTTCTCAGCATCCAAAGTAAGCTCAGTGGCCTGTCCACCACTAGGGCCCCGAGTGACTGTGCAGAGCACAGCGCAGTCACATGATCTGTTACATCTTTGAATCTTTGCTGCAATGAAAGAGGCGCACAAACAGAGGTCTGCTCCCTTCAGGCTTGGTTCTAGACACCCAAGCCTTCCCTGGCTACATCAGCCTCCACCAGCACCCAGACGGGAGGCACCACGCCCACCTTCACAACAGAACACAGCTCCCACGAGCCTTGTCTCGGGCACCCGAGGTAACAGGCAGTTTTCAGTGGAAGGAATAAAAACACCATGTCATAGTTCCACATTCCATGGCCAATTTTTTTCCACTCCTACATCACTCTGATTCACTTAATGTGCCCCTGGAAAAAATCAAACCTCCCCGAGGCACAGACCTCTCCATTCAACTCAAATGCAGGGCTGGAATGGAGCCCAGAGAGGACGGTCGGTAGCTGCACAAAGAGCCACTGTGCAGCCTTGGAGGCCCCACCCTGCCTGCTCACTGCAGCAACAGGATCCTTCTGCTCAAGTCCTCAAGAACCTCAGCACAGAGAGCCCTGGTGCGCTGAGAGGAAGCGGCCTGCTCAGGGTTAGTCTGTCCTGTGCATGGCAGAGCCATACACCTCATCTAAGTACGAAGAGCTACTCTCAAAGCACCTGGGACAGGATAAGGAAAGGGGTACTTTATTCAGCCTGCACAATAAGCACATTACCATTTCCAAGAAAAAAAACCCACTGCGGGTATAACCCAATGGGAGAGCATTTGCACAAAGCTCTGGGTCTGATCTCCAACACCAAAAAACCCAAAAAACCTTGCCGACACCTGCTGAGGGCTGTGACATCTCACCCTCCCTCTCCCTTGATTCCTAGATCCGAACTCGGGAATCCCAACACAGTTCCCTGCCAATCCTGCTCCCAGTCAGCAAAGGCAGTGAGCGGCCTCCTGTCTTCATCTTAATACTTGTACTGGTGTCATCCAGGGTATATCTTTTGGGGTTGGAAAAACTAAAAGAATGTCAAGAAAAGAAAGAAATGTTCCAATTACATTTAGAGCTCTAAAATATTTAATGGGCTGGGGCTGCAGCTCAGTGGTAAAGTGCCTGCTCAGCAAGTGTGAGGCCCTGGGTTTTGTCCGCAGCATGAAGAGAAGAAAAGAGCAGAAGCTTAAACGTTTGTCCTGTTTAAAAAATTCATCTGGAAGTAAGAAGAGCTTTGGATACATGCTATAGTTTAGATCTGGAGTGTCCCTGAGTTCTCGTGTGTGTAGAAGGTGACTGGACCACGCGGGCGTCACACTCATCAGTGGATGCCTCCCTGGATGAGTTCAGAGCTGATGTGCGGTGGGAGGTGGGCCTGGCTGGAGGTGTCACTGGGTTCCTCACTTCAAAGGGTGTATTCTTATCCGTGGTCCCTCCCTTTCCTCTGCTTCGTGGCTGCCATGGTGTGAGCAACTTTCTTCCTCTAGCCCTTCGTCCCTCCCCTTTCGGCTAGGAGCCAGCAAAGCACAGGCTGAAACTGTGAGCCAAAATAAACCTTTCCTCCTTAAGCTGTGGGTGTCAGGAACTGTGTCCAGTGACTAAGACAGTGTCCCCTGAGTACCAACCGGTTCCAGGCGCTTCAGGTGCTGGTGCAGGTTCAGAGCCAGTCGGTCCCACCATCGGCCTCTACTGTCAGGACAATAGATTTCCTGAGACAAAAGGTTTTCAAGTTCCTTGACAGCTTCCTATTGCAACAATAACAAAGACAGCTCATTAGACTCTAAAACAATCCACTGTAATTATATTTAGAAGCAGAAAGGATTGGCAAAGAATATTTATGCTGTGTATCTTTCCATGCTAAGGCTACAGACCAGAGCAGACACACAGGGACCCCGAGATGCCCTTCTATGTGGGATGGAGCTCCCTGAGGCATCCCTACTTTGCCCCAGACCCCTGCTTACTGACAGCGGGGCTTCCCAGGTGTGTGAGCACTGCACAATGCCAAGTCCCATGGGACCAAGCTCCAGCTGAGCACTGGCTGAGGTTCCGAGCAGCAGGGATTTGGGGAAGGCAGAGGCCGGCCTCATTCAGATACCCCATGCAGGCAGGGAGACCCTCTGGTCCAGATTTATGCAGCAACTGTTCCTTCTTTATGGTCATCTTCTGTGGTTCATGGATCTCTTTGAAAGTCTGCTTACCCAGCAAAATGCACAAACCCCTGTACACATGCAATCTGGAGACTCGTGGGCTCCCTAAAGCCCATCCATGGGTCCTCTTGAGCTTCACAGCCCCAGGTTAAGAACTCAGCTTAGCACATCCTCTTTTTAAAATGTCACTTTCTGATATCAAAATATCAAAACACTACAAAAGAGAACCTGACAACTTCACAATGTTTGGTACAAAGATATGACCACATTTCTGACACGTAACTATCCAGACCACCTGAGACTGACTTGGAAATATAAGGAGAGGTGAGATTTTGGCCCCAGAGACTCTGGGGAAGCTCCTTGAGCTCCAAGAGACTCAGGCTCAGGCTGCAGAGACCTGTCTGGGTGTCCCTGTAGGCCCATCCATGACCCCGGGCCACCCTGCGCATGGACTCATCCGCTCACAGATGAATAAGGCAGGTGCTGGTCTTAAGCGGTGTCTCTGCTAAGCTAAGACACAGCAGACTGCCCACATCAGATACGCTTTCATCGTATTACTGTGTGCTGATTAAACTCGGGCAACGCTGACAGCCCAGCGGGGTTCCCCTCACATGGGTACAGGGACAGAGCTCTAACCTCATACAGGTGAAGCCTCTGCAGTATCTCAACAGTCTGGGACAAAATCCGTGTATAAATCCACCCGACCGTGAAACACCGCAGAAAGAGCGGTAACTCCTCATGGTACCTAAAGTGAAATTACACACCAGTTAATACTTAGAACTAATAACAATGGTTAATGATTTAGTTTCTTTGTTGTAAGACAACTACACGAAGTGGCAAAGAACACTGAATTCTTTTAAAAAGCTATATTCTAACTACTTCCAGTCACGCACAGTTTTCTTCCCCACAAACCCACATTCTCACAGTGAGCCATCCCGACCTAGGCAGCTTGGATGATGGGGTCAGAGGACCCCACTGGTAACACTGTCGATGGGGGCAGCAGACCAGCCCTCGGGCCAGTGCCAACCCTCCTAATCTTCCCAGCCCTAACACAAGCAAAATAGTTTTACCTTTTCTAAAATGATTTTATTATTTACTTTTCTGTATATGTGGCTATTATTTCTTTTTAAAGTTTTCTCATATGTAAAAACACAAAAATCGCATATATTTGTACACCATGGGGTACTGTGATGTTTCGATACATGTCCCCATTGTGCAATCAGTTAACATACCTATCTCCTCCAACCTTTATCCCTTCACTATGGCAAAACACTCAAAATCCTTTCTTCTAACCTGAGCGTACAACCCACATCCGCTATCCACACTCACACTACCTACCGTGTCACAGTGCACCAGGACTTCTTACTGCTATCCGACGGAACTACTACCCATAGATCAACCACTTCTCATCCCTCCCTGCAGGTCTCTACCATCTTAAATACATGAAATAAATCCAAAGGAGAGTACTACTGTGGCACGTGACAGTTCCACTGAACCCGAGCCTCGATGTGCATAAACGAAGGGTAGGGGAACCCAGCCATGCTGCTCCACAGAGCGCCCATGGCCCGCACGGCCACGAAAACTGACTGACTGGCTTTTTACAGAAGTTTAGCAATCTCTGCTCTTTGGTAATCTAGCTTCTAATTTCCTGGCTATGACTTTTCTGTCAACATTATTCTTCATAAAATGTGTATCCTAAATATTTTTATGAAAGAAGCACTGGATAATCCTAGCTTTTCTCATCACTATGCATCATATAGGAAAAATTCTCTGTAATGCTGCAGGTATTTAATGTTTATTAGAACAATGGGAGATATGCACTGTGCTCTCGGAAGGTGAATGTTCACTTGTGCTGTCTTTTCAGAATGCCACAGGCTTGAGTCTCCATCAGCAGAACAAACCTAGTCTTCGCCCTCACACGTAAAGTCAGCTCTGCAGTGCTCAGGGAGGCCACACCCTGAAAGATGCTGGCAGGCTAACAGCAGAATGAATGTCCACTGTCCAGGCCTCTGAGTGACAAACATAAAGTTCACTTTAAACTCTGCCATCGCCTTCTATTTCACACAGCACTCTGACTCTATGCAAAGCGGGTAGAAAATTCCAATTCTGCCAGTGAGGTGACTGCAAGGCAAAGGGAGTATGTTTTTAAGAGTAGGTTCTGCTTAAGACGTTAGAATAAATACATTTTGGCAGGTACCTAAAATAACTCACTAGAGGTATGGCTCATTGGCTGAGCACTTGGCCAACATATGCAAGGCCCTGAGTTCCATCCCTAGTACCAAAAAAAGAAAGTTTCACCTCAGGGAAGGGTGGTTTTTCAGTTTGTTCCATTCCCTTTTTGCACTGTCAGAGAGCTCCTTAGCTTCTTCCCAGTTCCCACTGGCCATGGCGGTGGAAATGTCACTCAGCATGTGTGCAGCCGCTGCATATCTGGGGGAGACGCCATGCAAGCTTCAAATGTTAAGGAGTGTTCCCATACAAATTACCACCTCCCAGACACCAGAGCAAACTCCCAGGAATCAAAGCATGCTTTTAAAAATCTGAAGGTTTAGTAATAATTTAACCTAGCTACCTCACTGGGATGGCCCAGAAGAACTGATAAAGCTTGCCCAGCAAGAAAGATAAATAGTTACACTGCATGATTCCTTCACAAGTCCCATTATATGAATGTGACATTGGTCAGCTCACCGTCCTGGCTTGTAGCATTCATTCATTTACTGGCAGCCACCAAGTAGACATGTGACTAACTCCAGAATCATAATAAGACATTGATTTGATAACTTAAATCATTCATGACCAGCTGTAACCAGAAGGATGCTGCCCAAGCTAAAAGAATTACCTAGGATATTTCAAAAATAATTTCAGGGACACAGTTTAAAAGAGAGCAATGCTGACATTTTATGAATACCACTTAGCTGAAGACAGACAATTTTTCATCGCTTCTTTAGATACCAAAAACAAAGTCATTTGACCAGTGGCTTCTATAACACTTTGAATACATATTCACCATGTTTCGGATTCATGTCTAAGAGAAAGCCATGAAGTATCAGTGGGCACAAACACTGTACACTGAGAAAAAAAGAAATTTCCTCCAGATATAAAAGTGTGCTCGCAGACCCTTAAGCCTAATCATGTCATGGTCTGCTACTGGACAACTGACACTGAAGCTGGTGAGGAAACAGGGACTGCATGGCCTGGTAGGGACGCCCTGTTCGGGCCCTGTTTCCTCAGCCCCCTCTCCAACTCCAGGCGAGTGGCCGCTCATCCTTGAGATGCCTCCCTGCCAGGCTTCCGAGCCACACCTCCTGAGCAGTGTCCTCCTGCTTCCTGGCCGCGGCTCCTCTCTACCCAGGATCTGAATGCCGGCTGCCCAGGAAACCGCCTTCTCTTCTCCCTCAGGAACCTCATTCGGCTCTACAGCTTGAAGCCCCAGCCACGGGCCAATGACTCCATTCCCTGAGCTCCAGACAGCACCTCCAAGGCCACACAGAACAGCGTCATGGTCACCAGGCAGCTAAGGTGACCCCACCGAAACGCAGGGCAGTGCCGCCTCTCACAGCCCCTGCCCACCCCGGCCACTCCTCCCTTCTGCCCCGAGTCTAATCAAGAACCCAGCCCGTCTTTTGTACTTCCCCAAACCCCAGACATTCCCCTGCCTCTCATCCAGTCCAGGTGGCCGTGGCTGGGCGCCACCTAGTCTACCGACGACGGCTGCTCTTGTTTCTCTTGTCCACAGGCTGCTTTGGTTAAAAACAGGAACCAATCACTCAGCGGCCTAACCACCTGAAAGTTTCCCAGTGCTCAGAGAACAGCTTCCGTCTGCACAGCAGGGCTCTGGGGCTGAGCATCCTCTGGCCCTGCGGGCCTGGCCCCTGCGTGACTTCCCTTTGAACTGCTGCAGCTGCTCCATCCCGGCCAGCCCTGCCTCACCTCACAGCCCACTTCCTTGTCTGGACACAGCACCCCGCCCCTGACACAGCTCCTCCTTGGCATTCTCGAGTCTCATTTCCAAGGTCACCCGACAGGCCACCCCCGACACCATCTATCTGTAAGGCGGACCTTCTCCAGCCTGCCCGCACTTGCTACATACAGCACTCTGCACACACGTGGTTACTCTGTCTGTTATCTAGCTCTCCAGGGAACTGGAACCCACTAATGGCAGCCACCCGTCTCGTTCACTGCTGCAACTCCACTACCTGGGGACATAACAGGTACCTGACACTCAACTTGTTCTTACTGAATATATGAAGATCAATTCTCTCCAGGACTCCAGGACAGAAGTGAGTAAAAAGGGCTCCTAGGCCAGGTATCGCATGCCAGTACTGTATAAGGTGACCCTTCCTGAGTCAGTCCGGCCCAACTGCATGTACGTGTCAAGGCCTTGGCATTACAAAGGGAGTTGTAACTATTTAATTACAGCATAGCTACCTTGTACAGAGAACAGGAGATGCTTTACTTTTTTGCCCTAGTCCCCTCACTTATGAACTTGTGAGCTATGTTTTGTCAATCACAGAACTAAAAAGTAAACCCTTTAGATATAACAGTAATTAGAATAATAACTAACATATACTAGGCACTATCCATGAAGCTACACATATCTGTAAGGAGAGACTGTCACTCTCCCCATTTTTCGGAGAAGGGAAGTGAGGCACAGAGTAGTTTCAGAACCCATGAGTAGTACAGTGACACTGGAGCTTGGCTTCAGAGCACACAACCTCATACAAGAGAAAAGCACAAAAGCACTTCAGACAAAAACGGTAAAATGACATGAGACCATGAAAACGGGCAAGAAGAAATATTCCTGTTAGGAGGCTTGGCTAAGAAAGTTACTCTGATTAAACACAAACTGGATAATGAGCTTCCTGACAGGTGAGGCAAAGGGGCAGAAGTCGGTTTACGGTGAAACTGCTTTCATTCTATTAGCTCAGTAACTTTCTCTCTAAAGCACATGGCTGCTCTGTACAACACTGAAAGAACTTCCCCAAAAGTAATTATCTGAATCAATTTTAGTTAAGTTTTACTCAAAAATTTATATCAAGAATCTAAAGTGACATTTTAAGAAACCCAAATTCATTTTTCTTATAAAAGGTGTTTTTATTTTTAATTTTTTCTGGTACCAGGAATAGATTTCAGGGCCTTATGCTTGCAGACAGGTGCTGTACCGCTGAGCTACATCCCTGGCCCAAAAGGGTTTTTTTTTTGGTACCAGGGATCGAACTTGGATCCTTGCACTTGTGAGGCAGGCAGTGGAACCACTGAGCTAAATCCCCGGCCCTCAAAAGGTTTTTTAAAAAGGAAATCCAAGTATTTTTTTTTTTCTGTAAGAACTATATTCTTTCTTATCAAAGTCTACTTTTCGGCCAGGGATTTAATGCTCACTGGTGCAGTGCCTGCCTCACAAGCACGAGATCTTGAGTTCAATCCCTGGAACCACACACACACACAAAAAAGCCTACTTTTGCTGATTAAACTAAATTCTCATTAAATCCAAGTAGTAATATAAATTAGTGAAAATTTCTAAGATATCATGTATGGGATTCTAATACACTGTGTACAAGTTATTACAGTGAAACTTCTCATTTACCATGTATATGATTCTAATATACTGGGTACAAATTATCAGCTTCATGGTTACTACCAGTAAGTTTTAGTAACAGAAAAACATTCATCTCCTGTCTTGTTCATGCTAATAAAATATCCACAAGGCAGGTTTGTTAAAATATCTGTACTAAAAAAGTGCTTCCTGCCAAAACTACTTGGGAACAGAAGATAGGGAAAATTTTTATAGTGCTAACTCAAAACCCACTGCACTTGGCAACGTTCATCTAAGCACATTTCTACATTCTCCCTGGAGACTTAAAATACATTCATGTAAGGCAAAAAGATAACAGAAACTATATACTTCAGAATGCATTTGGCTGTGGACCTAATATTTCTACTTTGCCTGGAAGGAAAAATAATAAAACCTTGCATTAAATGTGAATAAATATTATGATGAGTTAACATGATCCTACCTGATAAGATCCTCTCTGTCTTGGAAGATTTGGGTTTTCCGATTGATGGTATACCTAGGAAACTGCATTCGGCCAAGAGTGACCAAAAGCACTGTGGAAAGCTGACCTTGACCACCACAAGCACCTTCTTCTTCTTCCATAGAGTCACTCAATGAAAACAGGAGTAAGATCCGAGCAAACACAGCCCTGGGACCTCTACAGACTCGCAGTGACTGTCCAGCCAAGGCTTTAGCTCTGAAATGGACATTACAGAAATACTTTTCTGGTTTTGAAGCATTTGTACATCATATTATACAAGTTATTTTCAGGTTATAAAGATAAACAGCACTGAGGATAGTGGTGCACACCTATATTCCCAGCACTCTGGAAGGCTGAGACGGGGTAATCTCAGAATGAACTCAGTTCAATTCTGGATGTCTACAAAGTTAGCTTGGAGGTCTGAATTAAATCTAGGGCAGCAAGGGTGCTCTGATTCTAACCGTTCAGAGTCTATGGATAGCAGGACTTCTCAGCCTCAGCACTACCGATATATGGGCTGGATAGTTTTTTGTTGTAGGGTCTACACCATGCATTACAGGGCTCCCAACAGCATCCCTGGCCTTTACTTGCAAGACGCTATTAGCATCATGTTTCCCAGTGGTGACAGTCAGAATGTCCCCAGATGTAATCAGAGACCTAAGGGGAGCACAGCAGGATCCCCACCAAACTACCATTTTATTAAGTACACTCATCTTACAGACTGCTCAAAAATGCCTACTTCTAGGCTGGGGTAAAACATGTGCCTAGCATGCATGAGTCCCTGGATTCAATCCCTAGGGCTCCAAAGGAAGAAAAGAAAAAAGGGAGGGAGGGCGGGAGGGAGGGGTAATGCCCACTTCCTCCATTTGCGGACAGAGCCCCAGGGATGGCCTGGGCTACAGGAGGAAGCATTAAACATGGAAAACAAAGCAGTGATTCCCTATTAGGATTTAAAAGTACAAATAACGCACTTTTTTCTGTTTCTTCATGGTAACGGTAGAGAAAGACAACCAGGAACTGCCCTAATTTGGATCTATCGGAAACTCACTCAAATTCCACTGCTGCCAGGTATGGTGGTACACACCAGTGTAATCCCAGCACTCGGGAGGCTGAGGCAGGACTGCCACAAGTTTGAGGCCAGCTTGGACTACATAGTGAGTTCAAGGCCAGCCTGAGCTACATAACAAGACCCTGTCTCAAAAAAAAATATCAAATTCCACTGCTGGAAACTACATCAAAATGAATAAACAAGTACAATCTTAAAGGATTTTAGTACAACTACTCACCTAGCCTGCCATGAGGCCTTGTGTATTAAGACTAATTACATAGGGCTGGGGATTTAGCTCAGTGGTTCTGGCACCTGCCTCGCAAGGGCAAGGTCCTGAGTTCGATCCCCAGTACCAAAAAAAAAAGACTAATTACATGTCAACAGAAATTTATTACTTAAAAAGTCTGACCCTGGTACCAAAAAAAAAAAAAGTTTGATTAAATAGCTGCCCTACAGTCTGTAAGAACAGAATTAAAACTATTTTTCTTCAGTAATAAAATACTAGAATTTACTAAAGGCCTAGTGTCTTTGTCCTATTATCTACTGATTTTTCCTTGGTCCTAGAAATTAGTATGGACTTACAACATGAATTTTGAATAATACGCAAAGAAAGAATACAGGCTATTATAATTAAGGTTCCTCCAGACTTTTCAATCTAATTCCAACTCAAATAAGCAATTATAATTCAACAAAAGTAAAGGGCTGGGGATATAACTCAGTGGTTCTGCTGCATGCCTTGCAGGTGCAAAGTCCCAAGTTTGATCCCCGGTACCAAAAAAAAGAATATGAATTGACACACAAAAAAGTAAACAATCCATAATGACAAAGTAATATACTATGAACTTTGTATGGTTTTTCCAAGGGCCTCACATAGGTTAGGCAAGTGCTCCTCCTCTGAGCTCCTCCCCCAGCCCAGCTATTGAAACTGAGTGTCACCATTGTAATAGTCAACAGACCTTTTTAAAATAACGGCTCCAATTCCAGGCTGACTCTTGCCCCAAGTGCAGACTGAACGCTGCTTGGCCAATCTGAGAAAGGCATCTACCAGCTGCTGTTTCTGTCCATTGGGATTCACCAGGTGGAAGGTCTTGGCCAGGGATTTCAGTTCAGGAGCAGAAAGGAGTTCAAGTACTTCAGAGAGCTCTTGTAACTCAGATTCTAAAAGCATTCCCGAGGACAAAAATAAATTAAAACTATGTTAAGGAATGTAACTATTTTCTAGCTTCCTCACTTGAGGAAGAAGGAAGCTTAGCTAGACAAAAATACAATGAAACTTTACCACATTCGCTGAAACCAAGAGCTAGTTTGGCAAGAGTAACAGAATTTCTCACTAAAAAGTATAGGACAATGAGACTATAACAAAGAAGACAGTAATAGCTATTATGATTTGGGCATCCTACTTTAAACTTACTGAATTACTTTCCATCTTTCTCATCACAGAAGCTCCAAGGGGATCTCGCCACCAGGTCACAGTAAACAGATAATCAGCTCTCTCCTCCCCATGCCCGCTCCCTGCGCATGTGCTAGAGGCTGGGAGCCCTTTCATCAGCTCACTCTCTCCACAGCCAGGAATATGTCCTGCCTCTGTGTGACCAGACACCACAGCAGGCCCTGGGCATTTGGCTGAGTCAGACCGGGCTGGTCTCTGCCTTCACAGTCACAGTTTAGGGCAGCACGTTCTTCCGAGCAATGAATGTTTACTGGTCGTGCACTGCATGCCCAGTAATGTTCTAAGGCCCTGTGCACACGACAGTGAATAACAATGTGCTTGTCCACAAGGAGTTACCTGAGTACAGTAACAAGTACATGTGTCAGTCTCCTTCGCTGAGCCAGGAGGAAATCTCCACCCAGCATTTCCCATGTCACCCTACCCGGCCCCATCCTAACAATTACCATAACTTCATCTTTACCTACTGTTCCCAACTATGGACTCTACTCGAAAGAAAACATCTGGGCTCATTTGCTTCCCTTATCTAAAGTGTCAGCAATCTGAACCCAAAGATCTCATCTTCCATTTTCCTTATAGCTAATTTTCCAAATTATTGTACAAGTAGGTACTTAATGCTATAATAAGACAATGCAGTGTATCACTGGAGAAAACA
The DNA here is from genome assembly GCF_000247695.1 of Heterocephalus glaber. The sequence continues at coordinate 1,951,840 of NW_004624768.1, forward strand.
GTCTCCTTTAGTGTTCACATGGATTTAAATCAATTTAACAATTCTCCAGGCAATCAGTGTATAAAAACCGTATGTGTGTGCATATGGGGGTATGTGCATATGGGGGTAGAAGATCTCAGAGACAATACTGATTGTAAACAAGCCAGCTTCATTCTACCACGAAGATGGGCGTCTGAGTCAGATAAATTAAGTTCTTGCTGGAAAAGCTGAAATGTAATTCTTCTGTGGCACAACACGTGACTTTATGGTTGTAAACCTGGGCCAGGAAGGAAAGCAACACTAGATCACTATGATATTGGTTTTAACCCAAGTTATGAATGGCTTTAGCATCACATGAGTAATTTGTTACCCTAGATTAAAAACTTTGCTTAAAAAAATAAGCAATTACTATTTACCAAGCACCAACCAGAAGATGCCACCATCTGAGTGCTACCATCATTCAGCAGAAACTGAGATTTTCAGCTCACGTTTTCATTCCACAGTTCCTTCCACCAATCATACCTGTCTGTACAAAGCCTGCATGTTGCAATTCTTCAATCACAGGTGTTAAGTCTGGAGCAATCTCTTCATATTCTAATTTGTTCATTTTAATCCACGTTAATTTACGTTGAAAGAGCCTTACATATAACTTCTGACCACTAGCTGCAATAAAGTCAATAAAAACTGTAAAATATTACCTTTCTTCTAAAAGAACAATACACAGATATGATTTACTTTTTAAACCTGAAATGAGTAAAAGCCATTATTATCAATACACATTTTTTTGCCTTACATAAAATGGTGTCAGTTTATGGTATAATCCATTTAAGAAGTTCCAATTCAGCCACATTACTGGTCATTTTAAAACCTCATTTTCTAGCCAAAATTTCTATTCCCTCGGAGACGCCCTTAGAATTTTAGTTGTTTTGTTCTCTTTTAGTTCAATATATGGTATTCTTCCTGGGTTGAAAATAATCTGAAAAGAATTTTCCAAAAAATGCCTATCTTCGGTAGGACAGTGATTTCTATCTCAGTAATGTATACTAAACTTCTGAATCGGTTTAGTCTATTTCCTTAATTACCTGAATTATCCTTAAATTTCTGCCAGCTCTAAAATGTAATCGTAGTTTTAAAATTTCCAATATTTACTTTCCTTTTTATTCTTTAAAGAGGCAAAATCAACTAGCAGTAGTTATTTTCACATTAAGACATACTGCAGTCCAGTCTCCACGGAGAGCAATATATAAAAATATGAACTTGCACTAGGAAAACTGTTCCTACTTCTCAATAATGTGGAAGCGCAGAGCCACCAACTACTCAATCACATGAATGCAATGAGCACCCAAGCAAAGAACTGCAACTCCCGGGGATAAAGGAGCCCGTGTGACGATTTTGGGAGGCTCTCGGTTCCCATTACGACTCCCACAGAGAATTCACAAAACCACAGCGACTCCTTGTGGCCATCGGATCGCCACCCACCACATCACCCCCAAAGCAGGACAGCGAAAGGGAAACCATCCAGAAGCAAACAGGCTAGATACCTGATAACTGATAAAATGTGCTTATAACTTCCTTATCCTCCTCATCAAAGAGCAGCCTGTCATCTTCGTTCTCTAGCACGGCTTGCAGGACCAGGAGGAAACTCCGCAGATAGTAAGGATGACTTGAGGGTGTTACAGCTGCATCACCAGGAACATCACAACCTGACCCCAGCCCCAGAGGAATGTTGCAAACTACTTTATTCTTTAGGACGCTGTCATCCTCCAGAAGTTGTTCATGGATGTCACTCCATTTAGAACCATCATTTGTGGAACTAGATTTTGCCTCTGAACTTGATAACTGTGTTTTAACTTCTGAAGCAACAGTGATTTCTACTTCTTCACAACTGTACCTCTCACATTTTTCAACATCTTTATCATCTACTCCTCTGATGTTCTCTTGCTTTACAGCCCCATCTTCTGAAGTGGACTTGAAATTTTCCCCAAGAGTTAAATCTGATGAAAATCCTATGAGAGCTTTATCTGACAAGCCAGGGCTGAGGGCTAATTTCCCACATTCCTGGGTAGCCTTTTGGCTTTCAGCTTCTCTTATTTTACTACTGTTTACCATACATTCAAGAGTATTCTCTTCCTTTAGAGAATCACATGTAAAAATGTTTTCCTTCTGAGTACTCAAATTTTTGTCCTCATCCTCAATTTCTGAACTGTTATCAGCCAGGCTCCTAACAGCTGTGGATATGGAACTCTGTGGACAATGACTGGCAAATTCTTCACACTTATCTAGGGACTTTTTGGCCTTCATGTACTTTCTTGACAGTTTAGATGACAGGCTTCCCAAAGAAATGACTTTCACATTATGATTCCTCAACTCTTCCTGATTTTTGCATACTATGGCATCATCACTTTTAAAGTAGGGACTGGTCTGTTTTACACCCACTTCTGCCGAATCACTCTGGCCAGGGATTAAACTTGTCTTTGGTGGTGATGGGGTCTCTGGGGTCACATCTTCTGAGGCAACACTGGTTAACTCTGCTGTGGATGAATTTGAATTCATTAAGCCAACCTGCACTGGACCAACATGAATGACATCACTGTTAGCACACATCTGATCGAGGTGCTGGTTTAAGTCGTACCTGAGCACCATTTTACTACAAATGGGGCAGGCAAGTTTAGCAGGTGGTGCATTGTTAAAATATGAAATGATAGAGTTAGAGGCATTGCTTTTAGTTTTGCTAGTTGATAAGCTTCTACGGGGTCTTTTTTTGTCAGGAGATTTCCCTTCTGGCATCATGAGTACAGTATTAGGGTAAAAAGTGTAGTCCAAGTCGTAGAGCTACACAGGCTAAGGTGAAAGATGGCATGTTTTATCTTTACTCTTTTGGCTTGAACTAATAAAAGGTAGGATTCTACGTAACCTCGTGTCAATCCTTTAGGCAATCGCTTCTTCCTGCAAAATAAAACACCCAAGGGTTAAACACGTTTCCGAGTTAAGGAAAGGGCGGGCTGGAAACGTCTTTCAAACGTGGAGCGGACTATTTCTCCGGATAACGCGGGCTCCAAGCGAGGTCACGCTGGAAGCTACTTCTGGACAAGGTTTCAGTGTCCCTTCCCTAAAATGACGTCGCGAGGCCTGTAAGGGTAAAGACTTAAGATGTAAAATTACCACTTTTAAAAAAGAGTAAATTGTGACCGGAGCCTTTTGCACAACCCGCATCAGTGACTTTCTCCGGGTGGACGACGCCCATTCGCGCGGCCCCGGTGACTGCCGCGTCCAGGCCACACCTCGCGAACACGCGTGATCGCCACCGCCACGGAGCCCCGACCTGGCGAGCGCCCGGGCCGCGCGACTCCGCCCGGCTGCCGTCCTCCCGCCGCAACCCGCGCGCCGCCGCCGTCCTCGGTCCCGCCGCACCTCCCACCTGGCTCCGCGCGCCGCGCTCCAGGCATTCCCAGCGGATGCCCCGCGCCTCGATTCCACAGGCTCGGCAAGTGGAGGCTCGAGTGATCGATCTCCCTTCCTTTCCACCTGAGCGGTTCCGCGCAGGCGGGTGGCCTCCAGGAGCCAGGCCCCCGAGCAACTCTCCTTTCACATCTGAGGAGGCGGCCGCCTGGCGCGCCCCTGCAGACCTCTCTGGCTGGGTAGATGAAACATATGCAACAACAGCAAAAAGGATAGGACTGCGAATGTAACAGTTACTAACTCTACATAGACTGTGATAAGGATGGATATTGTTATTTTTTTTCTCGGTACCGGGATCGAACTTAGGACCTTGCACTTGTGAGACAGGCGCGGCACCACTGAGCTACATCCCTGGCCCTGGATATTGTATTCTTAAAACAACTGAAAATGTATGCATCCATCCCCGGTACCAAAAAATGCATACTTAAAAATGAATACAAAGCTGTAGCGCTAAATACTCCATCTCTCCATCCCCTTCCCATCTGAAAAAGATCTCCCTACTTCCTTCTGTTTTGCTCTTATAATTTGAGCTCATATAAGAGAAACCATGCGACATTTGAGCTTGTGTGTCTGATTTATTTCACTTAACAGTATGTTCTCAAGTGCACATTCTAGATGACAGATTCTAGATGACCTATACCTAGAAAATGTAAATGTAGTGTAAAGGTTATACTGTATTGTTTAGAAAATGACAAGAAATAAGTCTGTACATGTTCAGTACAGATGCAGTGTTTTTCCAAATAATTCTGATCCATGGTTGGTTGAACCCATGGGTGTGGAATCCACAGATACTGAGGGCTGTATTGTGAATAAATTTGAGGGAAATCAAACAAAGGAGAAAGCAAGTTTTGTAAGAACCTACAGCATTCTATTTTCATAAAATTCAAATACTAGCAAAGTTAGGTGCTAGGGATACATGCACATGTGGTCAAGTATGTATAAGTACAAATGGATAAATACCCACTTCAAGTAACCATGGTTACTCCTTTAGCTCTCTCTCTGGGGATTGGTGAAGTGTTTTTAGGTCAAAGATTGTTTCTTAAATGTTTTATTGTGCTTCCAATTTATATACAAGAAGTGTGTAAATATTCCCCTACAATGCATTGTTCCTGAGTAAGAATCTTGTTTTATTCAGTTTACCCGATACTGACAAACATGCCTGGCTAAAAGCAATAATGTAGAATATGATCTTTAGAATGTATCAGATATTACTTTGAAAAAGTGAATGGGTGGATGCATCTCCCCAGATGTGAAAATACTTAAAAAGAGAAGATGAAAGTAATTTCAACTCTGCAAATATCAAACTGCCCTTGGCTAGATAAAATGATTCCTCGCTCCAGGTCAGACACCCTGATCCTGACAGCTTGTTATGAAATAATCAAGGGCAAGAGAAGTAGGGCAGCAGAGTGAAGACCGGCAGTTTGAATTTTAAAAGAGCCACAAAAGAGAAACACCCAAGGACATCTAGTACTCAAATCATCACTGAAATATGACACTTCACTAAGGCTACAGGAAGAAGGCTCCTCAAAATATTCATTTGAGGACAAAGGCACAGTAGTGAACTCTATTTGGAATTAAACTTGGAAGTTACAGCTATGCACCGACTGGCAATGTGGTCTGTCGGTGGTGGCGAACCTATGCCACGCATGTTAGTTTTTCTTTTAAGACAAAAGATGTTAATGTATGAGTTGTTTTTGCTAAACTAAAACCTCAGCACACATATTCAGGTTTAACTGCAGTGTTGGCAGTGGTAAGTGGGTTCTGGGTTACAGTTTTGGTACGTGTCTCTAAAAGGTTCACCAGGGACAAGGATGTAGCTCAGTGGCACCGTGCCTGCCCAGCAAGCCCGAGGTCCGGAGTTTGATCCCCGGTACTGAGGAAAAAAAAAAAGAAGATTCACCATCACTGAGTGTTCCCCAAAATTCATGTCCTGAACCTCTGTGGCCACTGTGATAAGTGTTAAGAGGTGAGGCCTTTAGAATGTGATTAAGTCAGAGAGCAGAGTCCTTTGTACAGGATTAGAACTCTTAGTAAAAGGCCCAAGTGAGTTCAGCCCTTCCATACTTCTGCTATGAGGGCATAGTAACAAGGCACCACTCTGAAAGTCGACCTCCTCAGACACCAAACTTACTGGTGCCTTCGTCTTGGGTTTTCCCAGCTTCTACAGCTGCAAGAAATTCTGTTGACTATAAATGACCTTGTCTCAGGTATTGTTACAGCAACAAAAACAGATCAAGACTGTTTAATCTAGCCTGATATAACCTGTTCTCTCCTGCTGTAGCCAGTTTCTGCATTAATAAAAAAACCTCCACTTGATCTTCACCACCGTGATTGGCCTCTGTAGATGAAAACTCAGAAGGGCTTTTCCAGTTGCTTTGGCTGAATGTCTTCTCATCTTCTACCCATCTGGAAAGGCTTAATGTGTTTCCATGAAATCATATTGAGACTCTTTATCAAACAGTCAAAGGCATTTCCCCTAGGTGGTCACAGACGGGTCTCTGCACACTGCCGGTCTCCCTTCCAAGCTGTACTGAGCCTCAGGGTTCACTTGTAGCCACACCTGCCCTCCTTACATCTGCTTATGCACAGTGCTCTAGAGTCTACACTCCAAGATCATTTTCCAAAGGGAAAGACAGAAGGCATATGCATGAAATTCTGCTTGGCAAAATGACAGGACTGTGGAAGATGAAGATTGAGACCCCAGAAGGGGCTTCTGCTGTAACAGCTGGTGGTGAGGAAGGCAGCTGCCTCTCCGCTTGCCTTCTCTCAGCCTGCAGGCCAGCTCTGGCCCCCTGGCCAGTGTGCTGGAGCTGGCCGGGCTCCGAGGAAGCAGCTCAGGCAGCAGCAGGGCAGGAAGGGAGGGTCTCAGGAGCAAGGTCCCACCTCATGCTCCAACACCCAGACCCGCCTTCCAAACGCTGCCTAGCATCTGTCATCACGCTGTGGAAGGCTCGACTATCCGCCACTGATGCCAAGACAGCTCTCAACAATTTTATTATAAAACAGAACAATCACAGATAGATGCTTACACATTAATATATACATGATATTCAAAATATATTACAGCTTTAATTTATGGACAGAAATATCCTTTTTTTTCTTCTTTTTCTTTTCTGTTTTTTTTGCATCATTAATTTGCATTTTTACTTGATCTTGTAACTTAGAAAAGAATGCTTGAGACGACTTTAGGGCCTTGTCCTTGCCTTCATCCTGAAGTTAAAAACAATACATGCTCATGTTACAAAATGCACTGATATGTGGAAAAACGTGTAACGGCATACATGTTTATTTTGCATTTATAACAGTACAAACTCGAAAAAAGACTAGAATTACAAAACTCGGCCTCAGGTAGCATCGAGGTATTCTGTACATTCTGTGCCGCTGTAACCTTCCTGAAATTTGAGGGAGACCGGAAAGGGATACAAGCAGCGACCAGGCCTAGGTTACTGTGAAGACCTCAGGAAAACCGGAAGGGCGCCGAGGGCCCTCTCGCTGCCAGGCAGCTGCGTGCGTGTCCGTCCACAGGCAGCTGTGCCTCGAGCTCGTGTCAAGGGCAGCGCTCTGCAGGCCCTCTGTGCCCCAAAGGGCCCCAGCAGCCCCTCTCCCCGTCCTTACCTTTAACAAGGAGGCTTTGCCGGCTTTGGTCAGCTGTTTCAACTTCTCTGAAGCTACTGCTCTGCTGTACTTCCCTGCCTGACCTGAGTTGCTCTTTTCAAGCAATTTTCTCCGCTTCTCCTTCTCCTTTATTTTCAAACGCTTTTGAAATTTCTTTTTCCTCCGTTCTCGTTTCTTGTCTGTAGCTGTTTTCTCAGCAGCTGTTTTTAGATCTCCAGCTTTATTCTTCTCCTGTCAAAAAAAAAAGTAAGCACCAACATACCAGTTAATCTAACCCACCAGAAACTCGGGGAATTGGGAAGGGAGCCAACAGGCCATATGCCCATGTCCCGGTGTGTGGAGATGCAGAGGAGACTCACAGTGACAGCTCAGACCCAACTAATCCAAGGCAGCACGGACAGCTAGAATCTCAGCACACAGTGCTAGTGACACAAGCCCTCTATAACATTCAGACTCTGGCCTGGGCTCCAGAGCCCATGACCGGATCGAGGGAAGGGAAAGGACCGACTTCCCCCTTTCTCCTCAGCTGCCAGACCATCGGACCAGGCCTATCACCGGCAGAGGTGGCAGAGGCTCTGACAGAAGGGGTGGCTGCAGTGCAGTAAAGCAAGTAAGAGGGAGGAGGTGGCCTGCTGCTAAGCCAGCCCAGAAGACAGGGCAGCATCACCGCCCGAGGCGGGCCTTCATTACTGCCTGCACCTGCTGAATCCAACTTCTCCCAACACCCAACGCTCTGTTCTACTCCAGATTTCTTTGCATGTGTTACATGGGTGAAATAAGAAGGAAAATGATGATTTAAAGTACTGTCAGTATATGACAATATAAACAATTTTTTAAAACAACACCACTGCGGGTACTCACATTGGATTAAAACAGTAACTGGAAACTACTGAAAAACTGTTATATTTGTAGCTGCAACTCAAAATAATGCTTGCCTATAGGAGACTTTTTATTTTGAGGCAGAGTCTCACTACGTTGCTAAAATGCCCAGGTGGGCTTGGATTTGTGATCTTCCTGCCTCAGCCTCCCAGAGTGCTGGCATGACAGGCATATGTTACAATGCCCAGCGGGGAGATTGATTTTCAAGTATTATAACATTATGAGTTTGATTGTTTAGCCATCTGCTGGCATTCACAGGAGAATGGTTCCAGGATCCCTTGGACACCAAACTTGTCACATGCTCAAGCTCCTTAATTAAGGGTGTATTAGCACACGACCTATAAACATTCTCCCGTAGATTTTAAAGCACCTCTAGACGATTTGTAACGTCTCACATAATGTGAATGGTAGGCAAACAATTGCTATACCGCACTGTTTAGGGCATAATGAAAGAAGAAGTGTATATATATTCAGTGTATAATCTGAATACTGCTGATCCATGGTCCGTTGGAACTCATAGATATGGAGGGCTAACTGTACCTTGAAAGACCCTGCTGAGATGCATTAGGATGGAAACTACAAACTCAAGGAAAATATACTACATGAACGGAGGCCTGGCTTTCGTGAACTAACATGCAGCAGACACTGGCTTCTTACCTTGATTTCCTCAGGGGCCAGGAGGGCCGCATCACTGACACTCACGGGGGCCACTTCCTCCATGGTTATTGCTGGCAGATTGGACACCACTTTAATCTCTGGCACCGACTACAAGAGAGATAACGCATTCTAAGGCAAGTCAGAAGTGGTCCCAACATACAACATATAAAATACTTTATGGAGATTATCCACTTATTTCCACAGCTGTGCATGACAATTCTGTCATATTCAAATACCAATTCTTTGGTCTGTACTAACCTGCCATGTACATGGACATATGCAAACAATCCCATGTACTATTTAATAAAGTATATTGATTACTGTTATTATTATCTTGCCTTTGGTTATGGAACAAAAGCTAGCTTTAATAAACATATAGAAAAAGATGAAAGAAAAATGCTTTGGCAATAAGAATAAAAATAGAGACCACTTGATAATAAATTTTCTCATCTTCCAGTTACTGATAACAAAATAAAAAGGGATGGGGATATAGCTTGTCCAATGGCCACAGGTTCAATCCTCAGTATCATCAAAAGAAAGCTTTTTGCCATCAACAATTTACTCTCACGTAAATCCCACTTTGATATAAAAAAAAGTAATAAATCTAATCATACAGTAACTCTATATTTAATTATTTGGTTCTTCCGAGATAGGGTCTCACTTTGTAGTTCAGGCTGGCCTTAAATTCACCACGTAGCCCAGGTCATCTTCAACTCATGGTAGTCTTCCTGCCTCAGCCTCCCGAGTCCTGGGGTTACAGGTGTGTGCCACCATCCCTGGCTTTCATACAGTAACTCTTAAAGGACAAAACAATGAAGCTGATACAACTACAGTATTTCCATTCTTCAGATAGGCAAGTCCAGGCTTAGCAGGTAGGAGCATGGGCCCAGTACCAATTACTTTAACTCCCCATTGTCCACTGTCCTAAGCTGCCATTTGCAATGGAATAGTTATATCTGCCTCAGTGTTTTGTTCAAGCCCAGCCTGAGCAACTTAGTGACTTAACAAGACCCTCTCTGAAAATTAAAATAAAAAAGGGCTGGGGATGTAGCTGAGTGTGAAGACTCCGGGTTCAATACGCCCCACCCCAAAGAAGAGTGAGCGCATGATAAGCCAGGTGTCATCAGGTATCGCTGTAGTCCCAGTTACTAGGAGGCTGAGGCAAGAGGATAACTTGAGTCAAGGCAACAGTGTCTCAAAGAAGACTCAAAACCAAAACAGCATCGATGTACGTAAAGGACCTAACATGACACGTGGCAGGCACTCTGCGTCCATACCCATTACACAGTGAAAATGCAAGTGGGGGTTGAGGGTCACCCAGGGGCTCACTGGAGATCAGGATGGGCAACAGGGGTCGCCAGAATCACCAAGGAACCAGACATGAGCATTCCTCATGGGAGCTCCACCTGTAACCCACAGGGAATTACTGGGGGTTTGAATCCTGAAAGCAAACTAGGAGCCAGTCTCACAGAAAAAGCTCAGTGATTAAGGTCGCAGCTGCTCCATTTACACATTCAACTCTTAACACACTCACCGGTTTCGGGATGAAGTGGAAGTTTGACAGTGCATCTAATTTTAAGAAGAGAGAATCCATCATCTTCTGAATTTCTACGTGCTCAGGATTTTCTTCTTCGGCAGTTTTTTGCTTAAGAAATAAGATCAACAACATCACACAAAGAAGCTTTACATATATCACAGATAAAACACTAAACCCAGAGAGGGTATTCCCAATTTCTCAGCACCACAGCTTCAGCTACAAAGAAACATTCCAAGGGCAAAACTCAAGGGTCAGCACCATGATGGTGCCAGCACCTACAAGGAAAGGATGAGCTGTGAGCTTTAGAAGCCATGGTTAACCATTACCTGACTTTTAAAGCTTACAATTTAAAACTTGTCATGAACTAAGCCGCTCCCATTAAGACAGCTACAATTTTTTTTTAAAGGAAAAATAACAAGTGCCGGGGAGGAGGTGGAGAAGTTGGAATCCTCTGGTGCAGTGTAGTGACAGCAAGTGTGGCAGTCCCTCACAGGTTAAACAGAATTAGCATTCCTACTCAAGAGAACTAAATTAAAAGCAGGTACCCAAATGCATGTAAACTACTCGCAACACCCAAACGCCCACCAATGGAAGAGTGAATACACAAATTGTGGCACATACGGAGATACTATCCCGTTACACAAAAGGAAGCAATGGCATACGTCACAATCGAAAACATTATACCATGTGAGAAAAATCACACCCCATATGACTCCATTCACAAGAAATACCCAGAATAGGTCAATCAAGAGCTAGTACGCACAGTGATAGCTGTCTGGAGCTGGGGTGAGGGAAGAATGGGGAGCAACTGCTTAACAGGCATGGGCTTTTGAGGTGGTAAAATGTCTCGAGACTACACAGAGGCAGGCCTTACATGACACTGTATTAAATGCTCCGGAATTATTCACTTGAAAAGGGTTAATTTTGTTATATGCATATCATGTTAAAAACAGAGAGGAGAGTGGGGATTTAATTTAGCTCAGCGGCACAGTGCCTGCCTCGCAAGCGCAAGGTCCTGAGTTTGATCCTGGGTACCAAAAAAGTAAAATAAAATAAAAAAGGGAGGAGAAAAGAAAGTGTCCATGTAGAGTTCATGCAGATCTAAATATACACACTTTTTTCCCCTGTCTTATTTCCATATCATTTATTGAAACTTCATTTTGTTTGGGTTTTTTTTGGTAGTGGGGATCGTACTCGGGACCTTGCGCTTTCAAGGCAGGCACCAGAACCGCTGAGCTAAATCCCCAGCCCTGAAACTTTATTTTGATTAATCACATTGAAAAAACTGGCAGCAGTTTTAATTCTACTAAGGAGGAAAGGTAAATTTCATCCTTTTTTTCTCCTGGCCCCAAAATGCTTATTCTAAAAGGCTAAGATAATTTTTTGCTTTTTTTTTTTTGGTACCGGGGATTGAACTCGGGTCCTTGAGCTTGAGCAGCAGGCAGTGAAACCACTGAGCTAAATCCCCGGCCCTTTTTTTTTTTTTTAATAACACAGGGGAGAAATGAAAACAACCAGGAAGGACTAGCTCTCTGTCTCCATGACACCAGAGACACGTCCATAGATCTGTTTCTGGTGTCTGCCATCAGCACCCACAGTCCAGCCGTGCCTAGGCACATACTGCTACTGCTTCCTACTATTTCAACCTCACTTTTAAAAACTCCTGTGGCACAGTGTGTGAGGTATGTGCCTATAGTCCCAGCTATATGGGAGGCTGAGGCAAGAGGATCATCTGAGTCCAAAAGTTTAAGACCAGCCTGGACCACACAGCAAGGCCTGTCTCAAATAAAAAACAAACCACCGTGAACATACACTTTCAACTCATCTTAGGCAGTAATATCTGTGAAATCATTTATTTGATATTTTTCTGATTCATGTTACGTATATAATTTTGAGGTCATTCGTGTGTTTGCTGTCTATCATCACCTTGGTTACCACCTCTAGTACAGGTACCAAACTTCAGGAGATACTGATCATCATCCCCAACTCTGCTTAAAAATGGGATGGGTCTAGAATCAGTCTAGCTAATTAATGTACTTGAACTCTAAGTCCACCCATACCCCAAAACTCAACTGGATGTTGGCTCCTAAGAGAGAAGACAGACTGCTAGTACAGAACTGACATAAACTGTTGGATTACCTCTCGTGGTTACCAAACACTTTTTCCATTTTCTGACACTCCTCAAAATAGCCAGATGTTCAATTATCACCGCCTGATGCTGCCTATATCATCCTTCAACTACTCTCCTGGGGGAAAGGCCGACAGGAAGGATTTTTATTCAAGTATTTCCAGTTCCTCCACATCACACCAGGCACCAGGGCAGTTTGCCGTTGCTCCCTAAGTGGCATTCTTGTTTAAAGTATGATAGCAACCTACCACGGCTTTGCAGAATAAAAACCTGTCTAACTCCGAAGCACGGATCAACCACATTCCCAATAAATCCAATGGGAAGCAATAATTCAATACTTAATCTTCTTATCCTACTTTGATTAGAGATTACTTCTGCTGTCTAAAAATCAAGATGAACTCACAATCACACAAAGAACACCAGTAAGTTCAAAATATCAGTGAGAAATTACTTCAGAACGATAGCACTATAGAATAATCGCGAGGAAGTCAACAGCTGGCTGTGCAAGGATAAGGCGACCACAGTCTAAGTGCAAAGGAAACTCCCTACTCCCCCATTCACTGAGACTGTGAGCTCTATCCCTAGTGTGCCCCACTCACACTTAGGTGAAGTGGCCAAAGAGCTCACGACGTGTCTCAGGATTTCAACAGTCACAAAGAGTCCACTCTCTCTGTCCTCTCAATTCTTTTCCTAACAATAGCTTTGCCTTACAGGCCTCCTTACCTGGTTGAGTTTTAGGTATTCCTGCTCATAAATTTCAGCAAGGCTCAATTTACTCTTCTCATGGTCTAATGTTAAACGCTTTTTATATTCATATGCATCCTCTTTAGGCTTTTCTTTACGTACTACATCATCCCAAGCCTGAAATAGAAAGGGTGGATAGAACACAAGTTAACAAAATCAGTAATTTACTCTAGGCTTTCAAAAAGAAAATAATTTTCAATTTCAGAAATAATTATTCAAGTCTCAAACACTAAGCTTTAAAAAAAACAATGAGGGGGCTGGGGATTTAGCTGAGTGGTGCCATGTCTGCCTGGCAAGCACAAGGTCCCGAGTTCGATTCCAGTAATGGAGGGATTAAAAAAAAAAAAAAAAAAACAATGAAGGCACTGGCTCAAATATCCTTCTCTGCTTTTGTATTAAGTGTCCCTTTCCCGGTTACCAATTTTGATTCCACATTTTCCCATTGTGCTTTGTTTAAAAGTCTTGTGTACGTCACTGCAAATTTTAAGATATTCTGCATTTAGTACCTCCCCCCTCTCGGCCCTGCTATTTTAGGCACAAACATGTACACAAATATCACACACAGATTTCTTACTGTGCATGCCATACACCTAAATTTTATTCTAAGTTAGCAATCCCCCTGCTTCAACCTTCAGAGCATCTGGGACTACAAGTACACTCCACTGTGCCAGGCTCTTTAGCCTTAAGGCTTTTAAATGAAGAACACTGTTAAGTGGAGATGAGGGGAGCATTATTCTTACTCTCCAAATACTCTCATATTTCTAAAACTTTCAGTGAAACTTAAGTGCAGTTTCACTCTTGCTGACCTGATCTCTTATCCTCTGCTTGATGATGTCTTCTAGTTGGAAGGTGGTCTCCTCTGTGATCACAGGTGCTGAAGGAAACACAGCAAGCATTAATTAGGAAGGTGCACACAGAACAGTGAGCCTCACAGTATGGTCCTTGGACTTGCAGCATCAGCAACACCTCAAAACTTACTGGAAATGAAAATTCTTGGGCCAACCCCAAGAAAGCAGGGGAGGGGGACAGTTATGTGTGTGTCAATACGCTTTCTGACATTCCCTCAAGTCTGAGAATCATAAAACTAGAATACAGACAGTTAACTCCTAACACTTCTATCCCACGCACCTGGAGACTCTTTCCCCTCTTTTCCACTGAATTAAAATGGAAACTCATTTGGATTTAATGGGTTAAAAAAGAATTTTATGACAATTTAATCAGGAGACTGCGACAGGACAAAAGACTTGTAAACAGAAGACTGAAGCTCAGTGTGGTGGTCCATGCCTGTAATCCCAATACACTGGGAGGCTGAGGAAGGAGGGTCACAAGTTTGAGCCTAGCCCGGGCAACTCAGTGACTTAGAGACCTTGTCTCAAAGTAAAAAAGAAAGAAAGAAAGGGAGGGAGGGAGGGAGGGAGGGTTGGGGAGGTAGCTCAGTGCAAAGACCCTGGGTTCAATCCCCAGCCCCATTAAAAACAAAAACAAAAACTCAAATCACTGTAAGAAATCTGATTATGGACTATATATAGGTCTCGTTAGTGTGTCAGTTTCCTGAAGGTATTGCCACTATTACGGTTCTCAGAAGATGTGTGCAAATGCGCTTAGCACTCAAGCCCTAACACATTGGCAACTTACTTATGAACGATCCATGGGGAAAACCAGGCACGTACACAAGCACACATGCAGGGGAAAGAAGGCAACCATGCCAAAATGTTAACAACTGGTAAATCTAGTTTAATGATCTACAGATCACTGTACTATTTTTCCAATTTTTCTGCATGTTTGCAAGTTTTTAAAATAAAAAGTTAGGAGGGCCGGGGATTTAGCTCAGTGGTTCCGCTGCCTGCCTCGAAAGTGCAAGGTTCTGAATTCGATCCCCGGTACGGCCCCCACCCCGCCCCGCCCCCCAAAAAAGTTAGGAAAAGAAATATCACCCAAAATCTATAAAATGGAACCACCAAGGAAGCACAGAGACAGAGACTGCAGAAGCCCAGCGGGCCCCATACCCATCCGCACGGCATGGTCAAAGTGCAGGGTCTCCTCCAGCAGACTGTTCTCGGGTCGCTTCTGTGCCGTCACTTCCCCCTGAAGCTGCCAAGGCTTTTTTTCCAACAACTCTTTCTCTAAAGATGCAATTTTTTCATTCATCTAAGGAAAAGACGAAAGAGTTGTTGTCTATTTATGTAGGAAATAAATTTAGACTTTTACTTGTGTAAAAACAATATTTTAAAACGTGGGAGAGCAAGAAATGTATTATTCCTTGATGCAACTGTTTTGTTTCCTTCACCTTTTTACAATACCGATGACCTATTCCTTCTGCCTGAGGTGGGGTGAGCTGCAATCTCTTTCCCCACTAACCTGAAATGCCATGTTTATGAGGTACTAACCTCCCCCAGAAGCATCTGAGTATATCTCTGGGCTCTGTCCTATTCAAGTGATCTATCTGTTCACACGTCATTGTCAATTTTCATCAGAGCATTCTAAAGTTAGGATATTGAATGAATCTAAAAAATGAGGTCAATAAGGTTGTGTGGCATTATTTTCTCATTGCACTATTTTGGATTTTTGTATTAGAGTGGTACCTTGGTTCACAAACTAAATTCTTTCCACGATTCTGGTCACAAACCAAATTGGAGGAAAAAAATTAAATTCAATGGTTAGCTTCAATATTGACCTTACGGGGAAATTTGATTCGGTTCTCGTCCAAATAGGTGTGCAACCAGAATCATGGAAAGAATTAAGTTCACGAACCGAGACACCACTGTATTCATAAATGAGACTGTCTATACGCATACCTGTGTGCATGTCTACTCTAATGTTATCTTTGTCAGGTTTTGCTTTGTGACCCTGGGGATTGAACCCAGAGCCTTCACACTAGGCTACATCCTCAGTTCTTTTATTTTGAAACAGGGTCTCACTAAGTTGCCCAAGATGGTCTTGAATTTGTGACCCACCTACCTCAGCCTCCTGGAGTGCAGCAATTACCTGCACCTAGCATTTCACCTTACCTATTTCCCGAAGACATCATTCTACAGCAAAATCAAGCCTTCTTTCTTTTGCGGGGGAGGTGAGAAGAGTGAGGTAGAACACTGGGACACTGACACATTACAAATTTACTTCGTTTTATGGCACTTTTTGTACTTTAGACTTTCTCTTCTGGGAACAATCTGACAATCGCGGATTTGATTCAGATTCTAAAACTCTTCATAATTCTTTTGAATTATGAACTTCATATCTTGTTACCTTCCATTATCTACCTTTTCTCATTATAACTGCAATATAATGTTAAGGTGGATAAATGATAGTGCCAAATGATCAAAGCCAAGCTACATCTGTTAAAATCACATTACATCTGTTGGGCATGGTGGCACACACTTAAACAATCCTAGCACTCTGGGAGGATGAAGCAGGAAGATCACAAATTCAAGTGAAGCCTGGGCAACTTAGCAAGACCTTATCTCAAAATGAAAAAGGGCTGGGGGTATAGTTTAGTGAGAAGACCCCGGGTTCAACTGCTAGTACCACAAAAAATAAAAAATACAAATAATAAACTAAATGACACTTCATTGGCCTGATATGCCATAACAATATTTTATCAATTTTGGAAGATGTGTGTTTCTTTTTTGTTTTTTCAGACAGGGTCTCACTATGTAGCCCAGGCTGGCCTCAAACTCACTGCAATCCTCCTGCCTCAGCCTCCCAAGTGCTGAGATTACAACATATGGCTGGGGTTTGGGGGGGTTTTTTTGGTTTTAATTAAAATTCAAGCTACGTGACAACCACAAAAATTATTGTGGAGCACCTTAAAGAGATAAGTAAAAATTTTCAGGGCATCTGAAACAGTTATAAGGGGAGACTCAACAAGATGGCTAAGCAGGACAGACACGCCATGGGTCTGAAGACACCAGGCACAAAGAAACGAAGCTTTTACCGTTGAGCTCCCAACCAAAAGCTACCGGCTAGGAAATGCAGGTACTAATTTTTGCAAATCAGATGCTTTCGGCATGACATCTAAATATAGTATACTAAAGAGTGTAGCTGCAAAATTTTTGTTTTTAAAGACCAGCTAAGATTTCCAACTGGAAAATTAAGGTAGAATAGTTAGTCTGCGAGTTCCACAGTCATATTAAGCATATAAAGTCCTTAAATTCCTAGTAATTACCTTTTCTTGTCTTTTTTCAAAAGAGGATTTAATTTCACCAGAATCTTCCTTTACATGTAACACATCTGTGCCTTTATTATCCTCATCATATGGCAAAGCAAAGGTCACTCTTTTCGAGGCTTTGTGTTGTTTACCATTTTCACTTTCTGCAGGGTCATTATCTTCATCCCTAAAATACCAAAATGCTCATCAAAAGAGAAACACCACTTTTCACTAGGAAAAAAAAAAAAAGAAATCTTCAATAAAGGTCTTCATACCTAAAGCCACCAAATATTTGGAATTTCCAAAGCTATTAAATTATCAAAGAGTAGAAAGAATTATTTAGGTGAAATGCCACATAAAAAACAAAGAACAAAACTGCCCAAGGCACACAAATAAATTATTTCATCAACCTGTAATAAAAACTTCTGAATTCACAAGAATAACATTAGAAAACTGTACTGGCACAAAACCCAAATCAAAGTGTCTTCCCTGCAATAAAGGCTTGGTTGCTACTGCCAGTGGTATTTTTCTCTATTAAATGATCTCTCATGTTCCTTAAAATCAGAGAGTTGCTTTTGGCTATCTTGAAACCATCTGACATTAGAGAATGTACTATCTGACCTTCTAAGACAAGCATACTTGACAATTATGAGTAAACCTGCATGACTGGGCAATTCCAGTGTACAATGTAGATTCAAAACACTCACGTTCCAGAAATGCTTTCTTCATCTGCTTCTTCTTCAGCAATTTCTTCCTCTTCTTTGTCTGAATCCAGCTCACCATCATGAACATTTGATGTGTCTTCATCACTCTCAACTGGATCAAAGAAATCTTTGTATTTCAGATTTCTGGAACTTTCACCTGACTTGAATAAAAAGATGTAAGAAACATTTAAGTAAATGTAGGAAAATATATAAAAATATGTACATACATGTATATACATCACACACACACACACACACAAATACAATGTTTTCTAACTTTGACAGTACCAGCTAATGTAGTTATTAGGGGAAACTAGCAACTAATAACACTACCATGAAACCAGAAAAACAACTGAGACATAAACTAAATGAAGTTTGGACCCGTTTATAAATGATGAAATAAGAGCACAATATTCTATTATCTCTAAATCTTCTAACTACAATTCTTTCTTTCTTTTTTTTTGGTATCATGGATTGAACTCAGGACCTTGTGCTTGCGAGGCAGGTGCAGCGCCACTGAGCTAAATCCCCAGCCCATAACTACAATTATTTCTAAAATAATCCAGTCTAAATGAAGTACTAAAAGCCTCCCTTTCACAATTATTTTTAGTGTTTGGTGAAAATTATGCTCCCTTAACAAATGGTTATAGTTTTCTCTCTTCTCTCCCAAAACTTTACCTTAAAATTTTGATTTTCAAACAGTCCTCCATCTTCATCAGAATCAATGTCTTCAAATAAGTCAATATCTTCTTCTTCCTCCTCATCCTTGTCCTCTTTATGTTCCTCTTCTTTTTCTACGGTCTCTAAAAAGGTCTCCATTTCAGATAGCTTGAAGAATTTATCATCTACTATGGACTTTTCTCTCGGTTTCCTAGGCAGTGTGTTTTGAACCTTGCTCTGCTGTTCCAACTTGCTGATATCAAAGTCAAGATCAGAATCTTCATCACTGAAAACTGGGCTTTCCCGCAGATCAACTTTGCTTGAGGTTTTAGCTCTCTCACCCGCTTCAGGACCATCATAACCCCCATCTGACATTTCTTCTTCCTCCAAATCTTGTTCTAGGTCCTCCTGGCCATCAGCTTCCATCTCTGAACCATCCTTTTCATACTCCACTTCTTCATTTTCTGGGAGAAGACTGATGTCTTCATCTTTAATTGTTTCACTAACTGCGTTCTGGAAATAGCGTAAAATTGGTTCATTTTGCAATTCCAGTTGTTGCCAAATCTGCTCATCATCAAAATTGTTTATCACAAGTTTCTGTAAACGACTTCCAGGGATGCTACCGTTCTCCACTATTTTATTAAAGTCATAAAGAACTTTTGTTAAAGAAGTGAAGTTTGATGCTAATCCATCTTGAATCCTATTGAAGGGATTAAATGAGATGTAAAATTACAGATAATCTCATAGCACTCTGAATTTAAAAAAAAGCTAACTCTTGCGCAAATAAAAATTTAAGTATAGATTCTGGTTCTCAGCAATAATATCTTGCTGGTGAGCCATGCTGATTTTATATGAAAACTGTCAACTAATCAATCTGCTGTACAAATTTTAGGTAATAAAACCATTATAGAAGCCAGATGTGGTGGTGTGCCCCATTTGGGAAACTGAGGCAGAAGGATCGCATGAGCCAGAAGTTCAAGACTAGGGCAAGATAGGAAACTCCATCTCAAAAACAAAACAAAATAACCATTATAGATCTATTTCCCAGAGCGATACTAGTGAGTCAGCCTTAAATTTTCCACTCTGTTACATTATATACCATTCCATTCATTCAACCCATCTATAGTAACATTTGCTTTGGCGAGAGTGGTTCAGAAAGTTCTCTCTAAGGATGTGATATCAGAGATGAGAACTACAGATACGGAAATTTTCTTACAAAGATCTGGAAGTGTGTTCAGGGCAGAAGAAAGAGCAAGAGCAAACTCCCTAAGATGGAAACGAGCTTGGAGAGCTTCAGGAACAGAAAGACCAGCAAGACTGCAATGTACTGAAGGAGACAGGCTGTGAGGTTAGAAAGGCTAGTGGAAGCCCAATTATGCAGGGCTCAAAGGTAAGAGTTTGCCGTTTTAAGTGTAATGAGGACATACTAGAAGGTTTTAAGCCCAATGAAATGGTTTACACTTACAAAAGATAATTTATACAAGGAAAGAATGAACGTTGGGGGACTAGCAGGTTGATGCAGCATTCCAGGCAAAGGAAGATGGAGATTTTCACTGAAGTCAGAGCAGTGAACATGGTAAGTAGGAGTCAGATTCCAAATATACTTTGGAGGCAAAAATGAAAGATGTACAACAGAGATTTTAAAAAAATAATCAAGGAAGTAGACCGGTTCTATCTGAGCAACTGGAATGACAGAAATACCACTTACTGAAACAGGGAAGGCCCGGTCGGTGAGACATGTGAAAATGAGTTCAGGGGAGGACACAGTATTTTTTTTCTTCTAAAGCTCTGTTTTGTACATGGTAAATTTGATATGCTGAAACCATGAAGCTGTCAGTAGAGGCTTTCAGCTCAGAGCACAAGGAAGAGGTCAAGGTTTGAAAATATAAACCCGCATCACAATTTATAGATCTTACTTGAAGTTTTTCAACAAAATAAGTACAAAATGTGTGCGATGGGAAAATAGATGACAGTCGCAATTCTCAACAAGCTCAGTCCTAGGGGAGCACAGACCAGCAACAAGTTTATACTTTCAATAGTTTGATGACAGTGGGCAGTGGACGCTTTTTAGGGCACACGATTGGAAAGAGCAACTAACACGGTGTGTGTTGGGGGGACTGGGAAGGCAAAAGCCTAAGGGAGGCCACCGAGCGTTAACAGCTGAGCTTAGTTCGATTTCAATAGCACACAACCGAGGGGTCCGCTCTGCACAGCTTTCAATTTTTAAAAAATGTGACAGATCACTGGAGCATAAGTCTGAAATTTGGAGAACAGTGATCTATACTTCTTCCTCCCGCTCCAGAATTTGCCGGCCACTTGCAACCCAGGACTACAGACAATCTGGGCTTCTCTCCGAGGCCAAGATCGGCGTACTCACGTGAGGAAACACTCCGGTTCCTTGGTGGCTTTACTGATCTCTTTCAGACACCTCTCCAGGGTCCGTCGACGCCAGACTGGAGGAGCCATCGCTGTCACCAATTCCAGGGACCGCGCCACATGCTCCGGAAGAGAGCCGAAAGGAAACCGCAAGGTAAAGGTTCCCCTCCAGTAACCTGGAGCCCAGAGCCGAAGGTTCCGCGGCGCAAAGGTTCCGGAACCACCCAGAGCCAGAGCCAATGGCAGCGCAAAAAATGTCACTGGGCATGCAAATTGGAGCGGGGCAAGAGCCTTTGAATTTTCTCCTAAGTTTCCTGCTTTGGATCCCTGAGAAGGCCACTTGTGGCGAGTCGTAGTCGCTGTTTATTTCTGGTTTAGATACAACAGGTGGCGTCAAGAACGTGGCGGTACAGGAGAAGCGAGGGCGGCTTCCAGCACTCGCCCCGCCCCGGCGCGAACTGCTCCGCCCCTTCACCGCCCCGCCGCGAGTAGCCCCGACCCCCCCGCAGACGGGGCGGGGGGGTCGCTTCCTGGAGATGGCGGGAGCGCTGAGGATGGCGGCGGCGGCCGCGGCAGGTGAGTCCGGGCTCCGGCGGGGCGCCGTGGGCCGGGTGTGCGGTACAGGGCGGGGCCGGGAGGCGAGGAGGCCCGGGGCGGACGAGCACCGGGGCCCGAGGCGCATTCCCGGCCGCTGTCACCACCCCCTGGGGGGACCGTGGCGCGGTTCTCGCGCCGTTGAGGTCACCCTGATTTGTGGGCCAGATAGGCGGGAGCCTGTTGCGGGGAGCGGCGAGGGCGGAAGAGAAGGGACTGGAGGACGCGGAGAATGCTGTTTACCGCGCACCAGGAGAGACTGGGGAGGACCACAAAGGGCCAGGTCTTTAGACCCACACAGAATCCACACACGTCTGGGATCCTGCTGGAGCTGAAGGTCGGTGGGGTAAAGGATATCCCAGGAGTGTTTGACCCTCATGCCCTGATATCAGGGATTTGGAAGTTCCTGGTTTCTCTACGCCTCCATTAAAAAAAAAAAAATAGCTGGGTAGAATCAGTGATGAGAGACGCTCAAGTTTTCCAACTCTCCCACTGTCTTCACTTTCTTTTTCTTCTTTTGCTGCTTTCCTGAAGGCAAGAATTTCCCTTAATCTGAGATTTCCTTTTGGGAAGAAAGTGCAAAGTGGTCATGCCCAGTTACTCCTGAGCATTTGTGACAAATCCTTCAGCTAGAACCTTCAAAAAGTGGCCAAGGGAATGAACCTTCGTTAATGTTAGATTTCTCCTAAAAAGTGCTCTTTCTATTCCACCTTTTGAAATGTGCACTCCTAGTCATACTTTGAAATTCCATCTCAACTGAGCTCTTTATTGATCCTTCTAGCATTTCTCACCAATCTCAAAAGCTCTTAATTATCTAATATGAATCACCAGGACATTGAGCTAAGCCCCATGCAAAGAAAAAGTGCATCCTAATAGGTTCAGCTGTCTCCACAATCAGTTTAGAGGGGGAAAATATACACACACACATATATATATATATATATATACACACACACACATATATATATACACATATATATGAAGAAGTATTGTCAGGCTGAGCACAGTTATTAAACACGAATTTCCAATTGACAGGTGATACTGAAGTTTTGGTGATAATCCATCTTATTGGCCTTACTATCCTTGGTAAAATACAAGACAGCTCATTGTAAAAATACTCACAAAACAAAGAGTCATCTTGTATTATCTCTTCAGAAGCCATATCTTAGAAAGTAGGACATATACCAATGATATTAAAATTTAAGAATCAAAAAAATAGTAAAGAATTTCAGAGGAATGTGTTAAATGATTCACTTAGTGTAAGCTTGAAGAAACTTATACTTAATCCTTGCCAGTACTATTTATTTATTTCTGAAATGTGAAGATTAAATAAAATCTTCACTGATCTTTTGCCTTTATCTCTATTTTATGGCCATGAAAAATAATCAACAGAGCCAGCCTACATCATCATGGACTTCTGATTTAGTATTTGTAACTTCATCGTTTACTTAAGCAGAGTTACAGATTTAGGAAAGGTTATAAAGTAGCACTGAGGCATAACTGGAACAATGACATAAACCTTTAGGTCTGTTGGGGCAAGGTATTTAGCTCAGTGGTTTCGCCGCCTGCTGTGCAAGCACAAGGACCCGAGTTCAATCCCTGGTACCGAAAAAAAACCTTTAGGTCTATACAGGAAGGTGAAGTAAAATCAAGTAGCTTTTACCCCAGTGAATACTATCCTCTACTGCTGATAAGTCTCAGCAGATGGGAAAACATGGAGAATTTCTGAAGATAATTAGGAGCATACACCAGCATTAGATACAACAGTTTATAGGTTCTTGAAAGGAAGATTAGTTATATAGTTTCCATTTCTATATGATATTAAAAGTTTCAAGTTAAAAATCAATAGTCATTGGGGCTGGGGATTTAGCTTAGTGGCACTGTGACTGCCTTGCAAGCACGAGGTCCCGAGTTTGATCCCCAGTCTCAGAAAAAAAAAAAAAAAATCAATAGTCATGAGCAGTGTAGGTGAATTGGAGGGTTATCATAAGCAGCTTGAGAAAATTGTAAATCTGTATTCCTGTATCAAGAACCAAACAGCATAGTATGCTTTTAAGACCTTCCTGCAGTAAAACAAGATGACAGCAATCACTAAATACTTAAATACAATCAGCCATGCATTGAAATCAGATCCTGTACAGTAAATTGTTCAGTCTGAAAGGAAGTGAGTGCTGTCCCTGGCATACAAAGTAGTAAATTGTGGACCAATGAATGAAGCAGTGGACACAAAAGAACTGCTTGCTGAGACCTTACCAAATACAGGTAACCTTTGCTGTTGTGTTTTTTGAGGTATGTACTAAGAATTGAATCCAGGACCTTGTTCATGCTAAGCAAGTGTTTTTTGACTGAGCTGCATCCCTAGCCCTTTTATTTTTGAGACAGGATCTCGCTAAATTGTCCTGGCTGGCTTTTCCTCTACTTCCTATCATTTAACCTCATGATGCTCATATCGCATGATTTTTGTTTTTTCATTTTATGTAGGTGGAAACAATGGCAAAAGAGGTCGAGTAACTGGCTTAAGCAGTGCAGCTAATGGGAAAGTCAGGGTTCAAACCAGAGCAGTCAAGTACCAGAAGCCATATTTCTAACCATAAGGTACATTGCCTCTTAGGTGGAAATATATATTATGTGAAAGTTACACAACTTTGCAGATCTTCTAAGATCTACTAAATTGTATACCTCAAGTGGGTGAACTTTATGGTATGTAAATTATATGCCTTTTAAAAACCCTTAAGATGTAAAGTGGTTGAAAACTTATTAGAATTAGTCACAATTTTATGACACTTTTAATTCAAGGTTAATACCTAATGTCTTTAAATAGTAAGTACCCTGACTGTGTTTGAGTATAAACTTTAAAATCTTAATTTTTACTATATGTATATAGATAGATACTGTTGTCTATCTTTCCAACATATACAGGAGTTTGTTTCCTATTAATAGAAAAAGGACCCTTTTCTTCTAGAGAACCAAGTATTAAGAAGGTCATAAAGAAAGACTTCAGTGAGGCTTCCAATAACATGAATTGCTTGGGGTTCCTTTTCAGAGCCAGAGTTTTGAAATAGCCCTAAAGCAAATTGGCATAGGATATAAAACTGTGCTTTCACTGGAACATCCTATAATTTGTTCTTTTGTAATTTCTGTATGCTCCCTTGCTGGTAACAGGATGCTTGCCCAAAGATCCTATTGCCCCATCTCTTGTAGAGATAACTCTGGTAAGGAGAATTTAGAAATACCTGAGCTCAGAATTTGACATGACAACTTCTTAATGTGTATGCTACCCACAAGCTTGTGCATCCTATCTATCTTCAGTAGGTTTGGGGGCTTTTTGTTTGTGTTTTGGGGGCCCATGGAGGGTTTGAGATAGAGTCACACTGTAATGCAAGCTGGCCGTGAACCCACTATGTACCTCAGGCTAGCCCAGAACTGGCAGCCCTCCGGCCTCAGCGTCTTAGTGCTGAGATGACAAGGTGAGTCACCATGCCCAGCTGTGATGTTTTTAAAATATACTTTCTGTAGTAAACTTCCACTGCAAATTGCACATACAATAGAGATGCAGAGAAAGAAAGAAGATAGGAACAGCTTGACGATAGTTTTTGTTGTTTGTTAGCATTTTAAACATTCATCACTGCATCCTCATGAGATAGGCTCGTGGCCGCCACAGAAAACATTGTGTGTCATTAACACAAGAGTAGATGAATGTATAGTGCAATATCCAGCAAGTTAGATATCTAGCAGGTGATACTAATATTTTTTAAAATGGTAATAAAATACAATAGAAAATATCAAAGCACATCATTCTAGGAAGGATTGGGTATTTTCATGGAATTTAGTTTCAAATGTACGTTTATGTGTGTGTACACCTGTCATAATACACTTGGATTTCATAATAACACAGTGAGTCTGTAAAACTGTACTATATTAACCTATTTTTATTTTCCATGTAACTGTTTACTTTCCTACTATAACATTTCTTAAACTTTTATTAGTATATGTTTGCAATGCATGATTAGGATTGGTACATGTACATAACACATTTTAATTCTTTTTTCATCCCCTCCCCACTTCCTCCATTTCTTTTTTTTTTTTTTCTTAGTACCAGGGATCAAACTCAGGACCTTGTGCTTGTGAGGCAGGCGTGGCACCACTCAGCTACATCCCCAATCCAACTTCCTTCCTTTCTTGATCTTCCATTTTGCAAAAGCTATATCTCCCTATTTCCTATTATCTATCTTTATTTTGCTGTTTAATTTATTTATACTTCGATTTTCTCAAATAAGAGAAACCATGCAATATTCAAGCTTGTGTACCTGATTTATTTCACTAACATGGCACATCCATTTTCCTATAAATAACTCAAGCTTCTTCTTCTTATGGCAGAGTAGTACTCTGTCGTGTGTAAATATCACATTTTCTTTATCTGTTCATCTGTTGATGGACATGTAGGCCACTTCCAAGGTTTAGCTGTTACGAATTGTGCTGCTATAAACGGGGTATGTATGTATCACTATAATACTATACTTTAACTCTTTCTGGAAGATACCTAGAAGGAGAATGCCGGGGTTGAATGGAATTTCTATTTTTAGGTTACTGAGGAATCTTCATACTGATTTCCATAGTGGTTGTACGAGTTTACATTCCCACCAACAGTGTCGAAAGGTTTCTTTTTCCCTGCTATTAATAGACAATTTTTGGATATTTCAGTAATCAATAATATGAACTGGGGCATGACAGAAGATCATCTTAGACTGAATTTTGCCTTCTACTGACCTATGATGCAAACTTACGATCTTGAATAAAAGAATGTTACTTTAATTTCCTTGTTATCAAAAAATTTCAGTTAAGGGGCATGTTTTTTGTTCGCTGAAGCTGAATGAGGTACTACTTAAAGTGATCTCTAAGAACTAACCAGCTATTATTTAAAATGCTGCGTATGATCTTCATCTTGCTGTTTTATACTTTTGATTGAGTGATGTAGTTTTACAAGATTATATTTAGAGCTCATACATGTGTATACTTTGCATTCTGGCCTGGAGGGTAGAATCTGGCTCTTCCAAGCCCAGAATCTGGGTGGATGAGGAAGCAGAGTAATACAAGGGGAAGACTCCTTCCAGCCTTCTTCAGTGACTGAGTGAAAGGAGGTTTCTTCACATTCAGGAGCATTTCTCCCTCTATTTCTACAAAATAAGAAAGAAACAAAAGTAGAGTACTCCTTCAGTCTTTGCTTGTTTATTCTTCAACCGTTATTTTCCTTCATTGCTAATCATTCAAATAATACACACATTCAAAGTACTGTATAGTCACTTTATAAGATGAAGAAATGGACCTAGGTAGGGAAGAAATGTGCTCATTCTTATTAGGTGTATCTTGTTTCCTTTTCACATTCCACCTTACCTCCTGTAAAATGCAGAGATCATTGAGTGCTTCTTAATATGCAGCCATCTTTTAAGTGTTATCAGTAAATATAACTTATTATGAACAAATGTTATTCTCTGTTCAGAATCTAGCTGAAGTTCAGAATTAGCTTTTTAAATTCTAAACAATTAGCTTTTAGGCCTGGGGATGTAGCTCAGTGGTACTACGCCTGTCTGGCAAGCGCAAGGTCCTGAATTCTATTCCAGGTACCAAAAAAAAGAGTGCATTAATTCTCAGGAGGATATTAACAGCTGTGCAATTTTTCAGGACTCTTTTCTAGGCTGCACACACCACCCCCAACAGTGAGAGCTTTCTCCATGTCACAGTCCCGGCATCAGATGGCAGGCCCTGTATGGAACCTGGGTCGGCTCAATCACGTAGCCATAGCAGTGCCGGATTTGGAGAAGGCCACAGCATTTTATAAGAATATTCTGGGGGCCCAGGTAAGTGAAGTGGTCCCTCTTCCGGAACATGGAGTATCTGTTGTTTTTGTCAACCTGGGAAATACCAAGATGGAACTGCTTCATCCACTGGGAAGTAACAGTCCAATTGAAGGTTTTCTGAAGAAAAATGAGGCTGGAGGAATGCATCACATCTGCATTGAGGTATTTTTATTACTTTAGTGTTTAGTGTTGTCAATCTCTGCCTATAAAACTACATACCTGTGCTCACTGTCATCAGAAACTTTCATTAAGTTCTCTAAGGGGAATAGTGGTAGTCCTACTAACGGTTACCCATATCTTTCTCTCTAAAAAACTAAAAAAATTATGTTAATGTATTTTATTGACGTCTGAACTCAGCAACCACTAAAGTAGCCATCAAAATTGGGTAAAATATGGACTCTTTGCTCTAGGTTTTTTTGACCATGTATGACCTCTCATATAATAGGAATGTAAGTCCTTTTACTCCAAGGCAATTAGGAGAAGCAAGTGAAAAGTAAGTGCTAAGTTTGTTTTTCTTTTTTTTCTGGTGCTGAGGTTTGAACCCAGGGCCTCATGCATGCTAAGCACGTACCGTACCACTGAGCTACTCCCAGCCCAAAATATTATATTTTGTCCTTAAAATTCCAATAGCTTGTTCCTTATTATAAAAGCAATACATTTTCAATTTTCAGTGACTGATTTTTAAGATCTTCTAAATTGCATTTGTTAACTGTTTCTGAGAAAACTTGAAGAAATGTTAGATAAGAACATTCTCATTAAAGAACATTTGTCTGCAGATAATCGTGTTCAGATATCTGCCCTTTGGAATACCACCAGTACCAGTCAGGCTTCAATTTAATTTGATGGGACAATTCCTTTGCTAGAAGTGATGACGTAATTAACTAGGGTTCATTCCTTATCCAGAAGAAAGGTGAGCTGATTCTAGATTGGAATTAAGGATATGTTCAGTTTGTTATTGCAAACATATATGAGAACCTACGGTGTGTATTCTACTAAGTGCTTGGGATTCAGCCATACACAAGAGATGGAGCATGTTCTCAGTGGGGAGGCGCAGGTATGTAAACAAACGAGAACAGTGTACTGTGTCTCCTCGGTGCCTCAAGCCCAGGAGCCGGACGTCTTCACGGAGCACAAGTTAGAATGACTGTGAAGGAATTCCCAGATGAACAGTAGGAGAAGGGCATTCCAGGCAGACCACAGAGTTAATGTAACAACTAACACACACTGAGTTCCCTTTGCCAGTGTGTGAAGTATTAGACATGAATTCTGTTCTTTAATTCTCATAGCTACTGTGTGAAGGTGTTATTAATCCCAATCGACTGGTGGGAAAACAAACTTTGCTAACTTGGCTGAGCCCAGATTTGTTCAGATTCCGGGGTCTGCACTCTTGGCCGCGAAGCTGATTGCCTTTGTTAGGTTAACTGAGTTTAAAATGTGAGGTGGGGGAGCTACAAGACATCAGACCAGATGGCTACAAAAGGCCTAGTATTTACCCTTTATTTGATTCTTAGGAGGTTACTTTTGGTGACAGGTTTCATCTGTAGACCTGTGTAAGCCCCCCAGGATGAGACGCAGGACTGTCTGCCTTTGAATCTGCTGTCCTCTCCCACATTGCACTGTCTAGGTTCTACATCGAGAGAGTCCCGGCCTTCAAAGGAGGCTGGCTGTGTGAGTTAGAAGTTCAGTTAAGTAAAGTGGTAGTTCAGTGAAGTATCGGCGAATTCAAAAGTAGAGATCAAAAGAGGGAAATGACAATGTGTATGAGTATAAAATGAAGGTAGGTAATAGGAGAAAGTCTGAAAGTAGTTACTACTTTGGTCTGACACCATCTGTCATCATTGTGCAACCTCCACAAAAAATAAAATGGGGTTGTTTTCTTGCTGAAAACTTCGTTAAAGGTGGTGTCTATCCGTAGCTTGCAAAGCTCTGTATTTTAAAAATTAACAATAAATCCCAGGGATTTAGCTCAGTGCCGCTGTGCCTGCCTGGCAAGCGCAAGGTCCTGAGTTCGATCCCCAGTACCAAAAAAAAAAAAAAAATAGCAATAAATATTGAAGTTTTAAAAATGGTGGAAGTGCTAGGCACAGAGATCAGTGGTGGAGCCCTTGCCTACCATACACAGGCTCTGGGTCCAATTCCCAGCACCACAAATTAAATAGATGGATGGATGGACAGGCAGGCAGACTGGATAGATTTTATGTCCTGGGCCAGCTGGGCTATCTGTAGCACACTGTTTGGAGAGTTGTTCCAGGCATTCCTGTTTGCCAGCCAGGAGAGAACATGGGACAAACACCTTTAAGATGATTCTAGACATTGTTTGCACCACTTCTGTTCATATTGCATTAGCCTTTTAGTCACATGGCACACACGGCTGCAAGGGAGACTGGGGAAGGTAGTCTATGGCTGTGCAGCTATGTGCCTCAACAAACTGGGGTCACTATAATTAATAGGAAGAAAAGGAGCCTACACCTCATGCATGCTAGGGAAGTACCCTACCACTGTTCTGCACCCCCATTCCTGTTTGTTTTGGGATTCAGCCATCCACAAGAGATGGAGCATGTTCTCAGTGAGGAGGGCCAGTATGTAAACAAGTATGAACAGTGTACTGTGTATTTTTTTATCTTTTTTTTTTTTTTTTTGGTACTGGGGATCAAACTCAGGACCTTGCCGCTTGCAAGGCAGGCATGGTGCCACTGAGCTAAATCCCCAACTATACTGTGTATTATTACTGTTTCCTCCTCTGTTATGCCAGTCTTCGAGACAGTGGTGTCACAAGATAAGAGGAGGCTTATGTCCCTGATCCTACCAGTAGAACAAAATTTCTTGCCTTTCTTTGAACAGAAAATACATTTTTGTTGGGCCAGGGGTGTAGCTCAGTGGCACCGTGCCTGCCTTGCAACCTCAAGGTCCTGAGTTTGATCCCTGGTACTGGAAAAAAACAAAAAAAAGAAAATACATTTTTGTCAAAGGGACCTGTTGAACCTCCAAGCTTCATTATGTTCCAAGAGTATGACCTTGTCTGTTCTGGCTAATAAAACTTGGGTCTGGCTCTCTTCCAAAGTACAAAAAGTGATAGAGCCAGTCAGAAAATACTGCTCTGATCACTGTTCTGGTTACTATTGCTGTGTAATAGAATGGCAGTAAGTAACAAAGCATTTTATTTACACAGAATTTTGGGGATCAGGAAGTTCAGGAGGGCTCTTGCTTGGGATCTCATGTGGAGACGGGTGTCAGCGGTGGCCAGTCACCCGAAGACTCCCCTGGGCTGGGTGTCCTAAATGCTTTACTCATGTGCCTCGCAGTTGATGCTGACTCACAGCTGGGCCCACTCCTGGGCTTGTACAGGTGTCCTCTTCAACTCTGCAGGCTAAGGCTGGAGGATCACTGGGCTTCTTACCGGAGTGAGTCCCCCAGTGGAACCAGGCAGGACGACGTGGAGTCCTCTGCCCTCAGCTCAGAAGTCCCTCAGCAGCACTTCTGCCTTCATCCGTTGTCATGGCAGGTTCAAGGCAGACCAGATGTGAGGACGAGTCCCTAGATCCTGCCTCTGGAAGGGATGAGCAACAAAGAATCTGTGGACATTTAAAAAGTGCTATAACCATCAGTACATTAATGTGTTCTAAGCAAAAAGAAAATAGGTGAAATTTTTAAAAGCTCTAGAATGATTTGTTTTTAAAATTGCCAAAAGTGGGATCCAGCATCATTCATATCCACAAAAGACAACCTGCCCAGCCTCTGTAACGATAAGGAGACCCAAGATGATTGGTAGTTGGTAAGGTAGAAGGCTGATAAGCAGCACCTCCACAGAAAGGAGTTTTTTCAACTTTTTCTAATGTTTTGGACATAGGATTGAAAAATCTATCTTTTTCAAAGTATTCAACAATTCTATAGCTGTATGGTTTATTGCCATTTATCTCTTAATGCCATCCCTTTTTTATAGTATTATAAAAAATAACATATAGTATGATATTACAGGGTCCTTTATGTTCTGTCTCACAGGGACCTCGTAAAACTTCTGATTTCCCAGTGTGTCTGTTATGGGCATGCTCCATGGCTTTTAGTTGACCCAACAAAAATTTTTGACAAAATGTCCTTTTCTCCTGAGGCAGGAGAGTCCAAATTCAAGGCCAGTTTGGGCAACTTAGCAAGATGGGAGGTGGGGTTAGAGACAGGAACAGAGAGACAGACAGTGAATGAGAGAATGAGAGAGTTCCCCCTTTTATAATACTCTATTCTAACCAGTTACAGTGTCGCATATATACCTGTAAGGCCCAGCTACTTGGAAGGCTGATGCAGGAGGATCACTTGTGCCCAGGAGTTCAAGGCTAGCCTGGGCAACAGAGCAAGACACTCTCAAAAAAAAAAAAAAAAGTCCATTCTCATTTTGGCTATACAAAACCACTAGAGAATTGCTCTGCTAGTGATCTCTGTATCACCTGTTCCCAGATGGAGGGATTTCCTAGAATGAAAAGTTTCCTGAGAACAGAGCAAAACAAAAACATGGGGAGCTTCGTAAGGCTTTAAACTGTGTGTTGCTAAAACTACCACCCAATGCTAACATCGTTTTATAAGAGAAAGGTTATTTTATTACAGAAAGAGGGAGGAAGGGGGGAGAGGAAGAGGAAGGAGGAGGAAGAGAAGGAGACCTCTTCATGGACTGAGTCCTACAGTGGTAGCTTTCCAGCACTGTGATAAGGCACCTGAGATAATCAGTTTATAGGGAGGAAACGTCTGTTTTGGCTCATGGGTTCAGATTTCAGCCCATAGTTGCCTGGCACTGTTGCTTTGGGCCTGTGGTGGCACAGAACACCATGACGGGAGAACATGGCAAAAGAGACCTGTTCACCTCATGGCAACCAGGAAGAAAAACCCAAGGGTCCCAGTATCCTCTTCAAGGCCACGCCCAGTGACCTCACTTCCTCCCACTAAGCCCCGCTTCCTAAGTTTCATCACCTCCCAACAGCACCACAGGCTGCGGACCAAGCCTTTAGCACATGGGCCTTTGAGGACACGCAAGATCCAAACCATAACACTTATCACTTAAATAAATCAGTTTTGTTTGGGTTTTTATCAGCTTAGTTTTGTTTTTTTTTAATGTTTTACTATAAACTGGTGAACATTTTGGTGGAGACCACCAGCTGGGAAACACAACATAGCCACCTCCAGGGTATATAGCAAGTATGGAAGCTTAGGTATTGTGCACCCTCCGAAATAATTCCCAAGAGTGCTCAGGAAGCCTCTGAAGCCCGTGCAAAGAGAAAACAGTGTTAGGTTTGTATTATTCATTTAGAGTTTAGCTTTAGGGGAGAGACAATTAGAACATAAATATTCAGTGCAGACTTTTCATTTTAGCTTTCATAGATTTAAGTCAATTGAAGGCTGAATTCATTCATTATTGACATCAATTAACAACAGTATAATTTAATGTGAAATAAATGCCTGTGTTTCTTAAACCCACCAAACTCATGCATTGTGAAAAGTGGCACATTACTACTTGTTCATAAAGTTTTAATTGTTCATAAAACTAAGAACTATATACCTTCAGGATAAAAGATGTTATTTACCCAACAGCTTGCGTGCCAATAAGCAAATTGCATTGCCATTTTCAGAAAGGGCAGCTAAACACCAAAGAAAATGTAAGATGAACCAGAAGATTGTGAATTCTGAATGGAACATCCAAACATGTTTTACTGCTGCTCTTAATTTACAATGATGGGAGAGATTCAACATACGCCCCCAAATATATGCCCACACACTGAAAAACTGATAAGTTGAAGTGAAAATCAAATAGACCGGATTTTCACTAATGACACTCAAGGCCTCACAGAGCTAGCTGATTCACAGCTGTAATTGTTTGACAGACTGGAAAAACACTATTAAAAGGCCATAAAAATCCATTTTTAAGGTGGGTTATTATTGACTTATTTTCATTACTGAGAGGGACAGACTTAATTTCCCAAATCAGATTGCTTGGCATGTCTTGTAACTATTGCGTATACTTTCAATTCATAAAATTAAGACATTTTTATTCCATTCTTTTTTTTTTATTCCATTCTTTTTACTCCTGCCAAACAAAACACTCAGAATTCTAAATTTTATAGCAATACTAACAGAAGGCTGAATAATGTGCAGGATCTTTAAAATCAAACCTAGGGATAGAAACAGTAATAGAAATAGATGCTATCCAATATCAATTTAGTGTTTTTCAAAAGTAAATCTAACGTATTAAAAGAAGTGTATCTTGGCTTAGAAGTATTTCTTGGATGAAAGGATACGGAAAAAAGTATATACTGTAGTAAAAATTGGGATGTGACAGAATTGTAGATATTTGTACTTGGGTAGAATGTTATATAAATTAAAATATTCATGATCATATGTAGAGTAGAAGTTATCAAAAGGGCTCTGTAAAAGAATCATGATTATTTTATGAAAAATTTCAAAAATGCAAAAGCAGAAGAAAATGTAATGAACTCCTAGACTCCATCACCTAGCTTAGTTTTCAAGATCCTGCCACTCCTGCTTCATTTGCCCTTTTCCTTTGTTAAATCATTTTAAAGTAATTTACAACATGTCATTTTGGCTTTATTCAGCATGTGTCTATAAGAAATGAATAACCACAGTGACATCATATCAATCAAAATTAAGGCTAAATCTTCAGAGATATCATCTATACATAGTCCATAATCAAACTTACAAGATAGAGTTACAAATAGCTTTTTATAT
The DNA here is from genome assembly GCF_000247695.1 of Heterocephalus glaber. The sequence goes on from NW_004624768.1 coordinate 1,985,894, forward strand.
TTGACTTGTTTTAATCAGGATTCCAGCAAGACCCATTCATTACATAATCTCTACAGATTCTTTTAAAAAATAATTAACATCTTAATATTAGTATAATATGTTTGTCACCATGAACCAGTGTCAGTCCATTGTTATTAGCAAAAGTCTGTGTTTCGGGTTCCCTGAGCTTTGATTCAATACCCTTTTTCTGTTTCAGGGTGCCATCTAAGATCCCATATCACATTCGGATATTATGACTCCTTGGGCTCTTCTTGCCTGTAACAGTTTCTCAGACTTTCCTTGTTTTTGATAACCTAGACACTGAAAATTTCTGGTCATTTATTTTGTAAACCATCCCTCATTTGAGATTTTTCTGATGTTTTATTCTCATTCAACTGAGGTTATTGTTTTTGGGGTGGAAGGCCACATAGGTAAAATGCCATTCTCAACAAATCATATCAAGGACACTACTAATATGACTTATCGTTGCTGATATTGACCTTGATCTCTACCTGAGAAAGTATCGTCAGTTTTCTCCTTTGTTATCCTGTTTTTTCTCCATGCCATACTTCTGGAAGGAAGTCTTTATAGGATATATTTAAGGAATATGGAGAACTATATTAGTATGGACTGTGGAAATGCATTATACTTTTTTCCTCATATTGTTCCAGCTTTGGTTACTTGGAGCTCTTTTGGTTGGCATTTATATCCTTTGACATATCCCTCTTTCTTTTTAAAAAGTATTTCCTTATTTTCTGAAACTGCAAGGTATTCCAAATTCTAAATCCATGCCCTAGCTGTAGAACCATTTTTTTTTTTTTTTTTTTTTTTGGGTACCAAGACCTTGTGCTTGCGAGGCAGGCGCCGGAACCACTGAGCTAAATCCCCGACCAGAACCATTCATTTTGCCAAGAAGCTCTGGTTCCTGTTCCTGGATAATGTATTAGAAACCAAAATCTGAGCTCCAGGTTTGCTTATTGTTACTGAGGTATCATTGGTTCTGGGTCCACTGCACTAACAGTAGTGAACTCTGTGTATAGAATTACTATAAACTTGGTGGATTAACAACAGGCATTTATCATTCTCACAGGGCTAGAGGTTGGAAGTCCAAAAGAGATAAAAGACGTGGATGAGAGAGAAACATGGAAGGAAAAGAAAACAGAGGGGAGTATAAGAGAGATGAAGGGCATGGTGAAAAGTTCTAGCAGAAAATGGAGTCTCAGGAAGGGAGGAAAGAGAAAATAGAATAGAAGAATAATGGAAAAAATAGTCAACAAGGACATTACCAATCTGATGGAAGACATCAACCCACAGATTCAGAGAGCTCAGCAGTCTCAAGTAGAGCAAATGCAAATAAAATGACATCTAAGTGGGCTGGGGATTTTGCTCAGTGGTGCTGTGCCTTCATGGCAAGCATAAAGTCCTGAGTTTGGTTCCCAGTGCCAGAAGAAAAAATGACATCTAAGCACACCATTCATCAAGCTGAAAACCAATGGTGAAGAAAAAAAACCACAAAAGCAATCAGAGAAAAAAGACACACAGATTATAGAATGATGTACAATGACATTTTTGAAGTGCTAAGAAATAACCATGCTGATTTGGAATTCTAATTCTAGCCAGGATGATGTAACAGAGACCAGTTTATCCTCCTGCCTGAAGTGAATAATCTAGACACACTACATGGAACAATGACTTTCTCGCCTTGTACATTAGGCAGCACACAATGTCAATCCCTGAGAGAGGGTACTCTAACAAGTGAAGCCCTGCAACTCCTAGCTTCATACCTGGAGGGAGTTTCATCTGCAGTACAGATTAGTGTGAAATGAACCATGGACATCTGGATGTGACTTTGGTATACAAAAGGCTTAAAAAGAAATAGGAGTAAGTAGAATGTGCATCCACTTGTACCGGAGCTGGTCTGTTCTCATCGTTTTCAGAACAGAACATGTAACCCAAGCTGCCAAATATCACCAGTATTACCGTCAGAAGAAACTATTATGAAGCATAGGATGCACAATTGAAGCCACAAGGGGGAACATTACTAATGATGGAAATTCTTTAGCATTGTGCATGTTTCCTTAGGAAAAAGTCTACAACTTCTTTCACGACTCTGAAAAGTTTAGGCTTATATTTTGTGATAATTTTTATGTGTGTATTTGCAGTACGGGAGATGGAGCCCAGGGTCTTGCATGTGTATACATGTACTCTGATACTAAGCCGCACCTCCAGCCATCACTGTGTGTTAAGAATGTTCCTGTCCAAAGGCACATGAAATAGATTGTATAAGCTCTCAAAGTTTTTTCTAAGTCTTAAGATACTATGTAATATGGTACTTTTAGTATCTCACGTGCATTCTCACTTGTTTCCTTTTCTCAAGGTGGATGATATCAGTGAAGCTGTGATAGATTTGAAAAGCAAGAAAATCCGTAGTCTAGGCGAAGAAGCTAAAATAGGAGCACATGGAAAGCCTGTGATTTTTCTTCATCCTAAAGACTGTGGTGGAGTCCTCGTAGAATTGGAGCAAGCTTGATTGACATTTGCAAGAAACTAAATTAATTGACCGGAGAAACCCTAATCAAACACCATTACAATGTATTGTAGTACAGCTTCCATAATTTAAAAATTCAAAGTTAATAATAATTAAATTACAGAAATTTAAAAATATCTCAAAATATTTGCTCTTTGAGAACAGCTCATGGCCACAGGCTCCTTAGAAGTGAGACGTTTAGGGTGCTAGAGTTAGATGAATAGGAAGTTTTGTGGAAAATTTGGTGCAGGATCTTGGGGTGGATAAATACCTGAGTTATTTTTTTTAATTGATGTAATTTGTAGAGTTATTATCACTTAGGTGTGAGAGCACCTCAGTAAGTCCTGGAGGAAAACACAAAACCAAAAGTATCTCACTGCCAATAGGCCTCTGGAACAGTTGGGGGAAAAAACAAATGAAATAAATGTAAATACTTGGAGAACACCTTATGAGAGAATTAAAAAGAAAGAAATACGACACTTAGAGGATGAGCTTAGAGACTTAACAGATTTTTTTCCTTAGACTCTCACATATATTAGGAACAAATAGATGAATTGCAAAGGTTACAAATAGAGGCATGGAAACCATAAGGTATGGGAGAGTGGTTAGCTTGAGCTTGTGGATGATTGTTGAATAAATGAGTAAGTGTGTAGACACTGGGCTTGTTATTTTGAAAGACAAGTATAATACCCAGTTATACTTGTCATTTAAAGGCAAGAATTATAGCATTGTCTGATAATGTAATCAGGATAATATTTAAGACAACTATCTTAAAAGGGAGGACAGTATAAGAGACTTAAATGATGGTTGGATATGCACATTCCACTTGAAGTGGTAAATGTTGATCCTAATAAACTTCAGTAAATTGCATATGTGTATTGTAGTCCTTGGAATAACCACCGAAAAAATTGTGCAAAGAGATAAACTCAAAAATATAGGTTAAAAAAAATGAAATATTAAAGAATGCCCATGTAGACTACTTGAAGACAGGAAAGAAGAAACAAAAAACCAAAATACAATAAAATGACAGACTTACATTCTAACACTAGTAATTACCGTCAGTGTCAGTTGTCTAAACATACCAATTAAATGCAGTTCAGGAAAATGGATTTTTAAAATGACTCAACCAAATTCTACCTATAAGAAATTTGCTTAAAATGTGATGGTATCAGTGGGTTACCAGTAAAAAGATGGAAAAATAGATGTCTTGCAAACACCCCGAAAAAGCTAGATTATTAATATCAGGCTAAATAGATTTCAAAACAGAATTGTCAAGGATAAACAGATACACTGTTTAATGATAAAAAGGTCCATTCACAAGAAAATAGTAGTAAACTCTCCGCCAAACAACACAACTGTGAGATACCTGAATGAAGAATTGCTAGAGCTAAAAGAAAAAGACAAATTCAGAGTTTCAGTCAGTGACTTCAAATCTCCTCTCTAGTGATGGATAAAACCAGTAAACAAAGGATCAGCAATTAAATAGAATTGAACTGTCCCGTCAACTGACACACAGCATGCTTTCTTTTTGAGCATGTAAGACATTGACCAAAGTAGACCATTTTGAGAAAGTTATCTAAGGAACAGCTGGAGAAGGAAGGGTGGGCCTACTTTGAGCCTACTTTCTGGGCTAGATCCATCTGAGTTAAGCATCAGCCTGGGACCAGGAGATTCATGTTATTTTCAGTAGGAGAAAGTAACCGGGTAACAGCTTATCCACAGTGTCAGTGGTCTGCCACCCCTTGGCCAACCCCAGGCCTAACGACCACGACCATGTTATTGGTTGGTGATATGCCACACACACCCCAGAGACTGCATTCCATGACAGGTCCTTTAATGAAGGCCACAAAAAGTCAAAGACTTCACCACCTGACGGGCTGTGCCACTTTGTTCATTGGCAGGAGTCAAACATCAGGCCAACCCTTCAATCCTACCCCAGACCCTAATGCCTAAAACCCTCAGCCCCAAGCTCTCTCAGGGCACCCCTCTTCCCACTGGCTGCTCCCGCCATGTAGAGTGTACTTGCAATTCTCAAATCTTTGATCTTGCTGCTCTTTTTGGATCTTCTGCTAGTTGTTTATTCGGGGTATCAAGAACCTGGACAAGAACCCCCAATCCAATAACAATATCTAAGGTAATAAACAGCGTATATAAGTAAAACAATATAAAATATGCCATGTAATAATCATAACTGAATCAAATTAGAAATAAATAACATCAGAAAAATCTCCAAAAACTTGTAATTACCAAAGAGGAAGTCTCAAGGAGTAAAGAATATTGAACTAAAAATAGAAATACAACAATTTTTATAAAATTCACCAATTTATGAATTTAATTCATGAAATTATAATAACATTCTGCTTTCATGAGAACAGAATTTAATAGCAAAATATGCCAAACAGTATGTGTAGCAGATGGTGTCCACCTAGATCCATCACCTCTTCCCCAGTAGAATCTGACTTTGTTTATATATCCACCCTAATCCACTCCCCTCCCAGGTGAAGCCTCAGGTAAAGCCCCGAGGTTGGATTTAAATTCCATCACCCTTGCCAGTGACTAGGTCAAGGTAGTGTAAGCCACACCTAGACAAGTAGCCTGAAGAAAGGTTTGTGGGAAGCTCCAAAAATGTTCTTTCCTACTCCTAGGTGAGACGGTAAGAGCTTTATGAGAACTCAGCCTCTGTCCTACCAGAGACAATGAAGAAACAGTTATGGTTGCTATTAGCAACAATCCAATGACCAAGAAAAAATAGAATAATGATACTGGTCAACAAAGAAAAACCCTTTTATTGGTGACATTTTATTTTTAAAAAATGAATATAGCCTTGGGCCGGGGATTTAGCTCAGTGGTTTCGTGGCCTGCTGCGCAAGCGCAAGGACCCGAGTCGATCCCCAGTACCAAAAAAAAAAAAAAAAAAAATGCATCTAGCCGAGCATGGTGGCACACTCTTGTATTCTCAGCACTCCAGGAGGCTGAGGCAAGGGGATCCCAGTTAGAGCCCAGCCTGGGCCACTTAATGACTTATTGAGACCCTCACTCAGAAAAAATTAGAAAGGGCCCGGGGTGCGGCTCAGTGTAAAGGCTCTGGGTTTAATTCCCAGCACTGAAAACAAAAATACATTTATTATTGAACAGAGAGTTGTTTTAATCACGGGATTTTTTAAATTAAAAAACTTTAACTAAAACATCTCTAAAAATAAAATAGTAATTATCTAGTGCATTTACATAGTATTTAAAGGATTGATTTGGATTATTTGAACATTAAAAACAAAACAAGTAAAATAATTACCCTTTAATCACTGCCTGAGCCTTATCTGTCACTTCATTACTGCATTTTTCCGAAAAATCTCATTTTTTCAATATCATATATTTTAAATACAATTGTTTATAGTTTTCTTCAAAATTGCAGTTTATAATATATACTATAAATTGTTTATATATCTAATTGACTTCTCTGTAGACCTTTTGTTTTCTTTTCTTTTTTTTTTCTTTTTGTACCAGAGATCAAACTCAGGACCTTGTGCTTGCAAGGCAGGCGCTTGAACCACTAAGCTAAATCCCCGGTCCCTCTTTTGTTTTCTTTTGAACAGACTTTCTTTTCCATAGCAGTTTTAGGTTTATGGCAAAATTAAGCAAAAGAACAGTTCCCATATACCCCTCTTTCCAACATGCACAGCTGTTGATGTCCTTTCCACACAAGAGCGGTACACTTGTTAATGACCTACATCAATACGTCATCACCAGAGTAGTCTACATTAGGGTTCACTCTCGACAGTGTATGTCCTATAGGCTTGGACAAGTAAATACTAACATATATGCACTTACCATTATTGCATCTCATGAATTAGTTTCTCTGGATAAAAAATTCTCTATTCTCCACCTATCCATCCTCTCTCCCTCCACCCACCACACAGAAACCCTATAGATCACTGATCTTTTTGGTGTCTTTGTAGTTTTACCTTTTCCAAAATGTCAGAGAGCTGGAATCATACAATGTGCAGCCTTCTTGCATTTAGTAACATGCATTTAAGTTTTCTTCATAACTTTTTATGGCTTGGTAGATCACTTCTTTTATCACTGAACAATATTACATTTAGATGTGTTATAGTTTATCCATTAACCTCCCAAAGGCCATCTTCCTTTCAAGTCTTGGCAATTATGAGTAAAGCAGCTAAGAGCTCAGGTTATTTTGTTTATGTTTTTGCAGTATTGGGGATTGAACCAAGGCCTTGCAATACTAGGCAAGTGCTCTACCACTGAGTTACACACCTAGCCCTTTGCCTCATATATCTTGATGCTCTGTTGTTAGCTTCATACACATCAGGAGTTGGGTATTCTTGGACAGGGGACCCTGTTAATAAAGGCCCTATTTATTCTTGATAATTTTCCTTGCTTTGTAGTCAACTCTGCCTGAAATGAATAGAGCTACTCCAGCTTTCTTTTGATTTATGTTAGTATGGTATATCTTACCCATTGTTTTACTTTTAAACTATAGAAGTCTTTACATCTAAAGGGAATTTCTTATAGGTAACATATAGTTGGGTATTTTTTAATCCTTTTTTACATTTTAAAGTGTTTTAATTGTTATATTTTAGAAATGTTTTTCAAATGATTATTGGTATGGTTAGACAATATATTATCTACATAGTATTAATGGTATTTATTGCTCTTGTTTTTCACTTCTATTTTTGTCTTCCATGATTTCTGTGTCATTTGTTGTTTTTATTGAACATTTGATTTTATTCTATTTTCTTAGCATATCAGTTATACTTTTGGGACTTTTCTAGAGTTTGTAATATACATTTACAACTTATCCAGCTCCACTTTCTTCCCCTTTCTCACATCTGTATTGGGGTGTAATTAACAAAAATGTGTATGTTCAAGGTGTATAGCATGTTTTGACATATGTATACATTGTGAAATTATTGCCACAAACAAGCTAATTAACCTACCTAGTTACCTTCATGTGTGTATAGTGAGAACACTGAAGATCTACTTTCAGCAAATATTACTTACAGAATACATTATTATTATAGTGGCCATGCTCTAAATTAGGTCTCTAGAACGTATGCATTTGCATGTTTGTGCCCTTTGATCAATACCTCCCCACCTCCCAAATTCCCTTTTCTGTTTCTGTGACTCAAGTTCACTTTAAAGTAACAGTCACTTCACAGGTAGTGCAAGAACCCTAGAATAACAAAATATCCCTGATTCCCTCTGTGGTCCTTGTATCACTGCTAACTTCATTTCACTTATCTTAAACTGTAATAATTAAATGCACAATGTTAGTAGTTTTCTGCCACTGTAACAAATAATTGAGACAATAAAATGTCTTAGTTACTTTTCTCATTTCTGAGACAAAATATCTGATACCCAGAGTTATAGGAGGAAAGGTTTATTTAGCTCACAGTTTGTAGAAGTTTCAGTCCATAGTCAGCTGCTCCAAGGTGGGTGGCATGGTGGAGTGGCACTGCAGAGGAGAAACAGTCCATGGCAATCAAGCAGGGCTTCTTTCTGTCCCTTGTATTTTAGGCAGACTACACACCCTAAGGCAGGTGTAGCACTCACACCCTTAATTGTAACCAGAACTATGCCAAACCAATCAGTAGACTGATTTACTGATCACACACCCTTGATCCCAGCACCACACATTCTAGATCCAACCACCTCTGAACCCCACCCCCCATGACTGCATGAGGCTTTGGGAGGGCATCTAGACGCAAGCCATAACATAAAATTATAAAGAGAAAAGGGTTATTTTGGTTCCCACTTTCAGAGATTCCAGTCCACAGTCAGCAAGGCAGCGCATCATGGCGGGAATGCGTGTCAGAACGTAGCCACCCACCTCAGGACCAGGCAGTGGAAAAGCAAGGAATGGGGACCCACTGTGCCCTGATGACCTAGAACTCCACCTCCCAAAGCTCCCCCACTTCCCAGTAGCACCACCCCAGGAAAAAGCCTGTAACAGGGGCCTTCAGGAGACATTTAAGATCTGTACTACAGCACACTGCTTTACTATTAGTATTTTAAACAAATTGCTCTCTGTTGGAACAATTAAGAATAAGAAAAATCATTTTTCTTTCCCTTTTTCCTTTTCTAATGCTCTTTATGAAGCCTTGAGTTCCTGATCTTTACCATTTTCCTGCTGTCTAAAAAATCTCTTCTAGCGTATCTAACATGGCTGGTCTACTGGCCACAAATCCTCAAGTTTTGCACATCTGAGAAGTGCTTTTTATGGTTAGATCTATGATGTCCCCCTAAACCTCATGTGTTTGGAAAGTGACTGGATCCAACTCAACAAACACGAGTTCATGGCTGACTTGGTGTTAGTCCTCGGGGCCGGGCCGGGGGGGTGGGGCGGTGGTCACTGGGGACGGGGTCTGGGAGGGTGTTTCTCCCTTCCCACCTCCTCCCTTCTCCCCTGCATCCTGGTCAGGACCTCAGGGGCATCCCCTGGGGCAGGCCCTTCCACTCTGCCCTTTCTGCGTTTCAGCCTGCCGAGCATGGACTTCTGAAACTGAGCCAGTGTCGGGTATTGTGTCTCAGCAACAAGAAAATAACTAACAGTATTTTTTCCTTCACTATTGAGTAATTTCAAGGGATATAGTGTGGTAATTGTTTTCTCTCTTTAAATATTTAACTCCGCTCCCTTGGTTTTTATGGTTTTTGAGGAAAAGTTGGGTTTAATTCTTACATATGCTTCTCTACAGGTGAGGTATTTCCCCCACTCTGGCTTCTTTCAAGATTTTTTTCTTTAATTTTCAACAGTTTGAATATAATATGTGTGGGTGTTATTTTTATTTTGAGGGTTTTTTGTTGTTGTTGTTTTGTTTTGTTTTGTTTGCCTGGTATTCTCTGGGTTTCCCAGATCTGTGATTTAGTGTATGGTGTTTATGGTTTTGTTTTGTTTTGTTTTTTTTGGTACCAGGGATCGAACTCGGATCTTTGCGCTTGCACAGCAGGCAGCGAAACCACTGAGCTAAATCCCAGGCCCTTTGTTTATGTTCCTTCACTTGTCTAGTCAGTATTCCAGTCATTAGTGCCTTGAGTATTGTTCCTCTCTTTTTCTTCCTTTTCTGGTATTCCCCTTACATGACTGATACACTTTATGTAGTTGTACCACGATTCTTGGATATTCTGTTCCTGTTCTTTTTCAGTCTTCAGTTCTTTGCTTTTGAGTTTGAGTACTTTCCTACCATCTTTATATGTGTATTTTTATTTTAATTTGCAAATAAAAGTATATTTATGGTATATAACATTGATGTTTTGATATGTGTGTGCAGTGTGAAGTGATTCAATCAAGTTAGATAACCATCACCTGACATGTGGGGTGTGATAGAAAATTATAGTGTGTTAAAAATGTATTGCAGTAAAAGACATACTGCCTTTAATCCCTCTCAATACTCCCACCTTGTTTCAGACACACTTATCCCATTGTTCTTGCCACTTGCTGAGGTATTTCTGGAAGTCCTTTCTCCTCGTTAGTTGCACTGACTTGGGTGCCTCTTACAAACATGGAAACTGCTGGGGTAAAACCCACTTTTCCTGGTCTCCCCTGAGCATGAGATCTCCACTGCTTCTGCCTGGAAGGAGGAGACACTGACTTAGAGGAGGCAGAATCGAGACCTGTCACCCATCCAGAGTTCATCTAAACCCGCAGTTCCTCACTGAGCTCTTGATGGGCACTGGACGGGTACAAGAACACATGCGACAAACATTTCCAGCAAAAGTCAGAACAGGGATGTTCTCCTGAAAGGGAAGATCGAGTTGTGAAAATTATTTTGGGAATCTGGGATAGGAAAATGAACATTTTTTTTCTTGTACATGTGCCAAAGTGGTTTCTAAGTTTATTTCTCAGAGCTGTTGAAACAGTACTGGAATTATCTAGATGAACTAAGAGTTTGTATGTCCCCTTTGGTCAGCTAGAAGTGAGAGAAGCACTCAAGTGGCCTGTCAATGTGACAGGTGCCACACCAGCCCCATAGGTGTGTAAGTATGGACCATGGGAGCCTGTGAAGTTTAAATGAGAATAGCTCTTAGTTCCTTGCTATTTATCAGTTGGAGAATGTTTTTTAATGTTCACTGTATACAGAGAGTGATCCCTTAGGTTTAATTCAAATTTTATTACTTCAAAAGTCAAATATATTCATAGTCTTTGTGGGTGATTTTTTTAAATTTTGTTTTGTTTGGGGGGGGGGTGTAGCGCCCTAGGGATTGTGAGGCCAGGGCCTTGCAAAGGCTAGGGAAGTGCTCCACCACTGAGCTACATCTACAGTTCTCTCTTTCTTTCTTTCTTTCTTTCTTTCTTTCTTTCTTTCTTTCTTTCTTTCTTTCTTTCTTTCTTTTCTTTCGGTACTGGGGATCAAACTCAGGTCCTTGCCCTTGCAGGTCAGGCAGCACAACCACTGAGCTAAATCCCCAGCTCTACAGTTCTTTATTTTTATTTTTCATTTTGAGGCAAGTTGTCCAGGCTAGCCTTGAACTTGTGATCCTCCTGCCTTAGCTTCCAGTTAACTGGGTTTATAGGAATTCACCACCACACCCAGCTATTTTTCATTTTTATGAATCAAAAGAATTGTTTGTCAGGAAAGACTATTGTCATTGGTATTTTTTTTGTTAGTATTGTTTTGTTTTTGTTTTTGTTTTAACAAGGAAGATACTAAGAAATAAGAAATGCCCCCTGAGGACTTGGAGGGAAGGGAAGAGGGTTACCCTCTGCCAGGGGCACAAGTAAAGCCCACAAGGGGTGGATATGATTGGCCATTTGGTCAGAGAATAAGACAAGAGATTATTTTCGGACCTATGACTAAATAGTTATCCTCAAACTCTAGTCAAGGTGATGAGAAGAGAGATTTCAGCTCATAGTGAAAAACAGGAATGTGTATGTGATTTATTTAAAATGTAGTAGCTTGGAACAAGACTATGGACATATCAAGGGTGGTCTCATGGGAACAGAGAAGAAGGGTCCCCAGAGAGCAGGAGGTGGGCAGGGCCTTTCTCATCACTATCCCAGAATATACCATCCCTCCTGTGTGCACTGAGCCCTGGGGGGAGGAGGGTGTATTCCTTTTGCTGAGCAGGAAAATTATTCTCTTTTGTCATTTTGTGTTCATTGAGCATGTCAATGCCAGCATTTAAGGTCTACTTGATGATGAATGTATTTTTCATCATAAATTAACACTATAAAATTCTGGCTCATACATCAGTCTCTATGTACATGTTTAATATAAATCTACCCTGTAAGACGTATCAACAGGGTTGCACCCAAATTAGTCTTTGCTGGCAGGCTAAGAGACAAACCAAAGTAAATAACACCTCCAAGCATCTTGCCAGTCAGAGAACTGGCCTTCTCAGTCAGCACCCTAAATTATTTCAAGACAGCTCACTAGGAGCTGTAGCAGAAAACAAGGAAAGTCCAAGTTTCTTCTGCATTTTGGGCCGATTGCCTTTTATACAATGTTGCCTCACTTGAAGGCAACACTGGGTGTGAATGTATCTTATAAAGATACATGTAATGCAACAATTAAATGGATTTTAGAAGTCACAGTAAATGGAAATTTAAGGTATAGTAATAAAGTAACATGCTTCATCTTGCCTGTACGATTCCCAGAGGTTAGCCACACTTTTGCATCTAATTTTCTTAGTAGCCAACAACACAAGAACACACTCAGTCACAAATCTCATGGGCTTTGAAGATAAAAGCTGCCCTGCAGCGGACAAGCCAGCTCTTCATGGGTGGGACCTGAAAGGAAATTGCCCTTAGCCCCACAAAGAAGCCACTTGGATGTTCTGCACTGAGTTCTCATGATAGATAAGGAACGGGTTTCAAACAGTCCTTCCTTATAATGCCTCTCTGTGCAGATGATGGCACAGGGCCAGGATGCAGTCCAGGAAAAAGCAATTACCATAGATGAGGCATCTAACTCCTCAACATACAAGAAATAACATGAGAAATGTCACGCTCCAGGGAGGATCCACCAGAGTGAGGGGCCAGGCTGCATCTCTCAGTGCTGTTGGGGCCAGAGGCACAGAAATCACATGCAGAGTTTGAGAGCTGCACAGGGCAGAAAAAGAGATAAGAGAAGTGCCACGTGCAGAGGCACAATGAGGACCCCAAAGACAAGCATTCAGAGTCTGTGCTCTGCAGACTTTGGGGAGGACTCAAGCCACACAATGTTGCAAGGAACCAAAGTATTGAAACAAAAATTCTGTAACAGCCCACTGTCCATGCCTTCCAGAAAATATGAAGCAAAGCACAGAGGTTTGGAGCAGCTGCCTCAAAATATTTATGCTTGCACACCTCAAGATTATGAGGAAAAGTTGTGGAACTCCTTGCTTAAGTTGGCATCTAAAATTTTTTTTAAGTTACAAGTTCAAATAATTGCAAACTTTATTATTTCTGGTGTAAACATTGCCATTTTAAACCAAAACTGTTTCATTTGTCTTTTTACATGTAATCAATAGAATCAGAAACTGCTGTGGTATGGAATGTTAGGTTTGTCCCTCCAAGTTTCATGTGTTGGAAGCTTGGGCCTCAGTGTGGTGGTGGGACACTGAGAAGAGAATGCTAGTGCTGTTATCAGGTAGTTCCTTTAGAAATGGCTCACCAGTTGAACTTATGTTAGGTCTTTCTTGCCTCAAACAAAGAATTGGATGAAACAAGCCAAAAATGGTGCCAAAAGTTTATTTGAAAAGTGAGGTGTGAAGGGGTAAGGGAGAGAATGGCTCTGCAATGGGCCAAACAAAAGAGGAACAGAGCAAAACTAAACATACACCCTGGGCTAGAAGACAGAGTGGGCTACCGTGAAGAGTCATAATAGCAGGCTTTTTGTGGCATCTGTGTCTTTATATATCTTCTTCTCATGGGAACATGCAAGAAGTTTTACATACAGGGTCTTGGGAATTATTTGAGATCTTATAAGTATCAGGTCCCACTTATTTCCCAGCCAGCTTTGCCATGCATGCCCTCCTGTCTCATTTCCCCTAGAGAGAAATAAATACCCATAATTTTTTATGTGGTGTAGAAGGAGTGGTGAGCTTTGTTTTCTATAGCTTTTTTAAGCTAGAAGGGCCAGTAGACCCTACCTACTGGGGATTATGTATTCTCTAACTATCTTGGCATGCTGTGGCTTGCTGGCTGGATTGAAGAAAGAAAAACCTGTCAGAAAATAATGAGAGGAATGTTAGTGACCCAAGCTGCCTGATTGATGGGAAAAAAACTTTACTTTTGGCCCAAATCTGAGGAGCAGGTCAGATTTCCACAATTTCTGTAGAGAAGAATGTATGTTACATTAAGTCAGATAAATTATCAAGAGTCTGAGAGCCTTGGCCTTATCAAGATCTTGTTTAGTTATCTGTAGCAGCACTGGATTCTTCCTTTTTAAAGAGAAATCCCAAGTCTTCCAGAGGCTCCACAGGAATAGCTTGTTCCTCTTGGATGATCCTGTTTTTCAGACAGTTTAGGTGGGACTGGCTTTAATCTAGAAAGATGAATCCAATTATCTATCTCTGTCACTTTTACTGCAGTGGGTGTTGTAAGGCTCACTGAAAAGGGGCCTTTCATTTTGGCTTTAACTGGTCTGCTGGTGTTCTCTCTCCCCAAGCTTTTAAAGCACTTTGTCTCCAGGGCAGACACTTCATGGGCCCCCTGAGCCAGGAGCTAGCAGGACTCTGTTTTTACACATTTGGATAGCCTGTTGTACTTGGCCCAGATTGATGAGATATTGTAAGAGTCTCTGGCTCTACCATCATATCAGAGGCTAGAAATGGCCTTCCACGTAACATCTGAAGTGGGCTTAAACTTATCCCAGTTTTGGCCATGTTATGAAGCCTCATGAGTGTTATTGGTAGCAGCTGGAGCCAGGACTCTTGGCAAAGTCCCTTGCCAAAGTTTTGCCAGAGCTCACTTTAGGGTCTGGTTGGCTCTCTCTGTCTTTTCTAGAAGATTGAGGCTGCCAAGTGGGATGGAGGGTGTACTTTACTTCTAAAACCTTTGCTACTTCCTGAGTTATTCAGGAGGTAAAAGAAGGTCCACTGTCATTCTGGAGAGCCTGGGGTAGTTTAAATAGAGATAATTTCTGTAAGAAGCACCTTGACTCCCTCAGTAGCCTTTATTGAGCCAGTAGGAAAGCTTTGCAGCATGTAAAGGTGTCAATTAGGACCAACATCTGGTTAAGTATTCTACATGGTGGCTTGTGGGTAAAGTCTAATTGCCAGTCCTCTCCAGGGTATGTGCCTCTCTTCTGTACAGGTTCTAATAAAGGAGGCAGCTTGGACTTGCCCGGGTTGTTGTAGGCAGAGTGGGCAAGCTTTGCAGACCTGCTGGCTGGTTGTTACTAGTCCTAGTCCTGTGAAAACTTGAGTGACCATTTCTAATGAAACTTGTCTTTTCATATGGAAGGAATAATGGCTTTTTATTTATTTATTTATTTATTTATTTATTTATTTATTTATTTACTTACTTATTTACTTATGGTACCAGGGATCGAACTCAGTACCTTGCACTTGCAAGGCAGGCGGTCGCACCACTGAGCTAAATCCCCAGCTCCCATGATGTGTTTTAATAGCTTTTCACTATGTCCCTTGAGGAAGAATGCATTTGTTTTTTAAATATCGCCAGAGTCTTTTTAATGTTTGTTTTAAGGCACCCATTTATCTTCTTGAGGGGTATAGACTGATTTTAATAGTTTCCAGGAACTGGGAATGAGGCTCTAGTCTTAAGGGGCTGTAGGCCTGTCCTTTTTGCCTCCCTCTCAGCCTTTTGATTTCCCAGGGAGACTTCAGACCTGTTTCTCTGGTGCCCTTTGTAGTGCGTGAATGTGACCTACTTGAGAAAATGGACTATCTCTAGGAGTGGTAGAATTTTCTGCCACTGCTTTATAGAAGATTGTTTGTCAGTAAGCAACCCCTTCCCTTTTTTCTAAGATTGTAGCATGGACAGGTAGCACCAGAAAGTCATTTTTGATAGATGTTTAACTTTTTCTCTTCTTCTAATATCAATGCCTGAGTACGAGCTGTCAGCTCTGCCTTTTGAGCAGAGGTTCCTGGGAGTAGAGCTTTAGCTTTAATGGCCTGTTGTGAGCTGACAACTGCATAGCCTGCCTTTTGAAGTCTCTTTGGACAAGGCTACTTCCGTCAGTGAAGCACACTTCTTCAGGGTCTTGGCAGGGCAGGGCACCGATGTTCTAGCATAGGTCTG
Organism: Heterocephalus glaber; assembly: GCF_000247695.1. The sequence goes on from NW_004624768.1 coordinate 2,001,598, forward strand.
GAAGATCACTTGATTACAATGGTGGCTAAGTTTTGGGCAGTGGAGAAATAAAGAATTTCCAATTAGGTGTCTCCTTGACCCCAGCTATGGCTATAGATCTAGAGGAGGGGTTTTTAGACAAGGAAATCAAAACAGAACAAAGTAATTGAATTAGCTTACCCATGATGTCCAGGGCTTTTTTTTTTTTTTTTTTTTTAGAGAAGATGGTGTTGTCTGTGGACAGGAGCATTGCAGGTTCCCCTGGGCCTCTTTAGTAAATGAGTGTTCTGGCTGGCCCAGCACCTCTTGGGGAGTGAGTGGGTCAGTCAGACCTGCAGTGCCATGAGTCAGGTGCATCAGCTGCCTTACGTACAGAACAGGGCCCAGGTGGAGCCTTGGCGCAATCTCATGCCCAATGTCCTATTTCTTTGGACTTGAAACAGATCCCCTCTCCTTGATGGTCCCTGGGTTTTTTCCTTAGATGACTTGGGTGTGTTTAAAGCATTACTAATTGTAACAGCTATAATCTTAGCTTTTGTATGTGTGTGTGTCCCTCTTCTGGATCCTGATTATTGAACACAGAAAAGGCCATGTTTATCAATTGATCCATAGGTGTCTGCGGGCCCATCTGAAGTTTTTCTAGTCTGTGCCAGATATCTGGGGCTGTAACCTAGACTATTATCTCATGTAAAGGCAAACAGAAATTGAAAGTCTAGATGTAGAGGAATGGAAAAAAATGTATTTTTAAAATCTAAGACTGAGAACCAATTAGTGTCTCCTAGAATTTGGGAGAGAATTGTATACAGATCTTCCACCAGAGGATAGATTGAAATGACAACCCTGTTAATGAGGCGGCGGTTTTGTACCTTCCCACACTCTCTCGATTCAGTATATTTAGGAGATACTCAACACACCTCTTTATCTCCCTGAAAAGAGCAGCTAGCATATCAGATATTATTTTTAGCCCCTCACTAGTATTAGTCTCAGTTTGTTTTATTGAAGGGGGAATAACATTTCTGGGATTTTTTAAAAGCACATCGCTCATTTGTTTTTAGCCTTTTGTTGGATTCCTTGTCTCTCTGTTTAGCACTGTTGGGCATCTGTAACTGAAAAGGGTCCTGATTTATTGGCCTGGGGTTTGGAAGGAGGAGGTAGAAGAGACCTCCCAGTATCATCAGGCAAGTCAGAGAGACCCACATCTCCCTGAGAGACAGATGGGGGTTCCAGAACAGGGTCATCTTCTTAGCTATTGAGCATTTCCTGTGATAAAGAGTCACAAAAGCCTGAACATAAGACATTTTACTCCACCTTTTGTATTTTAAGCAGAAACACTGCAACTAGAGAATAGTCTCATAGTTTAAATATTATCCTATGTCTGTCTTTTGTCACCTCTTAGTTTGTATTTAACCCAGACCACATTGCAATAGTAGATAAGCTGTTTTGTTTTAAATTGTCAGGATCAAACCTGTTCCATTATCAAGGTGGCTAGGTCGGTGGAATCTCTGTGGTGACAACATACAATAGATTTCCCATCTGCTTGTCTTGGGACCTATAGAGAGAAGGAGACAGCTAGGCCTGCACTCCTTAAGGTGGCGCCCCACATAGAAGAGGGAGACCGGAAGTCCACACAATGCCTCTTGCAAGTCTTTTACATAGCTTGGACAGTCTCCGTCTGAACCTTAGGGTGGGATCCATATCAGTATTGAGAACACAGAAGCACAGAAGAAAGGCCCCTGAGGGATTTGACTTCACACTGGGACCCATTCACTCCTTAGGGACAAGGGGGCTGAGCCATCTGTTGGCCTGCCCTAGGCCTTTAATTCCCGTGAGGTAATAGTGGAACTTTCCCAAGCAAAGTTTTTGGGGGTTTTTTTGGTACCAGGGATTGAACTCAGGTCCTCACGCTTGTGCAGCAGGTGGCGAAACCACTGAGCTAAATCTCCGGCTCCAAAGTTTTTGTTTTTTTAACTATTTGGCTGAACCCATTGATGGCCCAACTTGTCCCTTGATGACTCTACTTAACCAGAGTGAAGCCATATGTGAAAAACATCTCGTATTTATTTTTATAGAAAAAGGACTACAGATGAAAACAGCTCTGTTTTTATATACTCACAGTCACTTTAGATAAGTTTGAAGTGTTGTTAAACATTGCTCTATTCAGGCAGCAGACACAGGTCTTTAGTTTGTCTTCGTTTAAACAGGGAAGCACTAGCCAGGTGGTGATGGCCTCAGGCAGCCTGCTGGACTGGGAGAGAGCAGTCTGGGTAAGCTGTGCCCCTGGGGAGTGGCTGAGGTGCACAGCTGGCTCTAGTGTCTTTTGTAGTTGTTTTTTGGGGGAGGGGCACCGGGGACTGAACTCAGGACCTTGCGCTTTCCAGGCAGGTGCAGCGTCACTGAACTACATCCCCAGCAAGCTTATACTCTTGTAGGACCCCTGTCGTGCCTACTGCTCTCAGCTCAGTATGGACCTGACAAGGCTCACAGCACCTTGGTGCCTTTGGCCTTTCAGTAGACTGAGCCCTTGGGCTGGCTTTGCAGCCCTGCGTGTCTTGCATGGGCGGCTTTGGCTTGTGCAGTGCCATTTGGCCTATTGGCACCTGATCTTATTATCTGGGCCGTGTTGGGGGTAGGCGGAGGATAAGAAGGTCATGTGCTCATGTGCACTGGCCAGGGAAGGTTAGACCCATCTCTTTTTGCCTGGAGCCACAGTAAGATGGTCACTCTCTGCCAAAAAAGGTGCTAGCGTTATCTGTGGGCCCACATGTGCTCTGCTTTATGCACCCACATGGCCCTGTCCTCAGGTTGTAGCTCCTCCCCCCCAAAGGTTTCCCACCAGCAACGCCCACATGAGTTCTAAAGGGATAGGACAGTTTTTCTTTTGTGTGGGAAGAAAGAAAAAGGTTTCTCTCTGTTATTTTCCTCAAACCCCTGTGCTTTTTAAAATCAGAGGCTTAGCTTGTAAGGCCAGTTATTAAACAGAAAAGAAAAAAGAGATAGAAAAAAGAAGATGGCACACTCATGTAGAAGTTACACATAGTGTATCAAGACAAGATGCAACAAGACCAGATGGCCACATGGCAAGGTAATGTGGCAGCCCTCCTGACCAAAACACAAACCAAGAAAAAGCCACTTACAAACGAAAGTAGAGACCAGGCTAATCTTTTTAAAACGTTAGCAAAATATACAACAAACAAATATGCAGACCTGCAGAGTGAATGCAAGTGGCTAGAAAGAAAAACAAAAGTCTACATTTTCTACCTTCACTCCCCATGGCTGGAAAAGCAGCAAACAGTTCCCTGCACACCTTGAGAACAGTCCTGTTGACCTTGAAAGTAGTTCCCTGCATTCCCACCCTGGAGGACCAAGTGAAGGACAGAAGGAGAAAAGAAAGAAAGCCCTTGTGGCTTTTTAGAGAGAAACAAAAAGTGCGCCCACATGGGGTTTACCTTATCCTCCATGCTGTCTAAGCTTTACTCTCCTGGCTGGCTCACCAAAAACGTTATCAGGTAGTTCCTTTAGAAATGGCTTGCCAATTAAACTCCTTTTAGGTCTTTCTTTCCTTGAAGAAAGAACTGGATGGAACAAGCCAAAAATGGTGCCAAAAGTTTATTTGGAAAGTGAGGGGTGAAGGGGTAAGGGAAAAACTGGCTCTGCAGTGTGAACTTGGGCCAAACAAAAGAGGAACAGAGCAAAACTAAAAGTACACCCTGGGCTAGAAGACAGAGTGGGCTACCATGAAGAGTCATGATAGCAGGCTCTTTGTGGCATCTGTGTCTTTACATGTTGACTTCTTCTAGGAACACGCAAGAAGTTTTACGTACAGGGCCTTGGGAATTATTTGGCTCTGTCCTGGGGTCTTGTAATTAACAGGTCCTGCTTATTTCCCCAGTCAGCTTTGCCATGCACTGCTTCTTATCTCATTGGCAGGTTGGTTCATAGGTCCTTGGGGATGTGCTCCTGGGAAAGATATCCTGGGACCTCAGGCTCTGTGATTTCCTCTTCTGGGGTTCGATTCCACCCTCCCACACACTCTTGCCACTGCCATCCCCAGGAGGAGACAGAGCCAAGGAGGCCTTTGCCAGAACTTCAACAGGCTATTTGGACTTCTGGCATTCCAATCTGTGATAAATATACCTCTTTCCTTTTCAAAGTTAGCTGCTTCAGGTATTTTGTTATAGCAGCAAAAGATGAACTAAGCCAGAAACCCTTTGTTTCCTATTTATAAAGTACCATATAAATAAGGTGTTTGTTAAGAACCAAGAATTTTACCTTGTGCTTTTTACTTCTTGAAATTTAATTTCTACTCTTCCCTTCTCACAGGAATTAACAAATATATTTTTATTCTTGAAAGTTTTCTTTTGTTCAACCAGTTCATCAGTGGAATATGCACAGGCAATGAGGTGCTACTTCTGAGGTTAGGTTAGATGGAGACTTGGCTTCCTGTGCTATGGTCCCCTCCCTCTCTCCTTCTCTTGTTCACTTGTTCAAGCTCACAAACATGTTGTGACCTGCCCCATGGAGAGGCTGCAGGGCAGAAAACTGAGGGTGGCACAGGGAGGAACTGAGGCCTCAGGCCTTGCCTATCAGGGGCAGAAGTCCACCAAAGCCCTGTGGCTGGGAACAGACCTACATCCTCCCTCCGCTGAGCCTTCAATGAGACCCTGGCTGCAGTGGATAACTTTACTACAGACCATGAGGTCACTGCAGATTCCTGACCTATGGAAACTGTAACAATTCGGGGTCATTTGTAGTATAGTTATAGAAGATTAATGTGAGAATAAATGGAAATGTTGATGTATGTACCACGATGCTGGTATAAGGAACAGTACAATGAGGATCCTAGCATTTGTAATGGTGTTCTTGTGCAAGGTATTTGAGGACTAACTCCTGGTCTTTAAGTTGCAGGATCAAATAGAATATGTATTGCAAGATAAAACAAATTAGAACGTGTGTATGATTACAAAGGAGATCCAGGTAAAATTCAAATATGCACACACAAGGTAAGAGCTCCCTCCGTATCTCTCCTCCAGGATAACTGCTCAGTATCTTGTACACCCTGCCAAGTATTTTTGTATGTATTTTGTCTTAGGACTGTGTCTCAAACAGATATTCCAATGTCAGAACATGTGGATCTATCGAATCTTCTTAAATACCTCTATTAGAATTAAAATATCGAAAAAAAGAATTAAAATATTGGTAAATAGCACATACTTCATATGTATAATTTGACAAGTTTTTTTCATTCTGGAATGCAATCTCCTATCATATATATGATTTTCAAATAGTCTCTCCTATTTCTGTAGCTTGTCTTTTAATCTTAAGTCTCTTCTGCACAGCAGAATTTTTTCATTTTGTGAAGTCAAATTTATCAATTATTTCTTTAATTACTCATGTTTTTGTGTCTTATTAGAAATCTATGCACAACCCAAGGTCATACAAATTTTCTCTTATGATTTCTTCTAGAAATCCTACAGTTTTAGTCTTTACAGTTAGGTCTATGATCCATTTGAGTTAATTTTTGTGTATGATACAAGATAGGACAGTTATATGTGTGTATAAACATACATGTTTTATCTATATTGTATAGATCTATTTTTTAAATTTTTAATTAATTAATTAATTAATTAATTTAAAGATAAGAATTTATTCAAATCAGAGTACACTGTCAACATGACAGCAGGTAAGATTCCAAGAGAGGAATCACACAGTCAGGGTGAAAGACTGGAGTCTCTGTGGTTTTTTTTGTACTGGGGATCGAATTTGGGTCCTTGCGCTTGTGCAGCAGGCGGCGAAACCACTGAGCTAAATCCCTGGCCCAAGTTTTTATTTTATTAGCACATGTTCGCAGTACATACTGCTAACATTCCTTGTGTGGGGTTGGTCCATGTATATAAAACGTCTTAATTTCTTTTTTCATCCCCTTTCTTTCCCCTACCTCCTACCCGCTGGGTCTCTTCATCCCTTTTCACTTGGGAAAGATCTTTGCACTTCCTATTATCTATCTTTTATTTTGCTCTTTATTTATATTTTGGGTTTCTCATACAAAAGAAACCATGTGATATTTATGCTTGCATGTTTGATTTACTTCACTTAACATTACGGTCTCAAGGTGCATCCATCTACCAATAAGTGACTTAAGTTTATCCTTTTTATGGCAGAGTATAACTCCATTGTATATAAGTACCATGTTTTCTTTATCCATTCATGGACATATAAGCTGCTTCCAAGATTTAGTTTTTATGAATTGTGCTGCTATAAACATGGGTATGTGTATGTATGTATTACTGTAATATGATATCTTTAACTCTTTTGGGAAGATACCTAGAAGGGGAATAGCTGAGTCCAGTGGAATTTCTAGTTTCTGGTTTCCATTGTATTAGTTTACATTCCCACCAACAATGTAGGAGTGTTCTTTTTTCCCTGCAGCCTCACCAGCATTTGTTATTATTTTATTTCTTGATGATGGTCATTGTTTTTGGGACAAGATGGTATCTCAGTGTTATTTTAATTTGCATTTCTCTAATGGCCAGAGATGCTGAACATCCCTTTATGTATTTATTGACCATTTATACTTCATTTCACTTGCTCTGTTTTTGATGGGTCTTTTATTTTAGGTGGGATCTAATTTTTTGAGTTCTTTAAATATGCTAGATATTAGTCCTTTCTCTGAGGAATAGCTGAAATTTTTTTTCCCATTCTGCAAGTCTTCTTTACACTTTGTTGGTTGTTTCCTTTGCCATGCAGAAGCTTTTTAATTTGATATGATCTCATTTGTTGATACTTGGTTCTACTTCCTGTACAACTGAGGTACTGTTCAGAAAGTCTTTACCTATGCATAATTTCAAGAGTTTTACCTATTTTATCTTCCACCAGGTTAAATGTTTCCATTTTAACATTTAGATCTTTGATCCATTTTTATTTTAATTTAGTACATGGGGAGATATATAGGCCCAGATTCAATCTTCTGCATGTGAATAGCCAGTTTTCCCAGTACTATTTATTAAAGAAGCTATCTTTTCTCCGGTGTATATTTTTGGCTCCTTTGTCAAAGATCAAATAGCTGAATGTGCTTGGGGTTGTTTTTGCATCTTCTGTTCTGTTCCATTATTTATCTGCATACATTTATCCCAGCATTATATCATTTCTCCATTGTATTACCTTTGCAAATTTGTCAAAAATTGTCTGTACATATGTGGATCCACTTTTGGGCTCTTTATGTACAGTTCTGTTGATATATTTGTCTATTTTAATGGATATACCACCTGTCTTTACTGTTGCTGCTTTTGTAGTCTTTTTTATTTTTAAAATAATTTTATTAATTATTAATTTAAATTAATTTTATTTTAAAAATAAGTTACTGTAGAGCCTCCAACTTTGTTCTTTTTCAAAGTTGTATTGCCTATTGTAGTTATTTTTCACAAAATTTTAAAATTCACTTGTGAATTTATACAAAAAAGCAACAGGAACATTGACTATGTTCACATTGACTCTGTGGAGCAATTTGAAGAGAACTGACATCTAGCAGTTTTGAATTTTTTTGACCATGAGCATTGTATATCTCTCTGTCTGTTTCGATCTGTAATATCTCTCAGTCATATTTTTTAATTTTTTATTTATTTATTTTTTCAGTACCAGGGATCAAATTCAGGACCTTGTGCTTGCGAGGCTGGTGCTGGAACCATTGAGCTAAATCCCCAGCTCAGCCATATTTTTTAGTTGTCAGTGTACTGGTTCTTAAATATCTTATATCAGATTTATCCTTAACAGTATTTCATCTTTTTGATGCTATGGTAAAAGGTTTTTTTTCTTTTTAATTTCATTTTCTGACTTGTAGCAAGGCAATGTTTGCTTCATAAAATTTGCTAGAAAGCATTATCTTTTTCAATTTTCTGGATGAGTTCATGTGAAATCTATATTATTTCTTCCCTCGATCTTGTTGGAATATACCTGTAAGACCCTTTAGGCCTGGAGTTTTCTTTGTGGGAAGGTTTTTAACTATAGATTCAATTTCTTCAATGGATAAATGGTTACTCAGGTTATATTTATTCTTCAAAGTACTTCAGTAGTTGTGTCTATAAGGAATTTGTCCATTTCCTCTAAATTGTTCAATCTGTTGACATAACAAGTATTACTAACATTTTCTTTTTATCATCCAAATACCTGTAAGGAATAATGATGTCATCTCCATCATTCTTGATATTTGTTATATGCATATTTTGGCTTTTAAATGATCAGTCTGATAAGTGGCCTTTCAACTTTATTGATATCAAAGTACCAGATTTTGCTTTTATAGACTCTATTATTTTCTGTTTTTTTTATTTTGATCTGATGTTTATTTCCATCTCTCTTCTTTCTTTGGGTTTAATTTGCTTTTCTATTCTATTTTCTTAAGATGGAAATGGAAATAATTGATTTGAGACCTTTTTTCTTTTCTGATATAGGCATCTAATAATGTAAATTTCCCTCTAAATACTGCTATAGTTTAACTCACAGTAGAAAATTACAAGGTACCTAGAAACAATGAAAAACCTATATCAAAACCTATAGGACCTAAAGAAAGGTTTATGCAGAAGAAATATTATAAACCTAAATCACTTAATAGTAAAAATACATAAAAGGAAAATGTATGGCCCCTTTACTTTTATTTATTTATTTATTTTTTTGGTACCAGGGATCAAACTCGGGTCCTTGCGCTTGCAAGGCACGTGACAGAACCACTGAGCTAAATCCTTGGCCTGACCCCTTTAAAAATAGATAATGCAAAAATATACATTAATAGGAATGATAAAAGAAACATAATAAAATTCAAGGAGGATTATAAAATAATTGCACAATAGTGGGTATTACTCCACAGCAGTGATGGCAAAGCTCTCAGAGATTTCAGGGATAACACATGGCCTGCTGTGGAACAGATGCCAGAGGTTCACCACCGCTGCTCTACAGCAATAAATTTGAGAATTGGAAAAAAATAACTATTACCTAGCAAAGTATGCATTATCAAAACTAACTGAGGAAGTGGAAAACATGAGTAGATCAAAGTTAATAGAAGAGATTGAAATTGTGATTAAAAACTTACCATTGAACAGTGACCAGGAATGGATGAATTCATAACTGAATTGTACATAGGCCTTAAAGGACAGACAATTCACAGGTTATTTAAATATTTACAGGAAAATATGAAGTGCTTTAAAGCTTGCCCAGTTAATTTTACATTACCTTATAAATACAACTTTTTTTTTTTTTTGGTACTGGGGATCGAACTCGGGTCCTTGCACTTGCGCAGCAGGCGACGAAACCACTGAGCTAAATCCCCAGCCCTAACTTCAATTTTTTAGAAAAGTTTTAAAAAGAAACCATAAAAAAAAGCAGTGTTAAAAAGAAACCATAAATACAAAAGTTCTTAATTTTAAAATAAAAAAATAAAGTCCAGGAAAATATGTATTTGTCCACATAGTTACATTCAGTATGAGTTCGGGTTATATACAAATGCCCATTAAGATGTCTCAAAATGGTAACAGCAAGACAAAATTGTCAAAATTAATCTCATCACGGAGAGATGTCCTTTATTTGTTTCAGTCTTATCACTCTGGACACCAGCAACCGAAAATGGGCCTGCTTTAGTGTGAAGTGTCAAGAAATATTTTCCCCAGGTTGTGGAAAGAACAGGTGGCTGGATGCTTGCCTTACCCTTGCGGTGTGGGCAGGTACTGCGTGGAGGGCCCACTGTCACTGGGTGCTGCTTGTCGACTGGCCATGCTGTCATGCCACTGAACCATCAGGAAACTGAACCCTCTCATTCACGTAATGACCCTGGTGTTTCCTTATCACATTTTTTTTCTTGTTTGGGCTTTTTCCTCCTGATTTCCTTGTGAGACGCTAATACACACATGGTGTTTCTAGGACCATGTAAAATGAAACTGCATTCTTTATCAAACCAGTTGCCCATTTAAAAAAATTAGCTGCTTATATAAGCATTCTGCTTCCCAAATGTAGTAGTTTCCCCTTATCCACAGGCAATCATGGTCCAAAAATGTTGAATGGAAAATTTGAGAAATAGATAACTCATAAATTTTAAAGTGTGTGCTGTTCTGAGTACTCAGAATGGCACGTGGCAGTTCATATTCTGCTAAATAAGTCCTGCCTGTAATGTGAATTGTCCCCCTGCCCAGTGATCACACTGTCTTGCCACCCACTTGGTAGTCACTCAGTAGCTGTCTAGGTTATCAGATGGACTGCTGTGGTACTGCAGTGCTTGCGTTCAGTAACCTTTATACACTTCTGATGGCCCCAAAACACATGAGTATGGTGCTGCCAATTTAGACTTGACAAAGCCACATCATAAGGTACTTCCTTTTGGGGAAAAGGCAGAAGAAAGTTTTTGATTTAATACAGAAAAAAAAAAAGTCTGCCAAGGTTGTCTGTAATCTATGGTAAGTGCGAATCTTCTTTTCATGAAACTGAAGAATGACAAACAAACAAAAGAAGGAAATGTGTACTCATTTTGCTGTTGTACCTCAAACTGCAAAAGTTATGGCCATAGTACATGATAAGTGTTTATTTGAGAGGGAAAAGGCATTAAATTATAGGGCTCAGTCTTACCTGCGGCTTCAGTTGTCCAGAGGCGTCTTAGAAAACATCCCCAGTGGAAAAGGAGGTGCCTGTATATACTCATAGCTCCTGTGCCTTCCGAAAGCCAGCCCTATGCACTCTTCCACCCTCGGACACAGTACTTTGCAGCCAAGTTAATAAATGTTGACGTGCGCCCACGATCATTTGTCCAAGAAAGTTCATAACAGAAGGTGTGGTAAAAGTGGGTCAAAAATAATTAGACCCTAGAGGCTGGGGATTTAGCTCAGTGGTTCCGCTGCCTGCCTGGCAAGTGCAGGGTCCCAAGTTTGATCCCTGGTACCAAAAATAATAATAATAATAATAATAATAATAATAATGATAATTAGACCACAAATACCAAGTCTCAGCCTCAGATTACAAATGATTTTTCTTTTATCTTACATGTTTTTAAAAATAGAAACTACATACTGTAAGTAAAAGGTATTTCATTTTTGTTAAAGTGTTTTGATTTGCATAGTTTAATCAAACATTTCTCAAGACTTTCAGTGAAAATAACTGGCAGGTATCAGATAGCACCACTGCTTTCTCACGTCTTCCTCCTCTAAACGTAAAAGTCTTTAACATATTTTAATTGATTCTTTTCATATTTATCTTTAGGTCACTAAAAAACACACTTCTATCACTGTTTATGGATATGTCAGTTCTTATTGTCTTCTATTGACTTTGCATCTTGAAAGATAAAAATTTGTCTTCCAGTATTTTTCTTGACCTCTCCCTCCCCTCATTCTCCTCCCCTCTTTCTCTCTCTCTCCTTTATCCTCATCTCCCAAACATAATAATTTTATTTAGATGGATATTAGGTGTCTATATTATCACATCCCATTATTATAACCACGAGCAAATTTATGTGTTGTACTATGATTTTTTTTCCTGCATTTGAGTAAATAATTGCAGTTTTGTTTGCTCGGTTAGTTGTATGTGAATCCCAAACTCTCAGTTGCCTTATCCCATCTCTAGATGTGCTGTTCCTCGACAGGTATTATCAATTTCATCTTTTCTGATGCCTTTCCTAAAACCTTTTGACCTGCTCCAGTATGATAGAGTGGGCTTCTGTACAGAGCTAGGATAACTAAACACCAAGATACTTCCCTATGCTGTACAAAACATTAATGAGATTTGACCAAAATAACTCAGTATTTTTCCTAAGAAACGCTTATTTAGAAGTGAACCAATTAAAATATTTTACTTATAAAGACTCTAAGAACCTTGCCTTATGATGCACGGTGATCTAAAACCATCATGTCATTAACTTTTCCCACCACCTGAGTTCATTTGGCCTACTGTAACAAAATGGCATAATCCAAGTAGCTTCTAAACATCAGAAATTTATCTCTCACAGTTCTGGGGGCTGGAAATCAAAGATCAGGGCACCAGCGGATTCGTCATTTGGTGAGGGCCTACTTCCTCATAGATGGTGCCTCCTCCTCCATTGAATCTACTTACTACCCCTTCACATGGTGGGAGAGGCGAGACAGCTCTCTGGGGACTTAGGCACTAATCCCATGACGGAAGGCCCCATCTGCATGGCCTAATCACCTCCTATAGGCCCTACTTCCTAACTCGGTGAGCCACGCTGACAATCTGCTATAGATTCCTGATGTTTAATAGGTGTTTCACCCACGAGTACCTGGCTCACTCCCTGTGTTCCCTACCACGTGCTGTGCTGCAAACATCTTTCCAGCATTTCTTAGTCCCATGCGTCTTTTTCTAGGGAACATCCTGAGAGATGGAATTGTTGGTCACAGGTGTGTGTGTGTGTGTTTTCATTTTTGTTTTGGTGCCGGCAGTCGAACTTAGGACCTTGCGCTTGCCAGGCAGGAGTGGCGGTGCCACTGAGCTGCATCCCTGGCCCCTGTTAGTCACAGTTTTTGCAAAGCTAACATTTTAATTTTTACTAAATGATACCAAGGGGGCCATCTTATTTCCATTTCCATTTCCATTTCCATTTTTCACTTATAAGACTATATGTTTACCCCAAATCTTACTAATGCTCATTATCGAACTTAGTCATTTTCTAATGTAATTGGGGAGGAGTGGTATTTTATTATTGTTTTAATTTGAATTTCTATAATTACTGGAAAGGCTCAGTAACCTTTGTTTGTCTGTTTGCTTGAAACATGGTCTCACACTAAGTTGCTCCGGCTGGCCTCATACTTGAGATCCTCCTGCCTCAGTCTTCTGACGAGCTGGGGTTGCAGGAGTGTTGCACCATGCCTGGCTCAAGAACTTTTTATAAAACTATTAGATGCACTGTTTTTTCTTTCATTAATTGACAGCCATGTCCTTTGTCCAATTTTTCTACTGGCAATTTTTCTTTTCCTATTGATTTATAGGCTCTCTTGTGTGTATATTTGGAATACGAATTATTGGCCAATTTTGTACATTAAAAATATTTTTCTGATAGTGACTGGTGATTTCTCTTATTGTGTTTTCTGTTGTACTGACCTATTAAAGCTTTGGTGGTCAAGTTTATGAACCATTTCCTTTATGGTTTTGGCACTGAGTGTCTTGTATTGGAAGGTGTTCTCTTCATGAAGATTGAATCAAGTCATTCCTCTAATAAGTTCAAAGGCACTCTATTATACTTTCTTCTAATAGTTTTAAATTATTTTTACATATTTACTATCTGTGTATTTTACTTCAATGTAGTTTTTCAAGTGGATAGTCATCTTCCCCGGTATCATTTCCTAAATGTAATCGCTAACTGTGTCAATCTGCGTAAGAGACACCCATCTGAATTGAATCAGCAGTTCTGGGTGTGACGGAGGAGATTTACTGAGGATCTGCTGGGATTTACTGGGTGTGAGTGACAGCAACCAATGGGCTGGCCTCCTAAATGGCATAAAAAGGAAACGAAGAAGGAAGGCTCACTTCGGCCTTCACCTCACCTCGGACGTCATCTCCTGGCTTCCAGGGCAGATTCGTCACCCTGCGGGACCGACCCTTCGACTTTCCATCGCAGACCTTTCGGCCTCCTGTCACGGCATGCACAGGACGCTGCAGGAGCTCCAGGCCTTCGACGGGATCCTTCAGCAGTGCAGACAGCTCTTTTGCAGTTTTCCACATCCACCTGTGGGCGGCCACTCTAAGCCAGTCTTGTAAATTCTTACATGTTTGTGTATCTTGCGTTAAATCTGCTTCTCTAGTAAGCACTGACTGATACCTTAACTATGTTTTTTCTCTAGTGATTTGAAAGTCATTCCAGCACATACAAAATTTCCACCTAAATATGTGTCTGGCTTGAGGCTGCACATCTGGAGCAGCCTGCTTGGCTTGTGTGTTTCTGTCATCATTGTCACAACACGGCTGGGATTCCACCAGGCACTGAGTTGCGTTCCAGATGGAGAGAGGGGGAAGGTCATAAGGCTGAACTTGTCTTTTATCTGAAAAACATAGCTTCCTGAAGGTTTTCATGATTTTACTTTAGTTTTCATCTCTTGGTTGCAACTGGATTATGTCAGTATCCCTGCTGCAAGAGAGTGAGTGTTTTAACGAGGCAAGTGTCACCCGTTCTGTTCGTCAGGGAAAGGAGACGGTGGATATCACAGAAGCGATAGCAGTATCCCACAATGCCCTTTCCAGGCTCTATGTTTCATTTTTATTCTGCTGGTTAACAGCTATGAGGTTTAATTTGTTTTATTTTGAGGGCATCAACTGAACTGATGTTATGGTTTTTATTTTTTAGGGTGGTAGATTCTCTAATGTTAAATTTTCTTTATATTTCTGGAATAAAATTTACTTGGTTATCTTATAATATTTTTATTTTTAATAAACACTTTCTCAAAAATATAACATGCATAAAGGAACATGCATCTGGGTGCTGTGGTACGAGCCTGTAATCTCTGCACTCTGGAAGACTGAGCCAGGAGGATTCCAAGTTCCAGCCCAGCCTGGAAAATTTAGCAACTTAGTGAGACATTGCCTCAGAATCAAAAATAAAAAAGGGCCTTGGAATGGAGAATGTAACTCAATGTGAAGGCCCTGGCTTCAATCTCCAGTACCACCAAAACAAACAAACAAGGAAAGAAAGAAAACAAACATGCATAATCATGCATTTAGACTTCGAGGGAGTTAACAAAATGGATCTAAATTGTAGCCCATCTAAATTTTAAAAATATAACTTTATAAACACCCATCAGTCTTCTCTTACCTTTTCCCAATTCTTTACCCTCCTTCCTTTTCAGAGATAGCAGTACTTAACCTTCTAATATCACTGAGTATTGTCTAATTTTGAATTTTATATACAAAGAATTTTACAGAATTCATGACATCATGACATTGTATATGACTTCTCTTGGTCATAATTATGTTTGTGAGGTTCATTCTTATTATCATGTGAAACTGTAACCTCAGTTTCATTGCTGTCTAGTATTCCATTTTATAAATATATCAAAATTTATTTATTCATGCTATTGCTGATGTATATTTAGGTTGTTTTCACATAATAAGTAGTATTAGTATGAACATTCTTATACATGGTTTTGATTTTGAGTTATAGAGTATGTGAATCTTTAGCTTTTATTGATATTGCCAAATAATTTTCAGAATTGATTATGTAGGTCTATACCCCACCAACAGCATATGAAAATTTCATTTGATTCACATCAAGGATAACACTTAAATCTGTCCATCATTTACTCTTCAGGTAAGTGAGTGTCTCCTTGTGGTTTTAATGTACATTTTATTGATTTTTAATGAAATTGAGCACATTTTCCTCTTTTAAAAATCTTTTGAATATTCTCTTTTTGATGTGCCTGTCTAAATCTTATTCCTACTGGGTGTCTGCTTTTTTTTTCTCACCCTGTTTAGGAGTTCTTTGTGTGACTGTATAATTTGAATGTAGCTTCTCTATCGCTGTGAGCCTTGCCTTTCAGTTTCTTAAACAAAATCCTGAATTTCAAGTGATCAGATTTATCTATTATTTCCTTGATTCACAGTTCTTTTTCTTTTTTTATTTGCAGAAGACATGATTTTTTAAAAAGTTTATTTGCATGAGTACATGTTAGTAGTCCATAATGATTACATTCATCATGGGGAGTTGGTACCTGTTATAACACATCTTATTTTTTTATGACCCCATTCCCTCCCCTCTAATAGTCCTTTTTCTAATCTCCTTAAGAATTCTTGCCTTCCTGAAGACACTCTACTTTTAAAAATAACTTTTATTGTTTTATCTTTCACATTTAGAGCTACAATGCAAATGGAATTAATTTTGGTGTATGGTGTGAACTATCTAGTTGACCTGTTATAGCAAAGTGCAACAGCTCAGCATTCCAGCCAAGTGTTACAGCTATCCGAAGGTCTCCAGAGACAAAGAAACCTAGGGTGGCACTCAGAGAGATGGAGGGATCCAAACTTTATTACACCAGTGGGCTCAGAGGAGTTCATAGTCCGAAGTCTGAGCCCTGAACAGAAATGGAAGTAACCTTATGTAGAGATCTGTGGGGTAGGGGCTGGGCCCACCTACCAGGTGAGCATGCTCATTGAGGTGGATAGGCAGAGTTAACAGAACATTTTTGAAACCTGAGGTAGAAACATTGTGGAGCACAAACAGTTACCCTGCTTGAACAGCAGATTTTATGGTGAAAACATGGAGGAGGGCTTCTCTATGGTGCATTATTTCCTTATCAGACCCAGTACTGCTTATTGAAGAGCATTGTTTCACCATTCTAGTGTCACTCTTTCAAAAAACCAAGTGGCTATGTGCATGTGGGTCACTTTTATATTCAGGGTCTGTTGCCCTAATTCTCTTACTTCATTACTGCTTGTTTTGGCATTTCTTAGTTTTTTCGCACTTCCGTGGAATTAGCGTATCGACTTACACATGCTTGTGTACACACACATGCACAAATGCTTGGGCTTTCACTGGATTGTATCAGATCTCTCAAATAATATGGCATAATTTTCTATGCCCTGATCTTGCACATATTAGGTTTGCATTTTTTTGGTGGATGCAGGAAGTCTCTGATATTGTTGCAAATGGAATTATTCTAAAAGTTTTTATGTGGTTTTTTTCCTCCCAGTACTGGGGATTGAACCTAGGGCCTTCACAATGAGCCACATCCCCATCCCTTTTAAAAATTTTTTATTTGGAGACACTAAGTTGCTGTCGCTGGGCTAGAACTTGCAACTCTCCTGCCTCGGCCTCCTAGAGTGCCAGTATTACAGGCATGCACCACCACACCCACCTGCTAATTCTATTTGTCAGTATAGAGAATTATAATAGAGCTGGGCATGGTGGCACACCTCTGTAATCCGAACTGCCCAGGAGCCTGAGGAAGGAGGATCTCAAGTCCAAGGCCGGTCAGGGCAGCTTAACCCGATCCTGTGTGAAAAGAAAAAGAAAAACAGGACTGGGGTTGTAGCTCAGTGGCAGAACAAGTGCAAAGCCCTGGATTCAATCAATCCCTAGTAATGAAACAATTAGAATTGATTTTGGTATCTTGTCCTTGAGTAGTGATATTTCAGAATTCATATATTATTTTTGCTTGTGTGTATATCTCTTTGGATTCTGTCTACCATCTGTAAATAGTTACAGTTTCACTCATTTCATTTCCAATTCTAACCTTAATTTGTCTTCTCATCCCACTGCCCTGGAGATTGCTTCCCATACAGTATCGAATAACAGTGACAATTGTAGATGCTCATGTTTCACCCCAAATTTGCAGCAGAGTTTTCAAAATGTTATCAATATGTACGTATAACACTAATATTTCTGCTTCCTGATGTTACGACTTTTCAAGTAGAGTAGAAGGAAGCAGATAAATCTTAACCCTCTTATGGCTATGATCTTGAAAGTATCTTCTGTATATATATTCATAGTCTACTGTCCCTTTTTGTCCTTAATGTTGATTTTTTTAATTACACTTGCAAAAGTTCTATTTTTCCTTTCAAATAATTAGCACTAATGAGATAGTGTGGGTCACACAATCAAATAGTGTGAGCCCTCAGTTTCTGCCAGACAAATAATAATTACAAAAATATATTTTATTGTTAAATTGCTATATAAATATGTAATGTGAGGGTGTCTGTTTTGTAGTGCTTGAGCTTGACCCATTCATATTTTGGGTAGTATAGACACGTCTGGCCTTTCTTCTGGTATCTTGGGTTTAATATTTCTCTCCCCCTTCCCTTCCTCCTCCTCGTTCTTCCTACTCCTCTTCTTCCCTTTCTCCTGCCCCTCCTTCCTCTTCCTTTTCCTTCTCCTCTTCTTCCCTCCTCTTCTTCTTCACCCTTTCCTTCCTCCTCCCGCCCACCTGCCTCTTTTCCTCCTAAATAGAAATCTTCCATGCTTTCAACTACCCAGCATCTTCTGAACACCTTTCCCAATTTCCTCAGCTTGGAGAAACTTCCAATCTCCTGAGCCCACGTTGGCCCAGAAGCAGAAACTCACGTAGTCAGCCAGCCTTGTCTCCAGGGTACAGGCCTGTGACCGGACAGGCTCTGCTCCGTAAAACTAGACCCAGGGAGGGAGAGCAGGGATGAGGCGTCAGGCAGAGCCCTTTCTGGCCACAGGGCTGGTGACTGCAGCTCCCCAGGCAGCAAGGGCAGCAGAGTGAGCCGCCGCTGTGTCTCTGACTCTGGGGGGCACAGGGACAGCCAGGCCCCTGTGTGCAGAGGTGGCAGTGTGTGCTGAGCACCACTCTGTCACTCAGCCCCCACCTAGGCCTCCTCTGGCGGACACTGTGGTTTGCCCAGTGTTGTCTACTAGATTCCTTTTCGACTTCAATCAGCCAGATGAGGTTGTTATTCTTCTTCGGGAGAATTTTGGAGAATCTTGATTTTCTATTCAAAGACACCTCCTCCTGATCCTATCAACTCAAACATATTTAAGTGGACTGATACATTTTACTGACCTTCGTGATTATCAACATTTCTGGCATCATTTAATTTCTCTGGATTCACTTTTCTTCTTGCATTATCCTTTAGGAGTTCTTTCTGCCAAGAGATCTGGTGGGAATCATTTTAAGTGCATCTGAAAATGTTGATTTCATTTTCAACCTTGAAAGAATGATCATTCCTGGGTGCAGAATTCTGGGCTCAAAGTTACACAGGTATTTTCCCTCAGCAGGTCAAAACTCTTCTTCACCATCTGTGTGTATAGGAGCTTGTGCTACGGTCTGGTTTTTATGTTTTTATAAGTGATTCATAATTTGGGGGGCAGCTTTTCCGTTTTTTCTTCATCTTTGGTGTTCTGAAGTCTCACCATGTGTATGTGTGTGTACAAATTCTTTACAAATTCTGCTCAGCACCATGTTGTTTAGTCCATGTCTGAAATTGCTAATTTCAGTAATTACATTGTTTCATTTTAAAGGGTTCAAATTGTTTCTTGTCTCAGTTACTACTGTTACTATTCTCTTGTTCTTCCTTTGATTGTGTTATCTTGCCTTTGCATAACACTTCCTCTGGTATCACTTAATGTCTGGTCCTCCCCTTGTGGTTTTGGAGCGGATTCTCCCATGAGGACTATAGTGCAAGCTGCTTCCTGCAGGCAGCTGTGTGGAGGCGGCTCTTGCAGCCCGGGTCTGCCCGGCCTCCAGGCCACAGATGGCAGCAGCCTCTGCTTGACAGTCCTGCTTCCCATAGGCATTGTCCTATCTTTGTTTTAAAGAAAAAATTACCACTTTGAGTCCAAGGATGGCTCCCTCTTTCGACTCCAGTCCTAGTTATGAATTTATGACTTTGCTTCCACGAGTTTTTGTTTACCATATCTAAGGATGTGGTGTAGAAGGGGCAGTCTTTAGCGTGTAGTCATGCTGCTGTTGTGACGTGGGTTTGCTTTTGTCTACTCCATGACACAGTAAGACTTGCTGGGCTGGGAGTAAATCCAGCTCCACACTAGAGTGGAGGTGGCAGAGCTACCTCGGATCTTCATCCAGGTCCTGTGGTATGCGTATGTTGGCAGCACCGTGGGAATCTTCTTGTGTGCACTGAGCCTTCCATACTGATATCTGCTGTGGTGCCAATGTCCGCCTCCAGGCCCTGGGTCTCTGGTGTGAATTCTGTATACCTCAGTGTCAACTTGTCCTGGGTCCAGGGTGCCCAGCAGGTGGGTCCTGTCTGCATCCCGGCCTTCTGGGCTACAAAGGACATGTTGTTCTGCCCCTCAGGGAGTTCTGTGAGCCCCTTTCATGGTCTGGATGTGGGAGAGCTTGGTCCTCGGTGTGGGAGGTGATAACGTCATGACCACCTTGTGAAGGGGTCGATGTTGGTCTCTCGGGTTGGGTTAGGTCTCAGAAGTGCATTTTCCCCACAAGAGCAGGCTGTTGTTCTTATAGACAGCTGAGGCAGGTAGGAGTATTATAGGCATCAGATAAGGCTAGGTCCTCGGGAGAGACAGGACAAAGGTGAAGCACTCCACACCTGCGGCCAGAGACACATCTGTTGGAGGCCGGCCTCGAGATGAAGACCAGCTGACCAGGCCTGCACACTTCCTCAGAGGACAGCACCGGACCTAATGAAGTCTAGGTAGACATCAGCCACCTCGGTGGGGGACCAGGACCTCTGGACCCACCATTTCCTAGGAGAAGTCTTTGATCTTTCCATGCACACTTGTTACGTGACTTGTTTCCCAACTGAACACTATTGTACCTGTAACCTTATTGGTTAATTGTGGCTTTGGCCCATGTTGTACCCACGTGGTTTCGCTCTATAAAACTCCCCTGCAGAGTGGGGTCCCTGGCTACCCCTTCAGGACCCCTCCTGCCTCTCAGGAGCTGTATCAATAAATATCTTCCTACTCTTTACCTCCACTGATCCTAGAATTCATTCTTCGATTTTTAGAGCTCAATGTATCAAACATCTAACAGGTTTGGAGATACAATATTTTCACATTTCATCTCTGCCATCTTTTCCTGTATCATTACAAAATTTCAGGAGCCCTGTCCATCTGCATCCTTAGTGGGAGTTACCTAAGCTGCCTCATGGGGCCAAACAACCCTCAGCCGACTTCTCATGCAAATGATCCCACAGTACAATGCAGAATATCAGAGAAATAATTAACATTTTATAGGTGGCCTGGCATCTCTCTCTGTGTATGTGATTTACTAGCTTGTATTTTAAACATGTTAAATCTAAGACATGTGTTAAAATGTAAACCTCTGCTAAGGCGTAGGAGGAAGGCACAGCATATAGTAAAGGCGTGAAGTTTGTGGTTCTCATAGCAACAGTGGAAAACACGTTTGAGGGTCTCCTGCAAACCTGGCCTCCTCCAGCCTTGCCTGGGCACCATCCTCCTTCATGTGGCCCAAGCCAGAGACTGAAGGGAGACATGGGCACTGGTTCTCGCTCACCAGCCCTCCCCATAAGAACACACACACACGTACGTGTGCACACACACACACTCATGCATACGCACACTCACACACGCACAAAGCCCTCTCCCTTTAGTCTTTCAAGCACCTCTCAGTCCATCTGCTCTCCTCCATCTCCCCACCCCCTTCATCAGGGCTCCCGCATCCACCCTGGTCCTCACAATCTGTTCCACACTTGGCAGAAAGACGGTTTGGTATTTATAATTTTTTACAGCAAACCTATGTTATCAGCACCTCTTCGCATCACAGGGGCAGCCAGCTTCAGACCTCCCTGAGATGCCCTTTCTCACTGACCAGTTTGGCAACGATGCAAACAATTTGATGATGCAGTTGACAGTGGAGGAGGAACTTCCACTCTTATCTGTTGCCGATGGCCATAGAAACCGGGAGGCCTCTGGCCAACCCTGCCATCACCGTGGGAATGGACCATATGTGTTGAAATTATACATTCTCATATTTTGACCCACTTCTAGAAATTTATCTTGTAGTACAATACGAAACATTATTTGGTGATGATTCACTGCACCATTGTTTAGAATACCAAGTGGTTGGAAATAACCTAAATGTTCTTCAGTAAGGGAGGCCCGGGGTCTGTCCACATAATGGAATTCTATGTAGCTGTGAAAAACAAGAAAGACATAGATACAGAATGTATACACACAGATAATTCCATAAGATGCATGACTACATAAAAAACCAAGTTGCAGAATATTGTTATGACCCTATATATTTGCTTGCATATGCATAAAATCTTTCTGGATGGGCAGGCCAGAACCTGTAATAATCATTAAGCCATAGTAGAGGAGTGGGTGTCTGTGGAGAGGAGACTTTGATCTGTGTCCGCTATTGTTACTTCAGAATTTCAAACTGTACTCCTGTGTTACCTATTAAAAAAATAACAACATAAATTTTATTTTAAAAATGAATGCTGTCAGCACCTACAATGTAGCTGGCATATAGCAACACCTCAGTATTTGTGACTGAGTGAAATGCACTGTCCCCTGGAGAGTGTGCTGTGCATGAGCTACTGCTGTGGTTCAGAGATGATCTCAAAGGCCTACATGTTGAATGATGGATCCTCCACCCATGGTGCTACTGGGAGTTAGTGAGAACTTGAGAAGCGGGGTCTTTGGGAGGAAGTTGCTGCAGTTGTGCCCTTGATGGGAATACTTGGCCTCTGGTCTCTCCCTGTGACTGTGCTTCCAGTCCGCCATGAGGTGAGCAGTTTTGCTCTACCTGGTGCTCCTGGGCATGATGAGCTTCCTCACTGTAGGCCCCAAAACAAGGGAGCCAGCTGACCATAGGCTGGAACCTCTGAAACCGTGAGCCAGATAAGTCTTCCTCTTTTTAAATTTTATTTATTTATTTATTTATTTTCCATTAAATTTATTGATACACTTTAGATATAAAATACAGTTACATTCATCATTGGGATCTTGTACCATTACATGAGTATCTTGGTTCTTATTTTTTTCCCCTTCCCCTGCCCTCCCTTCGCCCCCTCCACCCTTCCCTATTTGCAAAGACTTCATTTCCATTTTAGTTTTCTTTTCTCATATTTTTTCTTTTCCCTTGTTTCCTTTCCCCTACCCCTCCCACTTCGCCTACTCCTTTAGACCTTTTCTTCCTATTACACAACATCAAATATACATTTAAAAAATTACAATATCAAGATCTAGGAGACATTACCACAGATTTTACAGAATTTAAAAGGATATAGAAAGCATATTACAAAAATCTTTTTTGAAATAAGTTGGACAACTTCTAAGAAGTATCTTGGAAGACAAATTAATGAAACTGACTCTGGAGGAAATATAAAATTTGAATAGCACCTATTAAAGAAAGTATATTCCTAGCTTGAAAACCTACCTATATGACAACAGCAGGCTCATATACATTTTAACTGATAAATTATATCAAACATTTAAAGCAGAAAGAAAAAGCCATATGATCCTCTCAGTAGTTGGAGAAAAAGTATTGGACTAAATTCTACAGCTGTTCATGGTAAAAGCTATCAGGAGACTAGAAGTAGAACAGAACCTTCTCAACAGATTAAAGACATGTACTCCACACTTCCTGGAAAAAATGCCTTATATAAATGGAGAAGATACAATGCTTTCTTCCTAAAGTGGGGAACAAGGGCAGATATGCCTACTCTCTATCTGTCCATTAAACTTTGAAACCTAGGCCCCACCAAAAATAGTCTGGCAATAAAATGACACAACTAGGATAGGATTGGCACGGCAGAGGCAAAATCTTTATATGTAGATGAAATGATCATCTACAGAGAAAATACTAAGAAATCTCGAGGAGCCCAGCCTTCCTCTTTTAAACTGATTGATCTCAGGTATTTCTCATGGCAAAGGAAAGCTAAGATAGTTATCTTGGGATAACTGTGCATAATGAATTACCTCCAGAATGTGGTGCTTGACAAAACAAGCATTTATTATCCCCCTCCTCGGTAGGTCAGAGTTGTGGGCCGGGCTTAGCAGGGTGCCCCTGGCTTGTGGTCTCAGGAGGTTGAAGTTCAGCTCTAGGGGGGCTGCTGCAGTCCCCTGCAAGCTCAGCGAGGGAGGAGAAGGCGTGCGCATGCTCACACACGGGCCTCCAGTTGGCCTCAGAAGCCCCACTCCAAGCTCTCTCCCAAGCTCTCGTGCCTGGGCTTGCACCACAGGACTGTCCCATACGTACCTGAGTGGCTTCTCAGGGTGACAGCTGGTGATTCGAGAGAGCCAGAGACCAACAGAGGGAGGGAACCCCAAACGGAAACCACAGTGCTTTCTGTAAGCCGGTCTTAGGATGGGATCCTGTCACTTGGCCTGTGTTCTCGTCACTAGGATTAAGTCAGAGAGTCCAGCCCACAGGCAAAGAGAGGGGACACAAAAGGGCACGAGTCTCAGGAGACATCCGCCGAGGGGCTAAGCCGGTGCCACCTACCATACGTCCCGGGGGCTTTATTTGCCCTTCCTTAGGTAAGTGGGTGTGGCCTGCCGCTTGCACCACTTCTGCCTCTCCAGCCTCTCCTGAATAAGCTTCTCTCCAGTTCCTTAAAGGTGTTGTATTCCTGGCCGCTTCGAGGCCTTTGCACATGCTGCTCCACAAGTGGATCACCAAGCCAAGTGCAAGGGGACAGCGACCCCTCTCCCATTATGAGGTCTCATAGCATCGTGAACCATCCTCCCTTCAGTTTGCCTCATTTGTAATTCTCTTTTGTTTGAGAGGTTGTTGGATTAGTGCTCATCTCTCCCGAAAAGCTCTGAGGCAAGAAGCATGTCTGATTTTATTCCAACAGCATCTCCGATGCCTATCAGGAACTATATGATGTGAAGGTTTATTTCACTGCCAACTTGGCTGGAGTAGGGAGAACCTGGTGAGCAGGGGCTGTCTGTGAGGTTTCCAGGGGACACTGGCCTGGGAAGACTGAGTGGGGAGAAACGGTGCAGACATGCACCGTCCAGTCCACCAGGGGCCAGAGAGAACACAACAGAGGAGGTGAATTGCCCACCTCCTCCCAGGTGGGATGCACTTTCTTCCTTTTGCCCCTGAATACCCAAAGTCCAGTATCTCCAGCCTTTGGATTCCAGGACTTACATGAGCAGCTTCCCTGGTGTTGAGGCTTTGAGCTTGGGCTGAGTGATGCTGCCTACGTCCCAGTGTTCCCAGCTCGCAAATGACCCATCATAGGACTTCTTGGTCCCATAATCACAAAAGCCAATTCCCCTAATAAACCTCCCTGCCTCTCCTGTTCTTCTTCTCTCTCCCTCCTTCTTATTGGTTCCTTATCTCTGGAGAATCCCGACTGCTATACATGATATATACTCAATAAGTACTAGGCAAATGAATTAATTCTGTTCCTTGAATTAGTCAGAGTAAGCAGAAAATAGATGGTACCTTCAGAAGGGAGTGAATTGAGATCCTAGTAAAAAGAACTGTTTAGAAAGGTAGGATGGGGTTAACCGAAATCAACAGCCCAGCTCTCTGGGGCTAGCAACATGGGAAGCTCCCAGGCCCAAAGGAGCAAGTGTGGGG
Source organism: Heterocephalus glaber (assembly GCF_000247695.1). The sequence goes on from NW_004624768.1 coordinate 2,026,548, forward strand.
GTGAATCACTGGAATCCAGTGTGACCAGCAGTTGTGGAAGAAGGTTATGCAGGAGCCGTGGCCTTGGGCAGACGCACATATCCAATTCAGTATGCTAGGGAAGGAAGAGTGGGGGCCACGGGGCTCACTCCTCCAATCTGCTTCCAGTATTTCTAGTTGGGCAAACCTACCTGGAAGCCAGAGGAGCCCGCAGCGCAGCCCACATCTGTCAGCTTCCTGGAAGCATACCAGGAAGGGAAAGGGTGGAGAGCAGTTCTGGAGAAGAAAGCTGAAAGATCCTGTGCAGCCACCACTTTACTCTCCTGCTGTCTGTCTGGGTGAAGAAATGTCACCAGACACCCTATGACTGCACAGTCATGTCAGCTCAGTCATATTCTCGCTTGGAACCTGAGACGTTCACCTGTTTTGTTCACAAGAGGAAGAAGGGAAAAGAAAGAGTTAATTAACACAGAGTCTACCAGGTGCCACGAACCACAGTGTTTTGTGGCAATCTGCACACACATCTGAAATACTCCCAAGCCACATCTGCAACAGCAGCTGCAGTTGGAGCCACATCAGCTTTATGACAGTCTGTTGTCATTTTCTAAGATTCATGCAATGTCTACACAGCACAAAGAGACAAACAAAATGGGGCTGTGACTGACACCCGCTCTGTGCTGTTCCTGTCTCGCATGATAATAGCGATCTCTGCTGCTTCTGCGGGTTCAGGACTAGGGGAGGAAGGCAGTTCCTCGCACCTCGTTCCATGGGTCAAGGACCATGTGGAGACTGAGGGGCTGCAGATGCCCATCCCAATGGTGCCTTGCAGAACTGGGAGTGACCGAAGGGTGGGACTGAAGACCCAGATCTGGGCCCAAACTCCATGTATCACTGATTACCATGAGCTCCACTTCAAGTGGCAGAGCACAGTGACATTTTGTTTTCCTAAGGATTTTCTAAAAATCCTAAGATTTAATGTCACTTGAGAGCCCATGTCCAGAAGTCCCCCAGAGTCTCAGCATTTTCCTTTCTCCAGTACACACGTTACCCTAGTAAGTGACCAAAGGCCTGCATAACAAGAACGGAAAGAGAATGACTGGCAGCACACAGTTTCGACAGTGTCACAGGGGCCACTCAGCCTCCTCCACAATCAAGAAACTGTGGATTTGTAAACTGGCTGCACTCTGGAAAATTGGCCGCTATTCATTTGCTCCCTGGAATGTGTGACATCCCGGTCAGGATGAAGGTATGGTCTTCAGGCAGAAGTGATCCAGTGTACTTGGTTGCTGCCGAGTGGCTGTGAGATGGTCTGAAAGTTTGTGCCCCGCAAAATTCCTATGTCGAAGCCCAATCACCAAAGTGATGGCATTAGGAGATGGGGCCTTAAGGAGGTGACGAGGTCACCCCTCGGATGGGACCACAGAGAGCCTATGAGACCTGTGAGGACAGTGAGAAGGCAGACATCTGCACACCAGGAGGAAACCTCACCAGGCACCGAATCTGCCAGATCTCAGACTTTGTAGTCTAGGACCATGAGAAATAAATGTCTGTTCTTTACAAGCCTCTGAACTTAGGGTATTTTGTTAGGGTGCCCTGAGTGGGCGAACACAGGCTGGCTGGTCTGTTTTAGAGGTGGTGGCATATCAGGAGCTCAGCATGGCTGCCAACAGGCGGCCCACTTATCAATGGTAGCAGCCAGCTCTGCTCTGGCCGCATGTGTGGCCTTCTTCTCTGGCCATGGCTGCCTGTCACAGCTCTGCAGAAACCCTAGGCCTCCTAGGATGGGCTCTGTAGCCATCTACCAGCTGAGTCACCGGTGGTTTTATACCTGCCGCGCCCTCTGGTGGACGGACATCAGTGTGTCATCCTGAGGCCCTTCCGCAGGATGCCTCCGGAGTCCATCCAAATATGGTCACCGTGTCACAGAGCACCCAGCCTAGTCCTGCGGGTCCTGGCCCAGCTGCCCGGGATACAGCTAAGCTCAGGCCATTTCTCTTTGCATTCAAAGTGGGTGGCTGAAGTCCTGCCTACGTGAGATGTTCCCTTCCCCATCGTCTCTCGGGAGTGGGCCCCCCTACTTCTCTGTCGGGACCTTGGCTCTAGCAGAGAAGAATTGGTGAGGCTGTGAACTCGGCCATCTCTGAGGTCCTGCTTTTGGTAAAATGACCCAGGCCAGGTCGTCTGTGGGTGCAGGTAAGGAGAATGGGTTCAAACACTGCCACACGACTGTAACGGGTCAACCCTAGTCGGCCATCTTCTCTCCCCCGTCTTCAGTCACAGAACAGAGAGTTGTGCAATCCAGGCACCCTTCCCACCTGGTTTCCGCCATAGTGACCGCTGTGGGGACTCAGGAAACAAGGTGCAGGAAGGGAGCGCACTGCTGGGACCTGGGCCTTCCTGCCGGGTCTCCAGGATCTCCGCTTCAGCCTCCAGAGCCACTTCCTCCCCTTAGCTCTGAGGCCTTTCTGGTGAGCCTGCACCAGCGCCTGAGAGGGAGCTTCCTGAGAAAGCGCCTCCTTGGGGAGGGGCAGGGAGGGAACAGGACAGCAGGACAAGGCACGGCAGTGACAGAAGCTGAGCGAGATGCAATTCCGGGCCATGTCCCAGCCTCCGCTTAATGCCACAGGGCTGTGGGTGTCAGGCACCCCTCAGGTCTGTCCCCCCTTAAAGCAGCAGAGCTCCTGGAGTCCTGCACCCTTTCCAAGACCCGGTGGGGAGGGGGGCAGCAAAGGCCGTGTGTGCCTGGTGCCTCCGGCTCCACTTGGGAAGGCAGAGCCACTCCAGCAGCTGAAGGGAAATTCTCTAAGCAGGGTGGAGGCCTCGAGGGAAGCCCTCCAAAGCTGGGAGGGGGGCCTGGCAGGCCCCGCTGGAGCTGGCACAGTGCACTGCAGATGTACCCCGATTTCATGGAGGTCCTGGTTTCCTGGGCTGTGTTCCAATGCACAGTTGTCCCTCAGCATCTGTGGAGGACTCGTCCAGGACGCCTGGGTGCCCACGTCCTGGGTGCTCAGGTCCTTTACATGACATGGTCCTGTATTTGCATAGACCCCACATTTCCTCTTGCCCCTTCCAGTTGTCCCTAGATGTCCCCAACACCATGCAAATGCTGTGTGTCAGTTGTCACACTACATTGTTTAGGGAGTAATGGCAAGAAAAATGTCTTCAAAAAATTTTCTGGGGGTAGCTTTGGAGGCTGAGCCCAGGCCTTTGCACTGAGCGACATCCCCAGCTCCACTTCCTCCCCTTTCTAAAATATTTGAGACAAGGTCTTGTTAAGTTGGTCAGGTGGCCTTGAACTTGGGATCCTCTTGGCTCAGCCTCCCTGAGGGAGGAGTCAGCAGGTTTGGCTCCGTTGAGGGCTGGGAGAAGAATCTGCTCCCTGCTTGTCTTCTGGTTTCTGGACTTGGGTGTCCTTGGCTTGTAGATGGTGCTCTCCTGCTTGTCTCCACCTGGTTTTCTCCTTGTGCCTGTTCTTCCCTTTATAGGGGCATCTGCTGTGCTGCCACAAGGCCCGTCCTAACCACCTCAGAGTAACGTGGTTATCAGTACTCACCTCACTTCACACCTGATCGGTTCACCAGTGTGGGGGATTAGGACTCTGCGTCTTTGGGAGCTGCCACAGTGCAGTGTAACAGATGGTAAGATATGGAACCTGGGATCTTAAAACTGAGGAAGCATCACCGGACCCAAGAGCCCCTGAGCTGAGTAGATCCAAGCCTGTATTTTTACTTCTTTCACTGCCGAGGACTGAGTCTTGGAAATGCGGGAAACATTCCCATGCACAGTATAACCCTGTGGTTGTGTATGGGGCTGAAATAGCACCAAATTGTAAGTCAAAGATCTGATCCTGGGGTCCGAGTTCCAGCAGCTGAGTTTACACTTCCGGTGCTGGTGAAAGGGCATTGCTCAGAACCGGTGGCGCCCAGAGAGCTGAATGAGCTTCAGTGCCAGGGGGGACTCCACACCCCACCCCACCGAGTGCTCCCTGCCAGAGGAAGCCCTCAGGCTGTCACTGCCACCTAAGGGCCCTGTGACACACGGGTAAGGGGAGCCCGGTCTGTCTCCTGTCCCGTCTCCTGCTGTGTCCACACCTGCAGGCACCGTGTGATCCCAGCATGCCTTGGAGGGCGATTTCAAAGTCCAATCCCAAGCTGGAGGTGGTGGCACATGCCTGTGCTCCCAGCACTCCGGAGGCTGAAGCAGGAGGATCGCTGTGAGATCGAGGGCAGCCTGAACTACATAGTGAGACTGCCTCTGAAAAAAAGAAGTCAAATCCCAAAGAAAGATGCAGGTCTTCACACGGAATAAATGAGGCCTGGGGCCTCTGAGTATTCACCCCAGGGAAGTCCATGAGAGCGCAGCCTGGGCAGCCCCTCCCTCTTCCCTGAGAGGGGCCGGGCAGCTTGGGGTCTGATGCATCCTCTGTGTGGCTCTGCATGTGGGTCTGGACCCCCACCTGTCCCAGCCCCGGCCCCTGTCCTGCTCTGTCAGATTTTACTGAAGCCCCAGTGTGGCCCAACATAAACTTACTGACGGGAAAACAGGAGGCTTTTACCTGAACAGAGGGTTAGTGGTGGAAATCGGAGGCACCACCCAAAGCTGATAAGATGATCTTTGGGGGACAGAGGCCTTGAAGTGCTTCTTAAATATTTTCTTTCATCTGTTCGTTCATCTTCTCCACAAACATTTCCCGAGGGCCTGCTCCGTGCCAGGCTCTGTGCCTTGTGCTGCAGATGCGCCTGGGAAGGTGTCAGGCAGGTCCGCCCTCTGGGGGAGGGGAGGGGCCGTTAATCACGAAGGAATAAAGGATTGTAGAGGATTGTAGAGAAGGACGATGCAGGCTCGGGTGAGCAGCAGCCCCCAAGCTGACCGGGTCAGGAATGCAGTGAGGGCCTTCCCGGAGCACCGAGGGAGGGCCCGGAAGGAAGGGGCCCCAAGGCACAGGCAAAGGCCCGGGCAGGAGAAGAGAAATAGCGCGTGATGCAAACCACTGGGGCAGGCTGGCCTTAGCGAGGCTGTGGACACCTCACGGGGGCCTCAGCCCAAGGAGGCCAGGCTTTCCAGCACGAGCGGCTCTAACAAGAGCTTCCTGAGCAAGCACCAAAGAGACCACAGCAGAGAGACCGTGACCCCGCTGGCAAGGAATAGTCAGTCCCCACAGCCCTCTCTCTGGAGACCGGAGGGAGGCTTCCCGGGCTCACTAAGCCCTGTGTAAAGAGCGCCAGGAATGTTTCCAAGACAGGCTGAGAGATCCAGGGAAACGAGATGGTGGAGGGCAGCAGTAGGAGGAGGAGCCAGGGAGCAGGGCAGCCGCAGCTGAGTGGGGGAGCAGGAGGGTGGGCTCAGTGCCTGTGAGCCCCTCGGGGGAGCCACCCTGCGCTCTTCCTGACCGGGAACGTCTGCTTGTCATCTGTCCCGAGTGCAGGCGTTAGAGCTCTCCTGTCTCTCAGCACTGCAGCCCCGGGGTCTCATCTGCAGAGCAGGAGCTCATGTGTCTGTGGAGCAGGAAGCCGGAACTGGTTCCTTTCCCTGGCGCTGGCTGCATTTCCTCTTGGGTCTGGGATGGTCCTGTCAAGCCCGGACCCAGAGACCAACAGGTAGAAGAACCAGGCCTGGGCGTGGCTGCCACTGCTCTGCTTAGCAGCAGCCAGCAGGGTGGGTGGGCAGGCTGGACGAGGGCCCTGCGTCACTGGGCACAGCCCTGCCACTGCGTGGACCCTGTCTCCTGTTGCATGGAATTGTAGCAATGGGGCTTCCTTGTTTCAAGTCTTTCCTTACTCGTGGTAGACTTTCATGTATCTCTAAGATGTATTCCATGGAAAGAGACAGACACATTAGAAGATAGTATGGCAGAGGCGCTGTTGACATCCTGGCTTGGAATACATCGTTGTTTGTGTGGACAGGTATCCGGTGCATTGTAGGCTCTTTAAAAGCTTCCTTATCTCTACTCGCTAGGTGCCAGCCAAACTGTCCAGACTTGACAGGATCATCACAAAAGGACAGCCTGTTGAAAGTGGCTGAGGTACTGGGCCAGATCCTGAGCTCTGGTAGGGGCCTGGAAAATGCGGTCGCCCTTGTACAAGCCTAGCACAGTAGGACCGAAGAAGAGAAATGAACTCTGAGCCCGTGTGCAGTCATTTAGCTCAGGGTCCTGCCCCCATGGAGAAGCCACCCTGTGCGGCTGTCCTTGAAGCCCCCGGGGGCATCTGGTAGCCCAGGCCATGCTGAAGGGCAGGTGAAGCCCAGCGCTGAGCTCCGAGCAGTCCTCTTACAGCAGTCCTCCACACCACTGGCCCCGAGGTGGCTCTGGCCTCAGCACACTGACGCCTCCCGTCCACCCTCCCCTGGAAGGCGGCTCCCTGATCTGCGGCGTCCACAGGCCGATGCTCCGGTTCTCTATGTTCTGTCTTGGGTGTGGTTCCAGGGGTCCAGGGCTGCTCACCCTAGGCTGACTCAGGAACTGAAATGGACTCTAGGATGGTGAATTCTGTATCACTCTTTCCCAACGTTACAGCTCTGATTTTCCCTCACACTTCCAGGTACTGGGTGTTGGCCCAGGGCCCACTGTGCACTGCTGTCGCTCTGCGGTCTCCACTCCAGACCACCTCCACTGTGGGTACCATCTGAACCCGCACTTTGTCTGCAAGACTCTGCTCCACTCTCAACACCAGAGTCTCAAGAAGAAAGCAAGCTGCGGCCGTGGTCATTTTCATCCCATTTCTACCAACGTGCAGCTAGTAACTTCTCTCATGAAAGAACAAGTTTGCTTTCCCTGCACAAGCCAGCACCCACACCGCAAGCCCTGCCTCCGAGGCTTTGGCGAAGGGCAGGACTGCACATCCTGCTCTTCCCGGGCCCTGCAGCTGGCCCTGTGTGACTCCCGAGGCCGGGATCAGGAGTGCTGGGAGCCAGAGGTTTCCACTCTTTATAATTATTCATTAACTGCTGGAAAGCCTGGATTTTGCAGAATTTGCATCCTGACATCACCAAGAAATCAATGATATTTATTTTTTTAGAAAGATACTTTGTATCCATGGTTGTCAAAGGCATTTTCATGCTGCATGTCTTTGTTTCTTCTGAAATAAGCCACCACAGCTTGGAAGAACCTAGTAGAATATGATCTGGTTGGTGATTTTCCCCCACTGACTTAAATCCAGAAGAAAAAAAAAAACAAAGCCAACCTGAATGATGAATGGTGCTTTCTAGAGGCTGGGGAAAGGCTGGTAAAGGGAGGCCAGATTTGACACACATATTGAAATATCACACTGAACCCTGTTGCCATGTGCAATTAATACATGTTAATGAAAATAGTCTTGAAGGTAGGAGGATCAAGACCATGGCGTGGTCTACATTGCATTTCCCTTTTAGACATGACGGATCCAGGGGTTTTCCAGGTCAATTCTGCATCGGAACAGAGGAGGACATTGTACCACGGAGGCCGTGGTGATTTTTCTGAGGTCCAGGGCTGGCTTGTGTGTTAGCTAGGACCAGAACGCAGGACCGCTGGCCCCTAGCTGAGGTCAGTGTCAACTGTACAAGGATGAAGGAGAGGAAAGGGAGAGGAAGAAACTCAAGTATCAGGATCAACAGGAAAGGTTAGACCCCAAAGGGTTCCTGCCAAGCATTAACTTCATGGGAGGGCACCCCACCATTCCCGGAGGGGGTGTCTGTCAGCCTAACACACTTACACTCAGCCTAGGAATGAAAAGAAATGCAGTCCTCCATTTGGGAGTTTTATAAGGGAGCATTCTTCTTAGCACATTAACCAAAATATTAATCTACTGTCCTGCATAGGGGAGTCATATGTTATTTTAAGAAAATGTCAATGCTGAAGCTGGTTACAGTAGCGAATGCCTAAATTCCTAGCTACTTGGGAGGCTGAAGCAGGAGGATCACAAGTTTAAGAGTGGCCTAGGCAGTTTAGCGAGACCCTATCTCAAAAAAAGTCTGGATGTAGCTCAGAGATAGTGCTGTAATCCCCAGTACCTAAAAAAAGTTATGGCAAGGGCTGAGGAATCAGCTCGTTTCTTGCTACACTTACAGCTCAGTGCCAGAGATCTGGCCTGGCCTGGGAGCACCAGGGGGGTTTATGGTGTTGGCAACAAACCTGCAATTCACATATGTTGCCACTGGGTGGAGGTAGACAGCACAGCTGTGTGGTACAAACACGCAATTACAGAGGTGCCTGCTTAGACCTTCTTAGATTTCTGGACCAGAGGTTTCCTACCACCCCTACTGCTAGGAAGAAAGACAAGAGATTCCAAGTGTCCTTCTTTTATGGCTGCATACTGTTTCAGTGTTTGGATGTGCCCTTGGGTGTCTAGCCATCTATTTGCAAACATCAAGGCTGTCTGTGATCACTTACCATACAAACAGTGACACAATGAATAACTCTGCTCATGTCTTTTTTTCCACATGTGTGCTACAAAGGTAGAAAAATTCCTGGAAATAGAATTCTTCAGTCAAAAGATTGAGTTTGAGTGAATGTGCTGCACCCAAGACTTGTGTGTTAAAGATTTGGTCCCTGGTTGGTGTTATTAGAAAATGGTGGAACCTTTGGGAGAAGGGTCCCAGCGAGTCATACCCTTGAAGGGGACCATGGGACCCTGTTCTCTTCCTCTCTTTTGCTTCCCGTCCACCATGAGGTGAGCAGTTTCCTCTGCCTTGTGCTGCCATGATGTGTTGTCTTGCCAGAGCACCAAAAGAATGGAATATTCTCCAGTCTTAGTCACTTTCCCAATGCTGGGACCAACAAACACAATTTAAAGGAGGAACTGTTCATTTTGGGTATGGTTTCATAGGTTCAGTCCATGGTTGGCAGACTCTGAGGCAGGAATATCATGGCGGACGTGTATGGTAGAGCAAAGCTGCTAGTTCATGGCAGCCAGGATGCAGAGCAGGGGAACAATGCCAGCAAAGACGAGATGAGGGACCAGATATGGCCCCCGAGACTATGATCCACCCCGACACACCCAGGGCTGTGCTTTGCTCATCCCCTGAGTGGTGATCAAGCCAATTTAGTTGACCTTAACCATTGCAGGAGTCACCTAATGATGGACTGGGACCTCCAAAACTTTGAGCCAAAACCAATCTTTTAATAAATTGGATGTCTCAGGTATTTGTTACAGTAACAAGAAGTTGACTAACCTAGGGCTTGTGCATTTGTCATTGTGGTAGAAGTGATCTAATTGTCTTCCGTAGCGATTGTACCAGTCTACACTCTCACAGGCAGCATGGGAGCCTTCCAGTTTCCCCACTGCTGCTGGAATTTATTGCATTACTGAAATCCCGCGTCTCTGGTAGAAAATCGAAGTGTAGCTTACTTTTAACTAGCTGAGTGCGTGTGTGTGCACATGCTCACGGTGCTGGGGGTAGAACTCAGGGCCTGAGAATGCCAGTGCTGTAACCATTAAGCTATGCCCAGCCCTGTGTTTCTTATTATGAATAAAGGAGGACATCTTTTCAGACGTTTAGAAGTATTTGTATTTCTATAAAAGTCATTTGTATTTCCTTGCCTGTAAACGGTCAGGTTTTTTTAAGTTGATTATTTTCCTTGTGTGTTTCCCAATGCCATCTATACATTGGGGAAATGAGCTGCGATATGCATCACAGATATTTTTTCCTAGTTTGCTGTTGGCTGTGCAGATGCAGGTGATTTCCAGGCAGATGGTATTGGGAAATAAAATGTACCTATTTCTCATGTTACTGCTTCTCAGTTTTGAAGCATCCTGAGAAAGACCTTCACCCCCCACAGAAGAACGCAAGGGCGGATATGGAAAGGAACAGCCTCAGCCTGGCCCGAGGTCCAGCACACAGAGCCGTAGGGCTGGTGGGTCATCTGTGGGGACAGCGGCTGGCTTCCTGTGGGACTTGGCCATGTTAGAGGAAGGCAGGACAGCGAGTACACTCGGTCCCACTTCACGTTAAAGCTAGGAAAGCATTTCCTCCCGGCTGCGGCTCTCCAGGCACGGCATTTGCAGAAAAACCTAGGCCAGCAGCAGCTAAACCTTTTGTTGGTTGGGTCAACAGAATGTTTGGATAGGTGGAGAATAAACAGTGAAGGCAGGCTCACCCGCAGGGGACGGGATGGAGGTCAACCGAGTCCCGCCTGCTCGGGGCTCTGACTCTTGGGCTACAGAGCTGCCCCACCAGGATCGGCTTGGGAGAGGAGCCAAGTCCAGAGAGGGCACAGGCATCCAGAGCAGTCCCTGGCCTGCCCAGGCCCAGGGTCCGGCTCTCCCAGGCCCCTTCTCAGGGGCTCTGCAGGGCCTCAGGGCAGCAGCAGGGAGAGGGGCTCGCCACTCCCCAGGCCCGCCCTTCCTCCGCGGCACCCTCTTCGGAACTCCTGGTGCTAGGGCTTCATCCTAACCAGCAGAAGAGAGAGGGCTCATAGAGGGCTTTGGAGGCAATGCACGGGACCCAGTTCTGCCCAGAGTAGAAACCTGCGCTCTCCGGGCGGACTTCCTGGGACTGGGACGGAAGGACAGGTGGGGGAGGAGGGTCAAAGGTCACTCCGGCCTCTAAGCGACCTTCCAGGATCTGAGGGGCACGGATGACTCACACTACAGGGTGATGACTGCCTGCGGGATGGGTGTCGGCGGCAGGGGTGTTCAAGGCCAGGGGTCCAAGCAGGAGGACAAGGACGAGAGGCCCCGGGCGAGGCCTTGGGGTGGGGTGTCAGAGACCCCACGGTTACTAGCGGCCTGGACAGAAGGCCGGTCGCCTGCACCCGATCGGGGGACCTGCGGTGGGGAGGTGGCCCGGGACCCTCTCGGCCACAGGGTCTCTCTGGGGCCATGGTCCCCAGGGCTTCTGGTCCAGGACGCCGCGCAGCGTGGCGAGGGCCAGAGCAGGGCGCGGTCGCCTGGCCCTGGACGCCGCGAGCTCTGGAGCCCGCCAGGGGGCAGCGCGGCACGCGGGGCAGGGCGCGGGCGCCGCCGAGCGTCGCCTTCACCTGTTCTGCCACGAGGACCGGACCCCTGCGGCTCCGAGCCCGCGGGTCCCGGGGGCCCGAGTCCGTGCGCTCCGCAGGGCGCCGCTGCGGCTCCCGAGCCCGGGCTGCAGCCCGCCCAGCCAGCCCCGCAGGACCGGGTCCCAGGTGCGCCCGCGCCCCGCCATCGTCCCTGCCGGGCTCGGGGCGCAGCGCCCGGCGCGGAAGCATCTTTGTCCTCGCCGCTTCCCGCCACGCGCTCCGGGAGGCGTTTCCGACCCCGACTCGCCGGGCGGGGGGCGCAGGGAGCGGCCCGGAGGCCGAGGCGGGTGCGGGTGCCCGGGCAGAGGCGGCCCTGCGCGCTGCACGCCGCGTCCGGGGCGCGCCCGCCGTACCAGCTTCCTGGGCTCATTAGCAGTCGCCGTGTGCGGCTCGGCGCGGGCTCACAAAGAGCTGCGGCGGCGCCCGGCGCTTGGCCTCGCCGAAGGAGCCGCGCAACCCGCGCCGGAGCCAGGTAAGCGGGGCCCGGACCGTGGGTCGCCGGCGGCGCAGCCTGGGGCGCCCGGGGCGGCGCGGGGACTCGGGCGCGGGGGCTGCGGCCCGCGATGCCTCGGGACCCAGCGGGGCTTCCGGCGGCCGCGGAGGGGGCGGGCAGCGGGGCCATCGCCGCGGGGACCCGGGGTCGGGGTGCGGACCAGCCGCCCCGCGCCCCCACCCTGTCCCAGCCCCGGCCCACGGGCGCGCGGGGACCCGAGCGGTCAAGCGTCAGGGGCTGTGGCGCCGCGGCGGGAGCGACCTGGCCGGGCGGGAGGCGCTGGGCGGCGGCGGCTGCCGGCTCGGGTCCCGGGTCCCGCGGGGTGGCCGGGCAGCCCGTGAGATCCGGGGCCCCGCTCGGCGCTGGCACCAGGTCCCCGTGCCGGGCGGCAGCTCCCGAGTTTGGGGTCGCTGGTAGGTTCGCTGCCTCCCGGGAGCCGAGCTCTGATCGTCCCCCTCCCCTTTCCCCGTATAGTTAGCCTCAGAGGGAAAAACTGAATTAAAAATTCCGCAACCGGTTTCCTCAGGGTGGCGGGCGAGGGGTGGAGGCGCGGCGCAGGCGTGACCTCGGCCTGGCCCGCTCCCCAGGGCAAGTCCACAGGGGATGACGGCGAGCCCTGGTGCTCTGTCCCAGCAGCGCTTCACACCGGGCGGTGGGCGGCGGGCCTCCGAGCGAGCGCCAAGGCTGGGGACCAAATCTCCCTGGGCTGAGGGGCGCAGGGAGGGTGGAGGCTGCCCCGGGGGGCCGCCCTGCGGAGCCTTAGAGGGAGCCTGGCAGTCCTAACTTGGGATTACTTGCAGAAGGAAGACTTTTAATTGTTTTTCATCTCTTCAGTTAGAGCCTGACCACGGCCAGACTTCAGCCTGGGGTCAGATGTTGTCAGCTCACAAATGGGAGGGTATCTGGAGGGTGAAGCGCCCAGAGCCTGCCTCCTGTGTTTCATCTCTGGGCTTATCCGTCCCTGGCCTCTTCAACCTCCTGTGCCTCTTCCTGAGCGTCCCCCAGTACTTTTGAGAAAGGACAGTGATTTTGGAAATAGAAACCCGAAAGAAAGCTTTGAGGGTCTAAGTGGGCCAGCTTTTTCCAAGTGCAGCTCTGCTGGTGCTGAGAGCCTGTGGCTGCCCTTCCTTCCTTTGGGGCCGGGCTCCTTCCACTGATGCCAGGCAGGGGCTTTTCTGTGAGCAGCAGCACCGAGCAGGCACACAGTGCAGGACGGCTGGAATGTGCGGCCTGCACCTCAGGGCTGGGTCAGGTGCTGCCTCCATCCGCAGCCTAGGCTGGGGAGGGTCCCTGAGCTTGGGTCCTCTGGGCGGGTGGGCAGGAGGGACACAGACTTGGGAACTGCTGGGGCTGGGAGTGGTGTTGATGAGTCGGAACTGGGCAGCTGCCAGCCGTCTGTGCTCACAGCCCGCCCCTGGTGCTGGGCACCGTCAGCTCAGGCCCGAGCTTCGATCTGCAGAGCTTTGGGTTTGGGTGACGGCAGGCCCCAGCAATTGGCCACTCCTAGGGTCTTCTGTCTTGTGTTTGGTGTGTGGCCAGGCCCCTCCCACATGGAACTGGACTCCTGGGCTGCAGGAAGCAGGCTGACCAGATGTGCAAGCTCACTAGTGGGGCAGGCACTGCCAGGGCCTTCGACTCCTGCTTCTCTTCCACCTTGCTTGCTTTCTGGGGCACCCCAGGCCCAGTGTGGCTTGTTACCTTGCTTGCATCATGTTGCCTTGAGTCGTTCCGAGCCCCCCCTTCTTTTTAAAATAAAAAATTAGTTTCACAGGAATAATTGGTGGGGATGGATTGTGAAATAGAGGTGCATAAATATCCAATTTGCCAACTGAGCTAAGACATGCTAGATAAAAATAAGAGATAATTGTAAAAGACACCAGTCGCACCCCTGGGAGCTGAGAGGGAGTGCTGAAACACCTTGATTTTTCCTAGACAAAACTGAGGAACTCAGAGGAAAAACATTTGGTGGTGAGGTTCGCATTGGGCTGGGCCTTGGGTTGGGTGGTGGTCACTGAGGCCCGTTGGGGGGCACTGTGGTGACAGAGCCTGGACACAGAGGGCCTGTCCAGGCCTCAGCTTGTCCCTGGCATCCATCTCTATTTCCTGGCCTGGACACCTTCCTGGTGATGCAACAGGTGCGGTGGTCAGAAGTGGTGGAGAAACCTTCGCTGTCTGGGGGAGTCCGAGAGGGTGGACACAGATGCCCTGAACATATCGCTGGCCAGCGCCAAGGGCTTTCCTGAGCAGGCGGCAGACACCTGCATGCTCTGCCCTGCAGCCTGGAGAACTGGAGAGGACCCTGGGTGTGGATGGCAGCCCTGGCTGCACACTCGAGGCTGTGGGCTCCCATTTGCTGCTCCAGCTCCTCCCCTTGCTAGTGGCCAGGAGAATGGGGGGTCCGTAGCACCAGGGGGCAGTAGCCATGGATCCCCAGGCGGGCATCCCCCAGCTTGAGCTTGAGATGACTGCTCACAGGAGGCATCCAGGCATCTGGGGAGCTGGAGGGATGCACTTGTGTTCCTTGGGTGGGAGCTGGACCAGAAGCCCGCAAGGAGGATTCCCTGGCTCCCTCCCCTTCCCCGAGTCCCCGCCCACCACCTGGGTCAGGTGGAGCCGCCCAGCAGCCTGCTGCCACAGGCTGAGTCAGCTGTCCTGGGCAGTGTCCTCTCGCCTCTCCTGCAGCCAGCCAGTCCTCCCCTCTGTCCCTGTCGGACACTCAAGGGAGCCCTCTGGAGGCCAGTGTCCTCAAGGTCATTCTGTCCTGTTCTCTCCGTGGAGCCCTATGTGTCAGCCGGGTGCCCCTGCCGTGGGAATTGTGTTTTCTGGGCCAGCTGTGGGCTTGCCCAGGGTTGGGCTGCAGGGCTGCCTCTTGGCAGGTTGGATCTTGCCAGCCTTTCTCCTGTGCCCAAGCCTTCGGTGGCTCCCCAGTGACCGCCCCAACACCCACGTTCCTCGGCCTGACTTTTCCAGGTTCCCCTCTCATCTGCAAGCCTTGTCCTGTCAGGCTGTGCCGGTTCCGGGAAGATGTGCCCACTGCCCACATTTGCCTCGGGTCCCCGGCCTGGCCTCCCTGTCCATCCTTTATGTCCCGGCTGAATGTGGGCACTTTTGCTCTTCTCCCTTCATCCTCACTTTGGCCTGGCTGGCTCCCGCCTCAAGGCTTTTGAGCCTGCTGTTCACCGGCCCTTGGCTCGTGCCTCCCCCAGATGCCCACCTGGCTCTCTCCCTCCCTTGTTTCAGCTCTCTGTTTATCTGCCAGCTCCCTGATCACTCTCCATAAATTAGCTTCACTGCCTCCTTTCTTGTTAACCCTGCTTTGTGTTTCTTCTTCTACTTAGCACTCAGTGTGCTATTTATATACAGTACTTGTTTGTTTATTGTTTGTCTCCTACTGCTCAATGTAAAGACTTTGTTCACCTCTGCACTGGCAGAGCTAGAATAGTGCCTGGCACGTAGTAGACCCCCAGCGCTGTCACTGGACGAGTGAGTGAATGAAACCCTGGAGAAGCTCTTCTTCCTCGCAGCACGTGCTTGGCTCTCTGCTCCTCCTTTTGCCAAGACCCAGAGCTGGAACAGAGCTGCATTCACATTTGGATTCTGCCTGGAACCTTAGCACAGAGCCTCATGCTCAGTGGGCAGGCAGGCTGGGCTGAGGGTGGGACAGTGCAGGCCAGGTTTGGAGGAGGCCAGAGGATAGCATAGCCCGGAAGGTGATCTGGTGCAGAGTGGGCAGTCCGATCCCATGCTGAAATTCCCTT
Source organism: Heterocephalus glaber (assembly GCF_000247695.1). The sequence continues at coordinate 2,041,750 of NW_004624768.1, forward strand.
TTGGTTGTCTGGATTGTCTGCAGTCGGGCAGTCCCTGCTGCCAGAGCCGGCCTGCCTGCTCTCTCCCTGTGATTGCCTTGGATGTGGATACGGTAGGAAGGAGGCACCTCCCTGCTTGGGTTCCCTTCTCTCTCTTCTGCATGTTTCTAAACTTGTATTCTGTGTCAGACCCAGCATCTCAGGCTCCCAGACACTTCACCTCTCTTTGTTGCCTGGCCTTCTCCCCGGAAGCCTTATCATGCCCGATTTTCTCCCGCCTGGTTCTGGCCTGGCTGGATGAGCCACTCCGGTTTTATGAGGAAGTCAGAGTGAGCTAGGAAGACATGATGGGGTTTGGAATAACAAGAGCTCAGTTCTGACCTGTCTGTGCTGCTAATCCTTGGGGCCTCCTGCAAGTGCCTGGCCTTGGGAGACTTCCTCAGTATCTGTAATACGTGCATTGTGCTTTGCGCTCACAGTTGCTTTGAGGCATGAGTGAAATTCAGTATTGAACTGTTGCAAGATATCATTATGATAGCAAGGGCTTTGTGGGCTGCCTGTGTGACCTCGGGCCTGTCGTGGCTTCTCCTATTTTGCTGGGAGCTCTAAGGGTCAGGTTTGTGCTTTATGATTACAGTCTAGTTATTCTAGAGAACGTGGCAGAGGTGCTTCATAAACTCTAAAGTGCTGTTCCAATGTGAGGTGCTTCATTGTGTTTAAAGGATCAAACCTAAGAAAGGAAAAATATGCAGTTGAGATTCCTTTATTGACTGACTGCAAAAATATCTTCATTATCTGGAAGCTGAAGTGCTCCAGCATTCAAAGATGATTTTTTGGTGGAGGAACAACTTTAATTAAATACTTGTAGTTGGACAGTTTTGTGAATTGGGTTCTGTTTATCTGTGTTTTCTATCTTGAACAACTTTCCACCTAACCCAAGGGGCGGGTCTTGTGTTAATTTCTCAGCGCAGGGGCTCAGGACCAGGCAGCTGTGACTGGTCTGGGGCGCAGTGCTGTTTCAGGCCGGCGCGGCTTGGGAGCCTCACTTGGAGAAAGTGTTTAAACACCTTGCCTGCGACTGGGACCTACGACCACTCACGCAGCACGTACAAGGGCTAACTTTCAGTGTGTGCCTAGGGAATCTGATGCTAGTGATAGGAGAGCCGAGGAAGGCCACAGATGAACGGGGCCCTTCACGGGATGGGGAGAGGACTTCAGGTGCCAGCCAGGAAAACAGATGCCATTGTGAGTGGGTCCCTGGGTGTTTTCTTTTTGCCCTTGAAGTAAACATGGAATTTTTCATTTCTTGTTCCTGGAATCAACTGTGCTGAGAGATGCTTGATTTTGAACCCCTCAGACACTTGTTCTGAGCGAACCTGAATCAGTAAGTAGTGAGTAGGAGAAAAATACTGGCAATTAGAGTTTTCAGTTGATGTGCATGTGTGCACGCACATGTGTGTGTGTGTGTGTGTGTGTGTGATTAATATTTTTCCATTTAGTTGATTTTACATTTCTAGAATTGACTCCCAGGCAAGGCAGCTCTGAATCAGAATTTCTCTGAATTGCTGCATGCATTGTTAATTGTAAAAAATGTGTATAGTTTGTGATTGCCCCTAGTTGCTTTGATTATCAGTTTTCTTGGAAAAATCCATTGTTTTGAAATCAAGAGAACCATTAATTGAATGCATGCATACATCTAGGGATGATAGATTTCTCAGGTCTCTCTGACAGCAAGTGTGCGCATTGTTCAGACGAAACACAGTTTATGTGTCTTGGTCTTTTGGTGCGCTAAGTGAGCCATGTTCTCGCACATCTGTCCGTATTATCCAGAGCTGGTGGCAGCTGTCACGGACAGGATGGAGTGGAGCAGGGGCTTGTGTTAGGCACTGGGGACTCCAGAAAGGCAGGCTGGGTGTCTGCCACTGGGCAGCTGTAGCAAGGACTTGACGCATCCTGGGACTTCCCCACATAGGCCTGTGCTTCCTTCCTCGCCGACCGCTGGGTCGCTGTGCAGGGGCTCAGATCAGATGTGTGCAGGTGTTCTGCTACAGTAAAACGCCTGGTCAGTGCAGTCGCCTGGGGGTGTGTGCGCACGCACGGGTGTTCTGTGCGCGTGTGTCTTCTCTCCAGCTTCCCCGCTGCGTGCGCAGACACCTTGCCCCACCTCAGGCTCTCTGGCTGGTCCCAGCTCTGGCTGGTAACAGTGAAAGCTGGCAGCTGGTTGATGAATGGGTTGATCCTGGCCCCTGGTCCCATCTCTGCCTGCCTGCCTGCTAGAGCCTGAGCCCCTGAGGCAGGACTGACTCGGTTATCTCGGCAGCTGTTTCTCCAGGGAATGGCCCGGCTGGGCTTCCTAACCCACAGCCCCGAGGGTTGTGCCCCACTCCATGTGCACGTGCTGGGAGGCTTCTGCTCATGGGCTTTCTCTGCCCCTCCTAGGGCCAGGGACCAGGCAGCTGCAGAGAAGTGTGGCAGGCTGTTGCTCGTGAATGTGCGGTCTGTTTGTGATTCCTGGGAGCCTGTCTTTGTGCTATTTTGGGTTGGAAACTCCTGATCTTGACTTTCCCTTGGGCTTGAACAGATTTAGGCTTCCAAATTAATTGCATTTTATTAAGTAATGACTTTCTTCTTGGTCACAGGAGGGTCTGTGCTTAACCAGCAGAGATGACTGGTGCTGCTGCACCCAGAGGCAGATTGCCTCCGACTTACACAGCGTGGGGGGCCCTGGACTGGCTCCCTCCCTCCCCGGCTTTGGGCACCCTGGCCTTAACGCCCGTTGTGTTGTTCCTCATATCTGGCATGGAGGGTGGTTTAGCTGGTAATGGAAACAAAGGAGACCTTCCCCATCAGTTACTTCTCAGTCCTTTGATACGCGGGAACTCCGCAATACTAAAACTGGGGACAAGAGTCCTCCACTTTTGATATCCTTAAGTCCCTTTGCTGGGAGTCCCATCCATCCGTCCATTCGTCCATCCACCCACCCACCCACCCAATGGGTGTTTTCTGAGCACCTGCTAGGTCTGTGTTTCTCGTTCTCTGTTTAGAGCTAGATGGACTGAGGAACAGGGAATGGAGAGGGCTCCTGCAGAGTGTGAGATGGCCTCGGAGCTCCCTCCTGGTGCTCTGAGGCCTTCCTAGGGAAGCACAGTTCAGGAGGTCTGAGAGCGCCAGAGTGGGTGGGGACCTGGCCTGGACGTCATCCTGGAAAGGGTGCATTTGCCCCTTCTGAGCAGAAGGGCCGGCCTGGGCACAAGAAGGGCCCAGGTCTTGGCATCAGGACTGTGTTTGTGTAGGTCAGAGCTGGAAATGGTGGGCATGAGGAGGGATGACCCCTGGGAATCCTTGTGTGCTTTGGAGCAGGGCAGGTGGGGCATCCACCATCACAACAGTTTATCCCAGGACCTCTACGACAGCGCCTTTTCGGCCAGTCCTGCCCTGACACATTGGCACGTGGGTGAGGGCTCCGTAAGGGGCCCTTTGAGGGGTGCATTCAGAGAGGAGGTGAGGGCGCAGAGAGGGCTGCAGAGAGGGGCTCAGCGAGGACAGGGGGATAGGGTGCAGACAGGGGCATGGTAGTGGGGTGTCAGGCTTCTCGGGGGACGTGGTGTAGAAGTGGGGAGAGGGCGTGGGCTCCGGGAACGCCCCCCTCCCCCTGCACTCTGTAGGAGGCTGCGGCTGCCAAGTCCAGCCTTGCTAGCACGGATGTTTCACTTTACCCTTTAGAGATTTACAGGCTTTCTAGATTAAATTGCCCCTGTTCCTCTACAAGCACGACAAAATCCACGACAAACCATACATCACATTATTAATTTGCTCATGCAGAGTTAACCCTCGTTGCTCTGCCGACACTGACTTACCTCGGGCACACAGGGTAGCCTGGTGCCCATGTCTGCAGAGGGAGGTGGCATGCATGAGACTTGAGAGGGGCACAGTGGCTGTGTGGCTCTTTGCCCACCATGTGCCCAGCATCAGCCTGGCTGGGGCCAGTACAGAGGGCCCTGCTAGGTTTCTGGCCCTTTCTTATGAGAGGGAACAGCAGCTTCTGCACTGGCCAGGACACAGGGCTTGGGGAAGGGCAGGGCAGAGCTGTGGCTGTGGTCAGATATCCCGAGCCCCATGGTGCTGCCAGGGGACAGGGTTCAGAGGCCTCTGGAGCACAGAGAGCTCAGAGTAACGTTTGGGTGCCTCATCACTGTGGCCGAGACCCATGGGTGCCTGCAGCTTCTGCCTTCCTTTTCCCCTTCAGTCCCAGGAAGGACCAGGCACCCGTACTTCTGGGGGCTGATGGATTAGAAAACATCTCTTAATCAATCATGTCAAGCATCAGACATCCCAGTTTTGTATACAAGCTGAGCAGCTTTTTGGAGACACAGTGAGGTGGTTTTATCTCCTGGCTCAGGTGGAGGTGGGGAGTATTGATCCCCCCATGGAGCCCTTGTTGGTCCCTCTGGCCAAGCTCTGCTGGAATTGTGGGAGTCCTGGTTATGTTGCCTTGGCCACACCCATGTGCCGTAAATGGGAACGGCCTGCTGATTGTTGAACTACTGAGAATTCATGAGTTGAAGAGGAGGAAGCAGTGTTGGATTGGGGGGGTGTCTGGGTGCTGATTTCTCGTCTGTCTTCTTGGTCCTCATCAGTTGTCCAGCAGTACAGTGCAGTTTACACTGACAGGTGTCCCCAACCTGCTTTGTTCCTTTATCGTGATGGAGAGGAGCCATAGCTCCTGTATTACAGTTTATTGTCCCAGTGGCCACCCTGTAAGTAAAGGTAACTTTGATCTCCAGGAAGTAGATGGAGACATGGTGTAACTGTGGAGTACATCAGTTTGAGGCTCATTTTTGTCCGCCTATTGGGTTCCTGCCAGTGGTCCCCAAACCCTCACGCATGCTCCTCATTGGAGATGGTCCAGGCTGCCTGAGGCCTAAAGCCCATTGTGGGTGCTTATTGTCTAGAATTCATGTCAGCTGATTTCTTAGACCACAGGTCCTGACACCAGAAACTACCGGCCCTTCCAACACGCCTTCAAGTGGAATCAATTTAACAAATCACTCACTGAAAATATAATAGTGCTCTCTTCCGTCAACAAGAGGAGGCAGACAGTGTAATGGGAAAAGGGGCAGAAGACTTCACACAGACACACACTGCCACACATGATGTCCAGCAAACAGATAAAAGGCACTGAATTCTGGTAGCTGCCTGCGAGATGCAAAGTAATAGTGAATGTGATGCCACTGGGGAATCACACAAGCAGAAAATGGCAGGTGAGAAAGTAGCTGGTGAATATATGGAGCATCTGGAATGCTCATTGCTGATGGGGCATACGTTTCTACAATTGCTTTGGAAGTTGCTTTGCAGTATTAATTAAAGTTAAACATGTACACACACTATTACCAGCAACCCAGCCTCCATGCAACTGAGTGGACCATGTATACAGCCACTAGTGAGAGGCAGAGGGAGATTGGCCACAGAAGAGGAGGTAAAGTGCCCACACAGGCAGAGTTTGGAGCAATGCAGCCATGACCTAAGGACTCGCCACCATGGCAACCTGGGTGAGGGAGAGAATGGATTCTTTCCCAGAGCTCCTGGAGGAATTATGGCTCTGCCAACACCTTGATTTCTACCCAGTGAAACTGCTTTTGGCATCTAGTCTCCAGATTGTGAGGATATAAATGTGTGCTTTAAGCCACCCAGGTTTTTGATAATTTGTTGCACCAGCCATAAGAAACTGATCCAGCCGTAAGAGACACAAGCAGGAGTGTTATTAGTAGGCCATGATAATTGCCAGATTTCAAATAAGCCAGGTGACCATCAGCAGAAGAATGGATCCAGAGACTGATCCACATGGATTGGTGATTCCCACACAGAAAACTCTGCAGCAAGCCGGAAACAAACACAGTGCCAGTGTGTGCTACAGTGTAGATGAGTCTCACCTCCTAATGAGTGGAAATGCCAGACCTGAGAACTTGTTGCATTTATAGGAAGGTCAGCAGGCAACTTTATCTGACATCGCAAGTCAGGTTGCCTTTGGGAAATGACAATTAGGAGGCCTGAGGGGTAGGGAACAGACCTTCTGCAGGTGCCAATAACATCCCACTGTTAGATCTGAATGTCAGGTTGCATGGATGAGTTCCATTTACCATCTGAATTTTCCTATCTATCATCCACCTATCTACCTATGATGGTGTATATCTAAATCTATATTTATTATTTTAATTAAAAGTTAAAAAAGAGCCTACATTATCTTAGAATTTTCAGGGAGACCTTTCAGTTGACTGACTCCTGGCTTATTTTACTACTAGAACAACACTATCAAAGTCAAGATTACATTTAATGTGAGATAATTAAGTTATGCCATTACCGTGAGTGCTTTTTAATATTTAGACACAAACTGTATTGTCTAATTAAGGTTAGTGACTGCAAACCCAAGCAGGATGCTAAGACCTGTACAGATTAAATTGGTATGGATAAGTTATCTACACGAAGGGGGCTTTCCTTCCTACATGTAAAAGGAGTTGTGCCCTTAAAGCAAACCAGAGGCGAATAACCCAAATGTTGAAGCATCAGTTGTAAACCAAAGAGCTCTAAGATGAGTTCTCAGAAGGAAACGGTCCGTATGAACAACTCGTTTGGGTCAGTCCCATGTCCCTGCAGCCCGGGAGTCAGGGTGGAGGATCTAGCCAAGAAAGTGCTCATCACCACAGCTCCCAGCTCCCAGAGGTGTCTGCCCTCTTTGCCCGTGTCTCTCCTTGGCATGTCCCTTCTGCCCATGAACTCCGTTGGTCAGCTTCTGTCACTGTGACAAAATGCTGGAGATCATCAATTAAAAAGAGGAAAGGTTTATCTGGGTTTAAGATTTCTGAGGTTTCAGTCCATGTGTGCTTGGCCCGGTTGCTTTGGGCCTGTGGGGTATATGCAGAGAAAAAAAGTTCTCACCTCACAGCAGCCAGGAAACAAAGGCAGAGGAAGGGGCTGGGTCCCAGGGTCCCCTTCAAAGGTCATGTCACCAGTGACCTGACTTCCTCCCACTAGGCCCCACCTCTTAAAGGTTCCGCCAACCCCCAATGGTGCTGTGGGCTGGAGACCAAGCCTTCCACACCAGGGCCTTTGGAAGACACTTATCTAAACCACAGCAGACTCCTTCTCATCCCAGACTCCACTCCAGCCCTCCCACTCTGTCCCTAGAGTTCTTGTTATGGCTGTGACCCCAAGAGGTCAGGGCTGTGTCACAGACTGCAGAGGACACCAACTGCTGACGTTGTGACACTTTGGCCTTATGGGCCACAGGGTTAGCTTGAGTGAGTACCATGTGCCCACGGAGGCTGCAGACCTGGTGTTTTCAGGGTGCCCTGTGTGCCTGGCACTGCTCTGAGCTGCTCACATGTGTACATGAGCTCATGTCCTCCTCAGGATCTGTGAGGGAGGCACAGCCCGGCAGGGTCTGGGTGGTCCCCGTAGATTTGGGGCTGGAGATGTAGCACAGGGCCACCTGTGAGCTGTCTCAGGTTCTGAAGGGAGACTCTGGGAGGGGATGCCCAGGGCATCTGGATAAGGAAATGGAGCCTTAAGAGGGGGCCTGAGCCAAAGTCATGGGGTGGTGGACACAGAGCCTGTGTCTGCACCAGGCCTTGGCCCTGTGTGCCATAGGGCTCCCTGACCCTCCTCGCTGGCTTTTCCAAGCTGTGCTCAGGCTCCTCTGGGCTCACGGGACCCCCGTGGCTGGATAGCATGGCTCTGCATGGAATGGGCAACAGGTGCTTTTCTCCTGAGTGCAAACTGCTCTGCTGGGCACTGTGCATCAGCTTGTTGGAGATGGCAGCTGTGAGTGTTCTCCCTTCTCTGGTGGGTCCCTCGTGTCACAGGCTGGTGCCTAGTGCCCTGGCTGCACTTCCTGGTCGCTTTGCACTTGGCAGTGCACCACACTTATTCCGAGCAGAGCTTCCTTGTGGCTCTGTCATCCTTCCAGCCAGGGGAGCTGTCCTGCTTTCTCTATCACCTTGGCGTTTTGCTGTTCTGGTGGGTTTGGTGACATTTGTGCACGTGGTGATATTGCCGTCTTCTCCACTGCTGCGACTGCTTCCACAAGTGCGAGGAGGGCCCATTGGAGTGCTAATTCTGAGTGCTCGGAGCCCATTAGCCCACACACATCCTGTGTTCCTATACGGGATGTCCTGCCCCATCTGTGTGCCTTGTCACCTGCAGGAACTTCTGGTGTGTCTGGCCCTGGGAGCCAAACGACCTCCCCCAAAGCTGTGTGTGCCTCTGTGTAGTGAGTTTTTGCAGTGTAGCCTTCTCTCCATACATGCTATCTCTTGCCCTATCCGTGGTGGGGGCTGCCCACCGGGTGCCTCATCCAGCACTGTGCCAGGAACTCAGTAGCTGTTCAACAAAAGTGGTCTAATGATGTTTCATCAGCTCCACGTCCATGCCCTGTTTCACAGAGACTGGGGTACAGGGTACAGCTCTGCTCCAGGACCTTTTCTTTTGTAATTCCCAAGAGATGTGAGTGAAGTGGGGTGACCCATGGCCGGAGTCACTCTGTGGCCTCAGAGATTTTGTGTCCCCAGGTTCACCTGAGTGTACTCTTGGCCCTGGAGCTTAGATAGTGTGACAGTTTCATCAGCGAGGCACAGAAAGGGCTTGCAAGATGTGGGGCTGGCCAGGCAGAGGCTGGGGTGCTGTCCCTGAGGCCTGGAGCCTGGGGCTGTCTGTGCAGAGCCCCACTGTGCCAGGCTGGCTCCCAAGGGCTCTGCAGCTCTGGCCGGCTCTCCCTGAGGTCTGGGTGGTGTTTGTGGAAAGCTTTTCTACTTCTATAGAGAAGCCTTGGCTGTGGCTATGGTTGGGATTTGGTATATGTGGTGGGTTTTCTATGTGTGGTGCGCTACTCAGAAATCTAGAAACGTGCATTCTCCACACTACAAAGGGGGTTTCCGCTTGCATCTCCTGCATCCTCGAGTGTGGAGACTGTTGATGGAGGCAGGGAAGTCAGGCTGCAGCAGCCTCTTCTCGCCCCTGCCCCACTGACACCCCGTCTGCCTGGGCTCAGCAGCAGTTTGGCCCTGGGTAGTTAACGAGGAGGCTGGACTCTGGCCAGAGTCACCTTGTCCGTGTTGGCCTGAGGGCTGTTCCTTCCCACTTGGCCACCCTGGGGAGGCTGGGACTACACAGGAGTAAGCATTTCAGTGTTTGCAGTGCGAAACTCATCCATTGCACTGGGTTCTGGTGCGCGCGTGCGCGCACGCACACACACACACACACACACACACATGCACACAGACACTCCGGTACTCTGTTATGAGGAAGACTGGGCCTCCTCAGGATTTTGATCCATGTGTGTTTGGCGGAGGTGTACGGATAAAGGACCAAAAGGGGCAGGAGCAAGGCGTGGCAGCGGTGGTGGAAGATTGGGCCTTGAATGGAGTAATAGCAACCAGATGGCAAAGCGGGCAGCGGGGTGTACACTGGGACTTCCTGTCGAAGGGCAGTGTGCCAGAGGGGAACAGAAGAACTGCACAGTGGGGAAACCCACAAGCCCTGGTCCAGCCTGGAGGGCAAGGCTGAGTCATGTGAATTAACCGAGTGAATCACGCTGACAGCATGCCCTCCTGTGATGAGAAGGGTGCTTTATGGCGGAGGGATGCCTCCCTGGAACCAGTAACCTCAGGCTAATCATGCCAAAAAAAACTTCAGACGGATTCCCGTTGAGGAACATTCTCAAGATACCTCCGGAGTCATCTCCCAAAATGTCAAGGCCACGGAGAAGAAGGAAAGTCTGAGAAACTGTCCCAGTCAGGAGGAGGCCGAAGAGACCTGATGACGGCATGTGGTGTGGTATGCTGGAGGGGACCCTGGAACACAAGAAGGAAACACGGGAGAAACACCGGGACGTGACCGGACTCTGGACTGTGGGTAACAGCAAGGGATCTGTCCTGCTCCACTGATTGTGAAAATTATACAACACTAACACGAGAGGCTGACAGTAGAGAAGATGGTGGAGGTAGATGAGGACTCGGTTCAGTCTGCTTAATTTTTCATAAGTCCAAGACTTCTAAAAACATAAAGTCTATCAGGAATGCTGGCCTTCGGGGGCCAGGGGAACTGAGGGGCTGTCCTAGCTGGCATGCTCAGGGTTGTCAGCCAGGTTCCCTTGGCCTGCAACCTCCGGCCAGCAGCGTCCAGAGCTCTGCTTCAATCTTGTGTTCCCCAGCACAGGGGTGAAGTGTTGAGGTCCTGGGTACTGCCCACCCCATCAGCCCGCAGGGCTCACAGGGCCATCTTTAGAGCAGGGAGCAACACTGACCGCAACAGACGGCATTGACCAAAGCTGACGTGCATGCGGGTGCTGGGCCAGCAAGGAGACAGAAGGGAACGAACATCTGCGGGGCTGAGCTAGCACTGAAGATGTATGGACAAGGCCATGCTGGTCGGTCTACCTTGTTCCCGTAGAAAGGAAAGTCTGGTGGGGACTCAGAAAAACAAGTCCAGCAGCCAAAGTCCCCACCTGCAGGTCATGTCAGCTGCTTTCACTTCTGTAAGTGTCACTTCCTGTGCTTTAGGTAGTCCTGTAAATAGGCGCTGGCCTTTGTTCTGCAGCCAGCAGGGATGGCTAGGGTTCAGTGGAGAGGCAGACAGGCCTGCCAGAGGCCATTGTGACTTGGCTGAGTGACAGCCGGTGCATCACCAGCTCCTTCGCTTGTAGTGGTGATGACCCACTGGACAAGGTGGGAGTCATGTCTGGCTGGGACCTGCTGATGGAGTCGTGGTGTGGGAGAGGCGGAACCATACGGCAGGGCTGGAGATGGAAAGGCCGAAAAGGCCAAGCGCCTATCCTGTTGAGAATCACTGTGGTTTGCATAAGTGTCCCCCAGGGGGTGCTATGTTAAAAGTTTGGTCCTGAGACTGACACTATGGAGAGGTGCTGTGGACCTTCTAGAAGTGGAGTGGAGGGAAGCCTGTATGTAGGTCATTAGGGCTGCATCCTTGAAGAGGATGTTGGGACCCTGCCCCTTCCTCTTCCTCGGTCTCTCTTCTGCTTCCTGCCCAGGAAGTGAGCTGTTCCCTCTGTCACAAGCTCCCCACCATTGCCATCCGATATGCCCACCAGAGGCAAAGTAATAGGTGCACCTGACCCTGGACTGGAGCCTCCGAAACCGTGAGCCAAAATAGACCTTCTCTCTTCTAATTACCTCAGGCGTTTTGTTATAGTGAAGAAAGCTAACACAGGGACCCAGGGCAAATCCCAGCCTCCTCACTTGTCCCTGAGTCAGGCAGAAGAAATAATTTCTGCAGGTCTTACCACTCATTCAAATTTTTTGATAAAATTAGGTTGCACCATATGAAACTGCTATTTTTGTATGTCAAAAGTGGTCAAATAAAGGCAATTTCATATGCTTTAGTTCATTTTAGCATTAAAACAGTTTTGGCAAGAGCAAACACTTCTTTTTAAAATTTCGTTTTTAGTTATGACATATACACAAATTCAGTGCATTAGAAAATAAAGATAAGCAAAAAGAAGGAAGAGGGGGCTGGGGATTTAGCTCAGTGGTTCCGTCACCTGCCTCGCAAGTGCAAAGACCCATGTTCGATTGCTGGTACCAAAAAAAAAAAAAGAAGAGGAAGAAGAAGAGGAAGAGGAAGAAGAAGAGGGAGAAGAGGGAGAAGAGGAGGAGGAAGAAGAAGAGGGAGAAGAGGGAGAAGAGGAGGAGGAAGAGGAAGAGGGAGGCACTTGGGCTTCCTGCCAGGGTTATTGCTCAGCGGGTCTCATGCCCTGTGCTAGGCACAATCAACTCTCCACCCCTTGTCCCCTGCGCTGCCTCAGGAGCCTCTGTGCACACCATCGTGTGGGTTTGCAAGGCACTCTACAGACTTGACCCCCGGGTTGGACAGAGAAGTTCTTGAGAATGGTTTTTCTTTTTTCGATGAGTGGTGCCGTAATGCCCTTGGAGCTATATTTGTTTCTTTTCTTTTTAGATACTCAGGAGTCTTTCTTTATGATAAGTTTCCGGAAGCAGAGTTGCTGGGCGAAACTTAAGGCTTTGGATTGAGCTCCAGACACTGTGAGTGGGAGGGGCCCCGTCCTGCCCTCTGGTCTTTCTCTGCTCGCTTCCCTGTCTTCTCCTGTCTTCCCTTTCTCCTGCTCTCTTTCCTCCCCCTCTTTCTTCTTCCTTCCTGCTCCCCTTTCCCTCCCAGCTCCCCTCCTCCTGGCTCCCCTCTGCTCCTGCGTGGGTCCCCTCCTCCCTTCCTCATCCTCCGCCCTCTGGTCTCTCATCTGATGTCTCCCTCATCGAGAGGGGGTCCAGCACATGGCGTTGCAGCTGCCCCTCGGGCTTTGTGCACACAGTCCTTGTGGCCCATTTTCCCAGGTTATGACTGGTGGTGTTTGAGAAACCAAGAACTTCCGGGGAAGCCTGTGGAGAGGTTCGGAGACTTCCAGTGACAGTTATTTCGGGGGGCTTTCCTCTTTACACGCACCCACCGAGGGACTGCTGACCAGAACCTGGCCTCATATGGAATTATTTATTATAAAAACATATTTTATTTTTCTGGCCATTTGACAAATGGATCAAAGCCAAGCCCTCGCTCTCTTCATGAACCCCCAGGGATTGCTCAGGTGTGTCTGAGCAGATGGCTGGAAGGCTGCCCTTTGAAGCCTGGCCTGGTGTCCTGACATCCCAGCTGTAGGTGGCCCCAAGCATCCAAGGAAAAGCTGCTGAATTCTATGGCCCCAGGAGGATTCCTGTCCTCCTTTTGCAAAGCAATAGATTCTTGGATCTGCTCTGTTGAGCTGGAAGGAAGAATTTTTAGATTTCCTCTGGTTGAAGAACTTAAAATGGAACAATCTACAGTTCCCCCAAATTGGACTTCGAAGCAAGTTCTTGGAAAAATGAACTTGATTATTTTCAATATGCACAGCAACACATTCCCTGGGAGCCTCCTGGTAACACACGTATGGTGCATATCTGTCTTGTTTTGTCCTAACAGAGGATGCCAGAGGCCAGTCAGAGTCCGAGGGAGGGAGCGGCGTTGCCGCTTGCCAGTTGCATTGCTTGTCAGTGAGGATAAACATTCCTTTCACCTCTACCTCATGAAGGGCATGAAAAGAATGGAAGGAAATAGAGAAGTGATTCTGAGCATTTTCAGTACAGGCAGTCTGCTGGGAGGCAGACTTTTTGTGTATTGTTTCATTATCTAACAATAAAAGAGCTAATAATGAAAATAAGTAGATCTGACGTCGCTGTTTTAAAAATCATGCCTTCTAGCAATTATCTTGCATCTCTGGAGGAGGAGAGAACCATTTTTCAGGCAGCAGTTTGTGGGTGAGAACCCTGGTCTCATCCACAGGGCAAGTGGCTGCATTTCTAGACCAGGCAGTCCTTTGACTTTGGTTTTGCATTTTTTTCACTTTACTTTTTTTTTTTTTGGTACCAGGGGTCGAACTCAGGAGCTTGTGCTTGCGAGGCAGGCGTGGCGCCACTGAGCTAAATCGCCAGCCCTCACTTTACATTTTTTTTCTGGTTATGAAATGAATATACAATCATGACAAAAATTCAAGCTTTACAGACATTTATAATGGAGACCAAGAAAGCCCCCTCTGGCACCCCACTGCCCCCTCCTCATTTAACTCTACCTGGATGACCGTCTTTGATTGCTTGGTGAAGAATCCTCCCTTTTTTTCTTCACTGTGGAAATATTTCACTTATGTTTTACATGAATACATATATATTTATTATTTTTAATATTTTTCAATTAAATGGGACCAAATCATAGGTTGAGCACTCCTAATCTGAATGCTCCAAAATCTGACTCTTTTTGAACACAACATGATGCCACAAATAGAGGACTGGGATCATAGCTCAATGACAAAGTGCTCGCCTAGCAAGCTCAAGACCTGAGTTCGATCCCCAGCAGTGGAGAAAAAAGTAAAAGACGCTTTAAGTGGAAAATTCCACCTCTGACATCATGTAGGCATGCTTTGATTCATGAAAAGAATTATTTAAAACATTATATGAGGTTGTATATAATTTTAAAGTGTTGTATAAAATTACATTCACATTATGTGTTTAAGGTGTATATGAAACATAACTGAACTTTGCAGTTAGACTTGGGTAACATCCCTAAGATATCTCATTACATATCTGCAAATATTCTACAATCCAAAATTTAAAAAATTTGAAATCTGCAGCACTGCTGGCCGCAAGCATTTTGGGTAAGGGACACAGAACCTGTATAAAGACTAATTAGATTCCTCCCCCGTCCTAAGCAATATATTTTAAACATCACCCCTTGTCAGTTGTGCATAGAAACATTATTCATTCTAACATTTGTGTAATATATAACTGTTTCCTTATTTTCACTCTGACGGATGCTGCCGGAATACAGAGTTTCAGACATTAAATCCATGCATATGCATGGGGATGCCTTGGTAGTGTAAGTTTCCAGGACTGAACTTGCTGGGTCCGATGGTTGGAACGTGAGATGTGACTTTATTATCGCCAAGTTGCTTTCTGGAGAGGTGATGATTGCTTTAAATGATGCTCGCTGTGTAAGGCAGCTGTTTCCTGTGGACTCGCCGGCAGACGCTCCGGACTGATCAGTCCTTGCAGTTCCACTCAGTCACATGAGTAAAATTGCAGGTTACAGTGGACTGCTCATCTGTGATTTTGTGTTTCTGCTGTCAGTAGTGGCCCTAAAATGGGGGGGGGGGCAGAGGCCCACATGGGGGAAGTGGAGGGAGAGAGAGGGGCCACATTCATGTAACTTATTACAGTAGTTTGTTAATAATTGTTTTATTTCGTTATTAGTTCTTGTTATTTATCTCTTACTGTGCCCAATTTATAAATTAAACTTTATCATAGGTGTTCATGTATATAAAAAAAACCCCACGTAGTCTCTGCTGGGCTTAATTACTACCCATGGTTTCAGATGTCTGCTGGGGTTGTGGAATAGATTCCCCAAAGATATGGGAAGGAACTACTGTGTTTCGTTTTGCATTTTAAAAAATTATGAATGAGAACAAGCTGCTTCCTATGTGCTTAATGATAACTTGAATTTCTCCTTTGACTTTTCTTTCTGTACTCTTGCCTGTTTTTCTGTCACTTGTTTAGCTTTCCTACATTGATTTATTGACACTTTAAGTCCAGCAGGGTCATTTCTCTTTTGCTATATACATTGCAGATATTTTCTCCCAGACATCTCTGTATCCCTCCACTTCGTTTAAAGGCATTTTTGGCAATGCAAAAACTTGGAATTTTTATGTTGTCATATCTATCAAGCTCTTCTTTTATAGCTCCTAAGTTTTGTGATTACTTAGAGAAAGAGCTTCCCTATCTCAAGAGCACATAAACACTCCCCTGTATTTTCTTCTAATACTTCAGAGTTCAGATTCCCTTTTAAAAAACATTTACATCTTTTATTCACCTAGAATTTATTTGTAGGTGTGGTGTGAATTATGGATACAATTTTTTATATGAACATTCAGTTTTCTAACATAATTTATTAATTCTCTCTCTCTTGGGAGATTGAACCCAGGCCCTTGTACATGCTACACATGTGTTAGACATCTATCCACACCTTTGGCTGCTACCTCTCTGCTTTGAGATACATGTTTGTGATGTGGCCAAAGGGCTAAGCAATGAGAGTGTGGTAGTTGCTGCCGGGTTCTGGTTGCTTCTCCTATGTTCTGGACTCTCCATTCTAATTTCCTGGTTTATTCTGATGTTAATTTCCTCCGCTAAAATCACTGTGGCTTTCTGTTATCTGTTAGGTGATTTGTCCTTTTGAAAACACCATAGAATGACCTGACTGAGAGGGCTGCGGCCTCACTGGGCTAGGTTAGGGTATTATGGGAATGTCGTCACGTACGTGGTTCCCCATTGACAAAAGCGCCATTATTCGGTGCACCTACTTTGTTATCTTCCAGGGTCATCTTTCCTTTTTTTCTTTCATCTTTGCCTCATTCTTCTCATATATTCCTTTGACTTAGAATAAGTTAAATTCATCCCAAAATCTGTTTGGGATTTTGATTGGGATCATTCTTTAGGTTATTTAGGAGAGAAGAGATGTCTTCAGAATGTTTTCTTCTCCCCTGGATGTTTTGGTTTACATACATACTTCACTCATGTTTGATTATTTCATTCGTATGCATGTGACACTTGTTAGATTTCAGTTGGAGTTCCTAGCCAGTGTTGTTGGTGTTGCTGGATGCTCCCCTTCTCATGCTCTGTTTTGTAGCTGACTACGACTGGTAGAGAGAAAATCTGTAGAATTTTGAGTATCGAGGCTGGGCACGTGGCTTACGTCTCAGTTGTCTTAAGTGGCTCGCTGCTTCTTCTTTTTGGATTTTCTGGGTGGGGAATCCTTTGCCAGTGTTGGCCTTTCCTTCCTCATATTTAGGTCTTTTTGGTGTTGGCCCGTTGTTGAAGTTCTTGTTTAGTTGGCTCTGCAGGCCCCTGGGTCTTGTGGCTCCTCAGCACGACCCTTTTCCTTCATGGTCAGTGGGTTGGGTTTGGAGTGGAGCCATGTGCTCAGCAGGCCCGAGGCACTTGGTCTGCCCTGAGTGGAAGCACACCGGGGTCAGCAGAGGTGGTGTCGTACTGTGTGGTCAGAGTGGGCTGAGGGAGAGGGGCCTTGTGGTGAGGCCTCCCCCTTGTGGTGGGGGAGGGCAGTGGTTCCATACAAGGCTGCTCAGCCGTCCAGCTGGGGTTCTGAGAACTGCTCAGGGGATATCAATGCCGGTGGATGAGAGCGTGTTGGTGAGTCGCTTGTCAGCCGGTTTCACCCACACTGAGCAGTGCTCCTGTGGATGCACAGGACAGCGGGGGCTGAGGTGGGGTGGGGAGTTCAGGATGTTGTGAAGCCCCCTCTGCAGTTGGTGGGTGAGCTGCAGTGCAGGTGAGCTGGTGGCTACAGGGCCAGGAAGGTGGTCCCATGCAGGGGAGCATGGTATTGGCTACCCTGGCCGAGGAAATCCTCAGCTCAACTGTGCCAAACAAATTCCCACCAGGATTAGGTGATCCAGGCCCCGGAGTGTGCGGTGCTGCTCACCTCTGCCCCTCACCCCTCAGTGGTCCCTTCCTGCGTGTGTGTTAGCCTTGCCAATTGCCGGGAGTTCATGGTGCCTCTTTCTGATGAATGGTGGGACATTGCCCTTGCTTGTTTAGGTTCCTAAGTTGTTTTGTGAATCATTGGCTTTTTGTGTTATTTTTTTTTACCGTTTTCCAGGAGAATCTTAGTTTAGGGGATTCTAACTATTGATACTGGTTCATAATGTGTTAGTGATGAAGGATACAATTTTCCTGTCCAATGAAGTAAACTGGCCATGCTGACCTCTTTAGGTTGGCAGGTGGGTATTGTGATAAATGAAGCCAATTCCAACCAGGCTGGGTGCTGTCAGGTGGCCTGGCTCCGTGTGGCCCTGGCTCCGTGTGGCCCTGGCTCCGTGTGGCCCTGGCTCATGGGCCGGGGCCGGGGTCAGCCTTCCCAGAGGATGATTCTGGCCCAGGAGGTCTGAGGTTGACGGAGATGACAGGGGACCAGCCTGGAGGTGTGTGGTTCCGAGCCTGGAGTTTTTGTCTGTATGTTTTTGCCCTTCCATAAAGCCCTCAGACGCCCCACTTCTGGCCTTGTTCAGGCCCGGTCCCTCTGCTCACAGAAGGGTGCCTGGTTGGGAAGAGGCAAAGCTAGGCCAGCTGAATGGAGGAGCAGCTGGCAAGAGAGCCACTCTACCCTGTGCTCTGGAGACTGGGTGGTAGGAGCGGGAACTGGAAGTGCGCTGTGGACAGAGCTGGACCCCAGGATGTGGCACCCTTGGGAGAGATCTGAGAACTAGGGAGGGACTACGGCAGGGTAGCATATCCAGGTGCTAAGCCCCCTAGCAGGAAGTCAGTCCCAGGCTTCCAAGGAGGTATTTTTACAAGTCCAAGGACTTGACTTTGGGAATGAGTCCCAAGAAGGACATTTACCATGGGATTAGAGACATAGGTACTGGATCAATCTGGCAATCTCTTATTGTACCCAAAAGTGCCTATTTTCAAATTAAGTGTGAATATTTATTTTTCCTCTAAGGTTAGTCCCATAGAGATAAAATGCCGCTACAAGTGCTGTCACAGAGCTCTGGACAGACGATCTGGGCAAGGACCCCTCTTCCTCCCTGAGCTGAGTGCTTTTGGGGCCATGAGTGGTCACAGCTCCGTGGCCTGCAGCCCCTGTTTACAGCACAAGAGTCTCAGCACTTGGACCTTCCTCAGGCTCTGGAATCTTCAGCTGGGGTCAGCCCCCTGGCTGAGTTTCCGAGAGTCTTTCTGTCACCTGGGTGTGCCTGCCGGAGTGTGGGGCCTCCGTCCCCATGGCTCTGTGTACGGTGGGGTGTTTTGCAGGGAGACATGACCTTCATGATGGGGACCAGCCCCGGGAGACAGACAAGGGCGTGCAGTGCCTGACACCTGGGCTTGGTGGTCTCTGTGGTCCAGGGTGGTGTATTTCCCTGGTTGGCTGGGCAGGATTTCTGTTTCAGCTGGCGTCTTTCTTCCAGTTGAGGCATGGCTCTACAATTTTTAAGGCAGGCAATGGAAAGGGGCACATGGCTTTTACGGCTTTTTATGGCCAGACAACCCTGAAACAGAGAGGTGGCATCATTAAACCCAGCGACTCAAGCAGTGCAGCATCACCCAGGCCTTCTTTGCATCCTTGTGAATCCCTTGAGAGCAATCTGTATCGTTACTTTCAGGATTCTTGGTGCGGACCTGAGGCACATGTTCTTGTGGGTGAATGTAGCATCTGCCTGTGTGTGCCTCATTTCCCGGTATGAAGCTGAGCAACAGCTCTTTGATTTTCAATTTTAAACCCTTATCTTCCGACAGTCAGCCTTACACAGAGGGGGATGTTAGAAATGGACTGCAATTACAGCCTTCCTAATGGGATGGGTATTATTTCGAATGAGTGGACTGTGACAGCCTTTAACTACCTTCTTATGACTCTTCACAATAGCCCATTTTCCTCTCATTTAATGGAAAATTTGGAGCCGATGCCTGCTTCACGGTTCTGCCCCAATGGTGGCCTGGGCAGACCCTGGCTCATCTCCTGCGCCCGACCTCAGAGAACCACATGGCGTTTACTGTGCTGTATGCTGTCCAGAAACATTTTGTATGCAGGACAGGGTTGTTTTGCTGTCAGCTTTCAGCGAGAACAAGGCAGAACATCTGTCGCTGGGCTTCGTGATGGCAGGAGATGCTTTCCGGGATCGGAGTCCGTCAGGAGTGCCACAGCAGGGTTGCCCTTGTGGTGTCCCCGCTCTGACATGACTTGCTTGTGTGGACATTGGCGTATCAGGATTGGCGCTTGTGAAAGGTAGCGCACGGTGTCCCTGTCATCCGATGGCACTCACAGCCTCTCCCCGAGGCTGGCCTGCAGAGTGTTGGTGGAATGAATGGGCACCTGCTCAGCTTCAACCCAGCAGCACTCAGGAGGCTCTTGCAGCCATAAAGCCTGCCTTTCCAGGAGGAGCAGGTGCAGATGTCAAGTTTTCCATTTAAACCAACCCTGAAGGGGTCTGCTCAAGTGTCAGGAAGAAACTTGGGTTCTTGCCATCTGCAGAAGGGAGCCCTTTCACTTCTAAAGTCTGTTTAAAAACCTTTTTGTTAGGGCTGAGGATGCAGCTCAGTGGTAGAGTGCTTGCCCAGCGTGCTCAAGGCCCTGGGTTCCAGACAAAACAAAAGGGAAGGGGACCAAGAGGTGGAGGGAGGGGCTGGGGATTTAGCTCAGTGGTTTTGCCGCCTGCCGCGCAAGCCCAAGGACCCGAGTTCAATCCCCGGTACCAAAAAGAAAAAAAAAAAGAGAGATGGAGGGAGAGGACAGGTGAAGAGAGGGGAGAGAAGGGGAAGGGAAGGGCTGTCAACAGAATTAAGACGTATTGTGGACACGTGTCAGCTCCTTACACGATGCTGAATATAATCGTCATGGACTGCAAACGTGTACTAATAAAAACTTCAGAAAACCTCAAACCATTTAACAAACAAAACACCCCTCACATTGTGTAAAGAAACTCCACTTGCCGTCAGTGACGATGTCTTCCTGTGTGTTTGCTGCTTTTGCCTCTGGCCCCTCTGAGGTCCCCGAGAATGGAGGCCTGTGCCGTTGTCCGGCTGGGCCGCCTGGATTTCCCTGAGCTCCTGGCCTCTGCCTGGCCCTGTGCTGCTGGTGTAGGGAAGGGCAGCTGCCCCGTCGTGGTGAAAAGTGCCTGCGTGTCCTTCCCACCTCCAAGCAGCGTGGGCCGTCTTCTCTGGCCCCTGCCTCCTGCACGGAGTCCCTTCCTGTGATTCCACAGCGGAGCCAGTGGGGGAGGTTTGCATTGTTGGTCAGGCAGTGTCTCTGTGGGACACCCCAGGCTCGCGGTCACTCTGTTGGCTGGCTTTGGGACAGATTTGGGAACATCACTGACAAAATAGGCAGTTCGGCAGCACTCTACTGTCATCCAGCACCAAGGATGCCTTTATTTGCTCAACTTTTAAAAAACGGTGGTAAAGTATACATAACTTGAAATTTACTGCCTGGACCATTTTTAAGTGTAAAATTGAGTGCACGAGGTACGTTCGTGGTTGTATAAACATCACCGTCATCCTTCTCCAGAACATTCTTCATCTTGCAAAGTTAAAACTGTACCTATTAAGAGCCAGTTCCCCGTTCTTCTCTCCATATAATTCAACAACCATCATTTTACTTTCTCTCTCTAGGACTTTGACAACGTACGATACATTACGTAAATGAATCGTCCAATACTTGACCTCTCCTGATTGGCTCACTTGACTTAGCCATAATATCTTCAAAGTTTATCCATGTTGTAGAATTTTCTTCCTTTTTAACAAGTTTTATTTTTTGATGGATACCTAAAAACAAAGCAAAAAGTTGTACATATTAATAGGATGCTACATAATGTTTTGGATACATGAATAGATCTTGAAATATTTTAAAAATTTGTTTTATTGGCCCATTTTAGATATACATAATGATCCCATTCATTCAT
>NW_004624768.1:2064371-2126281 GCF_000247695.1 Heterocephalus glaber
GTAATGTTTAAATTCACCTCCTCAGATGTTTATTATTTCTTTAGGGTGAATACTTTTGAACTCCTTCTGGCTTTTTGAAATGTGCACTACGTTATTGTTTTCTGTAGTCACCCTCCTGTACAATAGCACATCAGAACTCCTTGCTCCTGTCAAATCTTCCTTCTTGAGGTTGAATGATATCCGATTGCACGTATATACCACATTTTGTTTATCCATTTATGCATCAATCATCAAGAGTATCCCACCTAGAAAAAAACAAAGAAGCAAGGAGGACTTAATCTTGTCGACTCACACTCTGTGCGGTGATACCCTCTTCAGCGTAGGGAGGGCAGGCTGAAGAGGTACCAGTCCCCACATGCGTCCACCAGGGTGCAGACAGGCACAGGGGCCAGTTCCTGTCCTCAAAACGTAGCCACCACATGCCAGTTTCAGCGTTGGTTCATGTCCTGGTTGTACAGAGTGAAAAGAAAAGATGTTATCCGTAGAGAAAAGAGCCTATGTCCTTGAGCCTATGGCTAAAAGAGCCTATGGCTGCATGGCTCCAGACCTTCCCAAGGATGCTTGTCTGTTCTCAGAATTAATGAGAACTCTCCCAGGTACGCATTTGTCCCCAGCACTCTTGGTAAGGTCCTCACTGTTTTTGTAGGAGTGTGTGTGGTCACGGTCAATTGCACCGGAGCTTGGGAGCTCCTTGTCTTTGAAGCACATCTCTCAGACAAGGGTGTCAAATAGTAGCTGAAGTTGATAAACCCAGAAGTAGAGTTTAAACATATTTAGCATGTTCAGGTGCCTAAATAGCCACTAGAAG
Organism: Heterocephalus glaber; assembly: GCF_000247695.1. The sequence continues at coordinate 2,065,180 of NW_004624768.1, forward strand.
AATTGAAATTAGAAATGATGAAAAGGATTGGCAGTGGAGTGGGGAAGACCGGATTGGGGATGGTAGTTTTTCAGTGGAAGCCCTTTTGGATTTGATTGCTCTAGTCTGATCGAGAGAATTGTTTGGTTTCTTTAGAGCTGTGTATAGCCAATGACTGGCCACCTGTCCCGCCCACTGGTCAGTTCACCTGGTGAGGCTGAGCGGGAAGTCTGTCCTAGGTGAGCAGGGCAGCAAAGGCGAGCCACGCTGGAAGGAGCCCCGCAGCACCCGGCAGGAAGTGAGAGGAGCCCAGTCATGGGTGGGACAACGGTGTCTGGTACAGTCATTCCTGCCGAGGCTCTTAACAGTGGGCAGTCAGTCAGTGTTGCGCCAGCCAGAGAGGACTTGCAGTTTGCAGGAAGCTCTTGAATGACTTGTGTCTAAGGGATGAGGATTTGGGCATTTCTCACCCATGGTGGAAGCTCGTGAGGAAAGTTTCAATCCGGGGCACCTTGGGCGGTGCCTATGGCCCACATCACCTGCGTGGCTTCCCTTGGCGAGTGAGCTCCGTGGTGCTTCCGGATTGATGCTCGACCCACTGAACCACGGCAGTTTTGCTTTCATAGGCAAGCAAACCATGGCTGTGTTTAAGAACATCATCTTTGGAAATCCTGCATCTGTTCGTAATTTTAGTTTTATATCCAGTTTCATCTAATAGTGTGTTCACTTGAGTTAGTGTGCATGCTGTTAAATGGGCTTGATGTGCAGTTATTTAAAGTTTCAGGTACTTTGAGTTTTAATGGCCAAAGGTGTTGATTTTCAAGGATTAGCTCAATGCCATCTGATGTTATTCTTTTCCAAAAAGAAGGGTCACTAAATGAGTGCTACTTTTGCTGGTTTTTCAGTAAGGAAAAATATTTCTGTTAAACATCTAGGTTTTGCAGTAAGAAGCATCAATTGACTAATATTAAAAAAGAACTTGAAGAAGATGTGAGTTTAATTTTGAATATATATACAAACCTTTTTGAAGAGAAGATCATCTATTCGTGAGTTCTTCATTTCTGGCTTGGAAACTCTGATGCAGTGAGTTCTGCTCTTCTAGGCTTTTGCCGGCTGCCTTCCTACCTCTATTCAGAGACGGGATCCCTGGGAAAGACAACGGCAATTAGGTCTCGCTAGGAAGAAAGGACACAGCTAACAGCCCTGGATCATTTGGCTTTTCTTGAACAAATAAGACAGTCCGTTGCCTGCATTCAGGGCAGCACTTTTGGTTTGCCCAGGACCACATGGCAGTGGCCTGCCTGCCCACCCACCTGCCTTAGTTACTTTTCTTGTTGCTGATACAAAATTCCTGACACCCAAAGTCGAGGGAGAAAAGGTTTATTTAGTTCACAGTTTGTAAAGATTTCAGTCTATAATCAGCTGGCTCCAAGGCAGGGTGGCATGGCAGAGGGGCATCGCAGAGGAGAACACCCACAAGGGAGCAAAAGCAACCAGGGGCCTAAACGGTGTTTCTCTGCCCCTTTTATCTTATCAAAGGGCAGGCGGCACTCGCACCTCTAACCCTAGTGCTGTTGAGCCTAGCACTGCACCATGAGTCAATCCCACACTCTAGATCCAGCCACCTCTGAAGAAGCCCCATCTACGACCGCGTGAGGCTTTGGGGGGATGTCTCGACACGGGCGTCACAGAGGGGATGGGTCTTATGCTTCCCACAGCTTCTGTGACGTTGACCTCAGTGCCGCCAGCAGGGCAGTGGGGCTTGAGTGGAGTCGGCTCCTCCCTCCATCTGCTCTGCTCTCGGGTCCTTCTTTGTGCTCGCATCTCCCCAGCAGGAATAGGGAGCCCTCGAAGGCACAGACTGGGCTCAAGTATAACGCTGGCAAATAATAAATGCATCTCGGTAGAAGAGCCAACCCGCACACACACGTCATAAGCCAAGGTGAACGCCCCATCTCCTACCTCCCTGCCCTCCCCGGAGGGCGCACTGGAGGAAACCACTGGCAGGCGTCAGGCTGAGCACTGCCACCCCTTTCTTTACACTTCCGACTGCACCTCCGCGCAGGGGCTTGGGAGTAGGGACGCACTTTCTAGCCAGCTTCATGCGTCTGTATATGGGATCAATACACATACACTTGTGGGCCTTAAGATCTCTCTCTGCCAGTGCCTCTTGGCCCACCTGTTTTTGTGTGTGTTTGTTTTTCATTTCTTTCCGTGCCTCAGAGCATTATAGCATGTGGACTCTTCTGTAGTTAATTTGATGATTCTCCTATTTATGGGCATTTGGGTTGTTTCCGGTGTTCTAAAAGTGACAGACTACAGAGACATCTGCATGCCCAGGTTTATGCTGGTGCTGTGGGAGGTTGGACAGCCCTGGCAGTGTCCATAGGAGCCTGTTCACATTCAGGGCTCCTTCCCAGGGCCTGCTGGCTCTGCATTCTGGGAGAATCCTTCAGCTGCATCCTCCAGATTACTTGTTGGCTCTTTAATTGTATTCACTGTTACTGAATACTGTTCCAACTGCTATATTAAAAAAAAATTAACAGAGTAAGTTTTTCACAAATTTTAGGGTTTGCAAAAGAAAATGAGCACCTGTTCCTAGCTGGGCCACACACCCCTCATGCATCACCAGCCCCCTTGTTACGTTGATGTCATGAGTTAGTAATGCAGTGCTGGTCACCAAGGCCTGTGTACGCTTTAAGGTTTACTCTTTGTGGTGAACATTCTGTGCATTTTGACAAATACACAATGACTCAACTCACATACTTTTGTTTCCCTAAATGGTTAGTTGTTTCTGTGTCAGGAACTTATTCCTGCTTTAAGAATGTCCCTTTGGGTGGGCATGGTGGCACATGCCTGTAATCCCAACTGCAAGGGAGGCTGAGGCAGGAGGACTGAAAGTTCAAGGCTGGCCTTAGGTAACTTAGAAGGCCCTTGTCTCAAAGAAAGAAGTGCAAAGGGGGGGATGTAGCTCAGTGGCAGAGCACTTGCCTACTGTGTGCAAGGCCCGGATGCAGTCCTTTTGTGTCTTGGCTCCCTGTGGTATGGGGAGTGGGAGGGTGCCCTGCTGCAGTTCGGGGGGCCTTGCTGTTTCTTGGGAATGGTGCTCATGGTGTCCCCTCCCCAGCCACTTTTATCTGCTTTCCCCAGCACAGCTGCCTGCTGCTTAGACTCCAGGGTACCATAGTGGAGCTGCCCCCAATCCCTTTCTCCACAAATCACTCCAAATAGGAGTACTAACATGAGCAGCATTTGCTGACACTGCAGGCAGTGTTTGAGACTGTTCTGTGATGAGCCGTATCACTGCATGTGGTGGAGAGTGCTATTTCCATTCCATGGTGAGGGAAATGAGACCCAGAGAGGTTAAGCAACATGTCCAGTGTCACAGAGCCTGGTGGAGGCAGAGCTGGGATTCTAACCAGGGCAGCTGAGCTCCACGGAGAACTCCCTTCTTCATTTTGGAGTGGCCAACTGGAATGGTGGCTAGCACACAGTGAGACCTAAAAAAAATGAAGCCATGGGCCACTCGGGAAGGAAGAGGGACACAGGCGCAGTGGGAGGCAGGGTTCCGTGTCACCGCCAGGGCCGGAGAGTGGTGAGGGCACATGTTCCGCCAGGGGCTGCTGCCACTTCCCGGGGGAGCACCCACGTCACTAAGTGTTGCTGCCCCACCACCTCCCTTCGAGGATGAACAGAGGCACGGTGGGAAGGGGCTTCAGAGACTTTCAGACTGAGAAGCAGCCTCTCCTTTTGTTGGAACAGGAAGCAGCCCGGCCGTGGGCATCTCAGTTGGAACAGGCGGTGGCCTGCCGTCTCACAGGGAAGCCTTGCTTAATGTGTCCTGGCTGTGGCTGTTCAGGAGGTAGCGCCTGTGCCCAGCCCTCAGGGGTGGGCTATTCAGCCGGGCCGGGCCCCCAGGGCCCTCAGAGCTAGAGGCCTGGAGGGGCCTACGTGTTCTACCAGGTTCCAGGTTTCACCCAGGGGACTTTGGCCCAAGTTGCCCTTGTGCCCAGACAGTGCTGCTTCTGAGGGTTTGGCTATTTGTGACTAAGTAGACCTCAAGTGCAGTGTGGAGCTGAGGGGTGCAGGTGCAGCCGGGAGCCCTGTACCCTCAGATGGTGGCCTGGAAAGCCTTTGGGCCAGCCCGAGCATTGCTCTGTCCAGGGGATAAGCCCATCGCTGAGTCAGCATCAGTGGGTCAGTGGGAGCCCTGGCACCGGTGCTGGGTCCCTCACAGCCCTCAGCAGTGGCCATGGTGCACTGGGCCCCAGGGAATGGGCTGGCCTGGAGGAGTGGGCCGGGGTGCAGCTGGCGTGGAGAGCCGCAGGTGGCATCTGCAGGACCTCCGAGGAGGGCCGGGGGGCAGGGGTGCAGAGAGGGGCTGGCAGGCCTTCCCAGCCTCCTGGAACCTGGGTGATGGAGGGGCCGGGCGGTGTGGAGGGAGCAGGCCGGCGGCCCACTCAGGGTTTCTGTTCTCAGCAGCTTTGTGGAGATGCAAGACACTCACCACAATGCCCACCCCGCCAGGTGCACAGCGGTGGTGCTAAGCGCCTCACGACAGCGGCAGCACTGTGCGGCTCCGGGCCATTCCCACCCCCCGTGCCCACTCCCGCCGCCCCAGCCCCGCTGTGGTTTCCCTTACAGATTCTAAGATGGACATGTTTGTTGAATGGCATGAAGTATAAGAATATTTATAAAATGTGACTGGATAAATACGGTCCTTTCTTATTCAGAGAACGTTGACAAATAAGGAAATCTTAATTTGGAAGTTGAGATTTTTTTTTTGAGTCCAATAAATTTTATTAGTCTCACTTTTTGATTCTTCGTTTTCCCCTTTCCCTTCCCCTCCCTTCAAATCCCTTTCCTCTCCTTATTTACAAAAGCTTTGTTTCCATTTTTCCTGTTTTTCTTTACCCTTCTTCCTCCCCATCCCCTTCCCATTCGAACATTTTCTTCTTATTTCACAATAGGAAGTACAAATGACAAATAGATATATAAAAAACCGTTCAACATCTGGTCACTTGAGAGATGCAGATGAAAACAACACTGAGATTCCATTTCACCCCAGAAAGAATGGCTGCTATCAAGAAATCAACCAATACCAAATGCTGAGGGGTTGTGGGAAAAAGAAACCCTTCACAACTGTTCGTGGGAGTGCAGACTGGTGCAAGCACTGTGGAAATTAATGTGTAGATTCCTCAAAGAACTAAAATTAGAGGTTCCATTGGACCCAGCTCTTCCCCTGCTGGGGATCTTCCAAAAAGAAAAGCATCATAGCAAAGTGATATATGCTCACCCATGTTCCATGTTTATAGCACAGTTTGTAATAGCTAAATCTTGGAAACAGCCCAAGTGCCCATCAACTGATGAATGGATAAAGAAGATGTGGTTTTTTTATACAATGGAGTACTACTCAGCCATAAAGAAGGATAAACTTGGGGCCAGGGATTTAGCTCAGGGGTGCCATGCCTGGCTCGCAAGCACAAGGTCTTGAGTTCCATCCCTGGTACTGGACGGGGAGGAAAACAAAAGGATAAACTTGAGACATTTCTAGGTAAATGGAGGCACCTTGAGACCACACTCCTAAGTGAAATAAATTAGTCATACATGTTCAACTATCACATGGTTTCTCTGGTGTGAGAAAACGGAAGTATAAATAAGGACCAAAATGTATGACACATATTGTGAAACAAGAAGACACTGGGTTGAGTGTCAGCACTGTACACACCCAAGTGTGCAGCGAGGGAGCAGCCTGGCTGGAGAGTGGACCAGTGGCCTAGGGCTGAGGCAGGAGTCGCAGGCTTGAGGCCCCAGTGCCTGGAGGCCAGGGCCCAGGTGTGTGGCGGACTGGAGGAGGAGGAGGAGGGTTTCCGAAGCTGGAGTCTGCATCATCTACTGGCAGCCAGGAGGTGGTGAGGGGGAGAAGGAGGGGCCCCGGAGATCCGAGCAGGGTGATGCAGCGCCATCTGCTGGATGGGAGGCTTGGGCCGAGCGGGGGATTGCGTGTGATCTTTGGCTCCCCTTGGACCTGCAGAGCTGGAGATGCCGGTTAGCCGCACCTGGAGGTGTGGAGAGAGACGCCTCTGGCTTAGGGCGTCCTGGACGTCAAACAGAAACTCCCCTGGGCACCTGTGAAGTGTGCACAAGGCACTGCATCTGCCAGCAGTGGAGGGCTGCCCAGCCAGAGAGCAGGCAGTGGGTGGGGGCTCGGTGCCTAGTCTAGTGTTCAGCGGTCACGGGAACCATCAACGTGCCAGAACCCCATCCAAGTTCATATCCGTCCGATTAGGAATAGTTCATGTGTCATGGGAAAATTTAGTCCATTTGGGGAATTTGTGCATAATTTGTGACGTTTTACCTCTTTGAACACTTTGAGGATGTTTTTAGGAAAGTTAAAAAGAAATGTCCCTTTGCCGTAAAACAAAATCATGACATCTCAAAAGTTGGCAGAGCAGAAAACTATACTTAAGAATACTTCCGTATGGCCATGTCATCGTCTCCTCCTTTGTGTCCTGAGAATGTGAATGTGTTAAGCCCCGCTTGTTCACACACGGAGCGGGGAAACAGGTCAGGGCAGGGAGAACTCCGGATGTGGCTGCCCACAGTTTGAGTCCTGGCTCCACCTTGAACTTGGCTCTGTGACCTTGAGCCAGCAACTTGCTCTTGCTGTGCATTGGCTGGCTTGGTAGGACAGCACAGGGGTAGAATTGCTGCAGGGCTGTCACTCAGCAATGAGCTCCCACACGGAGAGGTTCAGGCACAGCCAGCGTCTCTCCCCACTGGGCAGATTGGCCTGGAGTCATCCTAGGGATAGAACTTTCCAAGCTGTAGCTTGTGGGCCAAAGAGCATCCATCAGAAGATGAGCCGGCAGCGATGGTGGCCGGGCGGGCCTGTCCCAGTCCGTCTGCCCTGACACCGTATGCACCTCCATGCTCTTTGCCAGGCCTGGGTCTTGCCGCAGGCTTCTCCTGCCCAGCTCCACTCTCTGAGCCCTGGGAGCCTGGTTGTTAACACTTCCACGAGGCACTCCTGACAGTCCATCTGATTCTTTTACCTCAGCCATTTCCTGGGTGTCCCTGTGGCCTTCAGAGCCTGTGTAAGCCTCTGGGGGCTGTTGTATATGCTGCCAGGGACTGTGAATACCTGGAGCCCAGCAGCTTTCAATGGGGGTACATTCACAAGCACCCAGGCTCCTGGGACCATTTGTGAAGGACGGGTCTTGAGGGGCGGCATGGGCCTACGCATTTGAGGTTCTGTGAGAGGGCGAATCCCCCCGGCCTTTGTCTTGGGCCAAGGACTTGGCCTGTGAACCCAGCACTAGCCCAGGCCGCTGTAGCTGGACACGGACAAGTGGCCAGTCAAGAGCCCCCCTCAGGCCACAGCCCTCTCAGCTCATGCGGGCGTTGGTAGCCTTGTCCCACAGGGTCAGAGATTAGGAGGCGCCCGCTGCCAACCAGCTCTCAGGCCAGGGCAAGCTCCTTCCCCCAGGTACCTGTTTCCTCATCTACCTGCATGGGCACCAGGGCAGACGATGTTGCAGGCTGAAGTGCATCTCTATCACTTGTTTCTTCCCTCTCAGGACCACAGGAAACTGGGGCTCCTGTGCTGGGTGGGATGGATTCTCCCCAGGATCCCTGCTGACAGGAACAAGCTCTGGGTGTAGTGCTCTTCATCTGTCTTACCCATGATGGGGCTACTTCCTTCCAGCAAGGAGCGAGTGTTATTTTCTTGCAGGAGAATCATGGTGAGCCTGGATATTCCCTGCCACCACAAAGTGTTATTCAGAAGGCACCAGGGACACGGTCCTGTGGGTCAGTAAGGAGCATTCTGGAAGGGTATCCAGCAAAAGGCCATTCATGTTGTTCAGGCCACTGAGTTCCACTTGCTTTCATTATTTTGCCTAAAATGTGAATTTCTTTCTGTCTTTGCTGAGGAGCTTTTCTTATTTCTTTTTTCATGTTGTCCCAGGGCAGCCTGGGATGTTCGGTGCTGCTTTTCAAGTGTCCCCATGCAGCTCTGCCCAGGCCCTGGGCTTTGGCACGTGTTATGTTAACCCAGCCCTGCTCCCAAGGGCTCCCCAAGGTCGACACTGCTGGGAGGTGGGAAGGCAAAGGGATTGCGTGGTTGGGGGGATCCTGAGGCTGCGAGGACAGGCAGTTGCTCCAGCCCGGGGCTCCTTGCTCAGTGCCCGTGACTGCAGTGTGTCCCTGAGAAGCATCAGGACTGTGGTGTGGTGTGGAGGGCCTTGCTTGTAGCCCAGGTGGGCCTGGCGGACAGTGCTGCCTTCTGAGCCTCAGCTGCAAAATGAAAAGCTGAACTTAGCCCTTGCAGCTCTGGGTTCTCCGCAGTGAGATCCCAAAGGGCTGCTGTGTCCTTCCCCTGGGCGGTCTGCAGGGCAGGAGTCTTGTCACTGTCACTGTGTGAGTAGAGAGCACCCCTCCCTTGGGAGAGGGTCTGGCCGTGGTCTGCACACCGAGGGCACAGACTCAGGCCGTCATCCCTGAGTGCGTCCCGAGCAGTGACCAGGATTCCAGCCCTCATGGAGCTTGGTTTGCAGTGAGGAGAGGTGGGCAGTGACCAGGTAAATGAAGATGCTGTAGGGGCAGGGGACGTAGCTTAGCAGCGCTGTGCTTGCCTGGCAAGTGAAAGGTCCTGAGTTCAATTCTAGGTACTGGAAAGAAAAAAGATGCTTTATTTTAGGGGATGGTAAGTGCAGTGGAGAAACCTAAAGCAGAGAAGGAGGTCAAGGATGGCTGGGGAATGATGCCATGGTTTTACATATGGCGGTCAGGGAGAACACATATGCCGCACTTGGCAGAGGGGGGGGGGGAGCATGTGGAGGTCCTGGAGAGTGACTTGTGCCAAGGCCCTGAGGTGGCCCCTGCTTGTGTGTTCTGGGAGGAGCAAGGAAGGCATGTGGTGGGGGAGCAGAGGGTGGCTGCCAGATGTGTTGGGCCTCAGAGGCCAGGAGGAACCCTTTGGGCTGGGCGACCAGGAGGGCGTCACGGAAGCAGTGAGTTGCTAGGAGCTACTGAGGCCATCTAGGGGGACAGGGGATGGAGGTGCGGTCCCAGGGCATTGATGGGGGCAGGGACAGTGCCGGGAGTCTGGGTTTCGAAGGCAGAGGCAGCGTGGGCTGTGCGGGAGCAAGGGAAGGGCTGGGTCCAGGATGGCTGCAAGGTTTCAGCTTAAGCAGCTGAGGGTGAGTGGATCCAGGGGGCTTCGAGGGCAGAGGTGAGCGGTTCTCCAGTTCCCAGCACCGGGGCACCCACGTAGGGTCTCAAGGCAGAGGGACGCGAGGGCCTCGTGGACACTCACTTGGCAGAGCCGGGAGTACTCGGGAGAACACGTGCTGCTCAGAGGAACAGGGCCCTGGTGCTGCTCAGCTGCCCGGAGCCCGGCTGGGTCTGTGCTGGGCAGAGCCGCCAGGCAGGGTCCTCTGGGCTGCAGGGCCGGCCCTGGCCGCCTGGTCTGTACAGGCTCACTGCTGCCTTCCCACACCTGGAGTTTACTTTTGCCCTGGAAGCCGTCGCAGAGTCTTCAGCTACCAGCTGGAGAATGGCTTTGCTGAGCCACCTGAGGGGGAGTCTGGGCTGGGACATGGTGGGAACTCTCCCGCTAGCTGAGGGAGGACTGCAGGAGGCGGTGGGCAGAGCACTTGCCCATTGCTGTGAGCACGCAAGGCTCGTGACAGGCCTGGGTGATCCAGATGCAGCGTGAAGTCAGCTCCCTGCAAGAGGTGACTCCAGCAGGTTGGAAAGGATGGAGTGGCCCTGGGCTCCAAGGGCAGGCTGCCTCCAGGAGCTCCGACCTCCAGGACCTGGCCCTGGTTCTGCTGTCCAGGGGCCCCAGGCCAGCCAGGGTCTGTGGGTGGAGGTCTTAATGTGGCCAGCTGCTGTCTTCCCAGTGGCCCTGGCCTCCCCTGGCAGGCCTGGCTTGGCCATTCCCGGCTGGTCACCATGCCTCATGAGAGGCCCACTGCAGGAGTTACTAGGAGAAGAAAGCTGGCTCTGGCCTAGGATGCTGGGGCCCAGCTGCTGCCGCCCCACTTCTTCCTGGGTCGAGAATCAGGGTGGAGGGCAGCAGCTGGCAGCTGGGAGCCGTGCTCCACCGGGTGCCAGTTGATGATTGCAGGGTTCTGTGAGTGCCTAGGGTGTCTTGCTCTTCCGTGCGGATGCTTTTCCTGGGTAGGCCTGGACAGTGGCTGAGCCCAGGGAGGAGGGCCGGGCATGGGTGTGCCCAGCCAGGGGGGCTGCCTGCTGGACACTGCAGTGTGCAGAGAGCCTGTGCCCTGCCCCTCGTGGGCCGGCCCCACGGTGCTGCGGAACAGAGGGTGAGTGGGGGTCGTGGGCTCCCTGCCTTCCGGGCAGCGGCTCTGCCCCTGGACGTTCTGTGGAGGAAGCCTGGCTGGGAAGCCGGCTGTACTTTTAGCCTCAGGAACACGCTGCAGGTGGGGGCACCGTGGTAGCTAATGGATGAGCTGCTAAAGGTCGTTTTGCAGTTGGCCATGTGGGAGCCTGTGCTCTGGGAGCTGGTGGGTGGCCCCTGGCGCAGTGGGCAGGCCCAGGCCTTTTCTTACTCAGGACGCAGGGCTGGGGCCTCGGCAACAGGTGGAGGTTGGTGGTGGGGCTTTCTCTGCAGGCCTCCCGATCAGCCCCCTACCCCTTGGGTGATGCCGGGAGGGTCCTGCCTCTGTCTTCTCCTCTAGGGGCGCTGCAGGTGTGACCCACAGGGTGACCTCTGCCTTCCCATCTGGGCGCTCACAGTGACCCCTGCTCCTCCAGGTCACCCTGGAGACGGTAACTTTCTGCACCGTCAGAAACTCTGCCGCCTATCAGATAAGAAGCAGTTTGAGTGTGGCGATCAGCACTCTGTACAGTTCCAGCAGCTGCGTCTGTGGCTGCTTCCTTTCTGCCCAATCTGCCCTTCCTCCCACCATGGAGCACCTTCTGCAGGCTCTGCAGCTCCTGACGTTAGTGCTGCTCTGTGGCTGAGGCCGCCTGTGCAGGTTTGCCGGCTTGCAGGAGAATTTCCAGGCTACAGGGCTGTGCTGTCTTGGGAGGAAGCCGGCCCCAGAGGAGCAGGAGCCCTAGCGGGAGCTGGAGAGGTGGTCAGGAGCAACTGTGAGAGCGGCAGGAGCAAGACAGGGCTAAAGGCAAAGTCCAAACAAAGAGGATAATAGAGGATGGACTGGAGGAGCCACGGGGATGATGCTGAAATGAGAAGGGATCCAGGAGACCAAAGGTGAGGGGAGGCGGGGAAGGCAGGTAAGTGGAATCAGGGCCTGCCAGGTATCGGATCCTAATAACCTCAGTGAATGTAAACATCGTATTCCATAAACGTGAGCTAAGATTGATAATTCCTACAAGAGTGAAAAGGGAGAAAGGGGAAAGGGGGGGAAGGGAAAGAGATTAAAAAATGAAACATGATGCATTATGTAGATGTATCCAGTCCCCAAGGTGATGGTACATTTCATGTACTGCAAATGTGTACTAATAAGAATGTAAAAAAAAAAAAAAAAGACAGGGCTAAGAACAGTGAGATTATTACTGCAGTTCAGGATGCCTCCCCTAGTTGGGTTTTGAAGAATGAGTAGGAGTTTGCCAGGAAAATTCCATGGGAACAGTAAAGGGAATGGCTTAGATAGGAGTGTAGAAGAAGCGATGCACAGGCAGCATGGGGCCTTGTGGTGGGATGGCGCAGGGCTGCAGCTGTAGGCAGAGCCTGCGCCTGGGACCTCAGTCCCCTTACACGCCGTGGGGCAGCCAGGGAGTGTCATGCAGTGCTGTGCCCGCCTGCCCTCCCACTGTCACAGCCCCTGGCTGTAAGTGCTCTGCATACCATGGGAGGGGGGCAGGCGGGGTATGGGGTGGCCCGGGTTCTGCGAGTGGATAGCACCTGTCACCCTCCCGTGTGTCCTAGTGGGCCCAGGAGGACAGGGGCGTAACTGCACTCAGGAGGTGGCCTGCAGGACGCGGCTCGGGGAGCAGCCTATAAGGCGGTGGTTGACGTGAAAGCTCTGGGTTGGGCCTGGGAGGAAGAAGAGGGCGAGAGGAACTGGGAGAGGGTGCCTGAGGTGGGGCCCGAGCCACAGTGTCAGGGCTGCTGTCGTTTTCGGAGAGAAGGAAACAGAGGCGCGTGGAGGTTGCTTAGGCTTTCCTGACGGTTGCGGCCCAGTCTGGTTCTGTGCAGAGACTCAGCTGGCGGCATGAGGGTTGCACTGGCCTGGGAGGGGTCGCTGGCTCCATGCTGACCCCAGGCCACGCCTGCAGGAGCCATGTGTCCCCCCAGGGGCTTGTTCTGGGCCCCAAGGCTTGCAGTATGGCCTTTTCTTTGCAGAGGGCTTGTTCAGTGTCTGCGGTAGGCTCTTCCCCACTGTCATCTGTGGCAAACACTGTTTACAGTGCTGGGAATTGAACCCAGGGCCTTGCGTGTGAGGCAAGCGCTCTTATCACTGAGCCATACCCCCCCCCATGTGACATGAAGACAAATAACCCCAGCCACACTAAGCTCTGCACCTCCTGTACCAGCTTGCTACCGTAGAGAAACAGGTTAGGAACAGAGCCTTGATGAATGTGTCTCATTTCCTGTGAGAGCAAATGAAACCTGAAATATTAATGTCCAGGGTTTCCCATACCTTTCTCCAGAAGAGTTTGAGCAATACATTCCCTGTGTGCTTAGCACGGAGCCCGCTCGCACACAGCCTCAAAACATTTGTTATCTATGGTCACTGACTTTTGCATGCACGGACAAGGGCTCCCTTGAAATCTCGGGGAGAATCGTGGTCAGCTTTTGACTGTGTCTTTCCAATTGTTTGCCTGCCCTGGGGAATCTTGGAGTCCTCTTCCTGTTTTGAGGTCACAGGCTGCAAGCTCTGTGTTTAGTGGGTCGCCCCTCTTTATGAATGAGCTCTTTGCTTCCGCGGCTGGTTCATGCCCTGTTTGTGCTTTTTTTCCTACAGTCTTCTGAATATTTAAACATTGCTGCCTCCCGTGGGAGCGAACCACCTCTGAGTCCCGGAGTGTCCTGCGGACCCAGTGAGAGGCGTCTTGTGCCTGGAGATTCCCGGTGAGTGGGATGTGTTGCCGTCCCTGGTGCTTTGCCTGACTGGCCTTTCGTGTAGGAGTCTCAGCTCATGTGCTAAGTGGCATCTGTGAGAGGAGGTAGACCTGCAGGGCCCTCACCTTCTAACAGAAGCATCAATGCACTAATTTTAAAAATCATTCTCTGCTTTTACAAATTTACACTTATGGTTGTTCCTTTGTATCTGTAGGGGTTTGTTCCCTGGAATCCACACAGATACCAAAATCTTAGGATGCCGGGGTGGGGCCTTTATATAAAATGGCATAGTATTTGCATAGAACTTAGGCTATCTTTCCATTCACTTTACATCATCTCTGGATGACTTCTCATACCTCAGGCAATGTAATGCGATGGAAATAACTAGCTGTATCACATAGACAAAACGACAAGCAGAACTTGTGCACACGTTCAGTGTGGATGCAGCCATTGCAACCCTGATTACACAGTGTAAAGTGAGTCGTGAGGTGAACAATGCTTAGCCGATGAGTGCTGAGAGGATTTGGGATCTGTGAGCTGCAGGAGGCGTGACAGAGGGGTCTGCCCATGCATCATGACATCCCGTGGACCCAGAATGGTGCTTGGTATGTGGTGACTTTTTGGAACTTGCTAGAGTAAAAACATTTTCCCGTCTGTGGTTGGTTGAATCCATATATGTGGCACCTGTAGATTCGGAGGACAAATGTATTTAGAGAAGAAAGACAGGAAGGAGAACCAGCATTGCTTGAGGACAAATGGCCTGACAGTAGACATGTGTCTCCTACGACCCTGTTGATCCTGTCCAGGGGAGCCACCTGTCCCTTCCCTCTGCTGCCCCAGTGTCTTCTGTCCTCTGTGACACATTCCTGGGTGTCCCTTCCTGTCACTGGTGATGGGGCCAGGGACCCAAGTGGCCCTAGGAGCCCACTCTGCATGGCAGCTTCTTCAAGTACAGCCACATGCCATGTGAAAAATCTATTCTACCACCAGTCATGTACAAATATTGCACATAATTATGCACAGGGCAGAATAACCTGAGAAAGATGATCCCTATAGTTTGGATCTGGAATGTACCCTGAAGGCTGATGTGTTAAAGGCTTGTTCCCCAACTTGACACTGTTGGGAAGTGATGGAACCTTTAAGAGGTGGGGCCTAGCGGGAGGAAGTAAGGTCATTGGGGGAATGGCCTCCCAGGGGATTATGGGACCTCATCGCCTTCTTCTTCCACTCTCTCCTGTGCATCCTGGTCATGATGTGAGCAGCTTTGCTCCACCGTGTGCTCCTGTCATCTGTGATATGCTGTCTTGTCATAGGCCCAGAAGCAATGAGCCAACCAATCATGGATGGAAATCTTCAGAAGTATGAATTATAAACCCTTGGACTTCATAAGCTGATTATCTCAGGGTTTTTTTTTGTGTGTGTGTGGTAACAGAAAGCTTAAAGCAATAAATGATTCTTATTTATATATTTACTATACTATATTTTTATATGTTTTTTAGAATGTACTCCTTGTATTTATAAGAAGAATGAGTTGATTGTAATGCAGTGTGTCCTGTTATGGTGGCAAGGACCTGATACAGCTCATGTGTACCCCATGTGTTGGTCACATCATCTTTTCTGTGACTAATTTAATGTTGTGTTGTTTTGTTCATCATGGCCCTCTAGCCATAGGCTCTCTCATGTATATATAATTCACACACACACACACACACACACACACACCCCACCCCATACAGCCTAGGTTTACGTCATCACTCTGAGATGTTCCCACAATGAAGCAATCACTGGATGACCCGCTTCTCAGCAGGCATCTCCGTCATTAAGTGATGCGTGGCTGTGTTTGTTGAAGCTTTTAAGAAGTAGCAGAGGCAGTCCTCATTCTCTCATGTACTGCAAGGTGCTGAGGGAGCCACCGTTACTCCCCGATGTCACCACCGAGGGCCAGGGAGGAAACAGGCTGTTGTTCACACTCAGGAGTGGTGGAAGCAGAGCTTGGACCCATGCCTTCCAGCTCTAGAGCTTTCAGCCGCACCTGTCACGGCTCCAGGCCACGTCCTGGCCTGTGCGTGGATTTGCTTACACAGCCTTCTAACCAGGCCCCCACTAGCTCTGCCATGTCGCACTGCCCACTTTGCCTCTGCCATGGCCCAATGTCTCCGTTCACTTTTGCAAAGTTATGTTTGTTTAGTCAGATTACTACAGATACATATATTAGAAGTTGGCAGCAAAATAGCAGGCCACTGTCTTTACTTTCCTATACAATCCCTGCTTCACCTCCGCCCCAGTTTACCACTTCCAGCTTTTTTTCCATTTTCTTACTGGTACATTTTTAGGTATACAATATAAGGACATTCATCATTGGAGATTTACATCATCTCTCTTGGTTCTTATTTTTCCCCCTTCCCCCGCCCTCCCTTCAACCCCTCCATGCCTTCCTATTTACAAAGACTTTGTTTCCATTTTTTCATTTTCTCATGTTAATTCCATTCCCCTCTTTCCTTTCTCCTAGCCCTCCCACTCACCACTTCCAGCTTTCCTAGCTGTTTCTTCTGGGACTTAGCTCCATATTTGTAGAAAAATATGTAGGCACTGATGTGTGTGTGTGGTGCCAAGGATTGAGAACCCGAGGGCCTTGTGCATGCTAAGGCAACTGCTTATGACTGAGGCATAACCCTCACCTGCAGTCATTTTTCTTGACTACCTATTGTGGTAAAGATGATTTTAATGCATATATTTTCCTGCTTAGAGCTTCTGCCTTTAACCAATATAGTTATACCGTCTTTTTGGGCGAAATCTTTATACAACGTGTATTAGTCAGGAAAGGCTACATCAAGCAACAGTAACAAACATCCCCCAGATCCAAAATATGGGAATACCTTGTCTTATTGTGCTTCAGTGTATTGTGCTTTGCAGATACTGCATTCTTTTTTTAAATTGAAGGTTTGTGGCTACTTTACACGGAAAGTTCCATCAGTGGCATTTTCCCAACAGCTCAGATGATCATCAGCATTTTTTTAGCAACAATTTCTAGTTAGAGAATATATGTTGCATTTTTTAGATATAATGTTATTGCACACTTAATAGATACAGTATAGTATAAGCATAACTTTTATGTGCACTGGGAAGTCAAGCAATTCCTATACCTCGCTTTTGATATTCACTTTATTACGGTGGTCTGGAACTAAACCCACCATGTGTCAGAGGTTTGTCTATACTTTGGTTTCTTCAGAGAATGAGGCCATGGCCTCCTGATGTGGGGGGTAGAGCAGGCACAAATGGGGCTGTCATGGGTCATCTGGCATGGGCTGCTGAAGGAGGAACAGTGGGTTTGGGACTTGGCTGTGTCCCCTTCTGAGAGCACCCCTGGCCTCCTCTGAGCTGCCGAGGTCTGGCTACTTCCCCTGTCCAGTAGCCCTGCCTTCTGCTTTGTCCTCTTTCTGTGCTGTTGTCTCTATTCTTTGCTCTTTCGGGGCCTTGGAGGGGGCGATGGTGGGCAGACAGGGCTTCTCCTCTTCTTCCCTCTTCCCTGTGGCCGTCAACCTCAGCCCCGCTCCAGTGCTTTGTCTGGTGTAATTTTTTCAGAATCAGATTGTATTTCTGAGTCTTGTTCTCTGTGTTGTTTCTTCCTCAAAGCGGGAGGTCAGCACGGTCACCTTCACCCTTGTGTGGTCCCTCTCCCGGCTGAGCAGCCACCCTGTGCACGCCTTCCCTTCCCCTCCTCATGTTCTCAGGCTTAGAGGGGCAGGGAAGTGTCTCAGCATTAAATAGGATGTTGTCTGTAGGTCTTTATAAAAAAATAGAGGTAAATTTGCATAATATAGAATTAACCATCTTAAATTCATTTTAAAAACTCATACACAAAAAAGTAAAAATTGCACATGTTAATGAGGTACCATGTGATGCTTTGATGCATGTATACATTGTGCCATGTTCAAATCTATCTCTCTCAACATTTATCATTTTTTTTTTTTTTGGTACCAGGGATCAAACTCAGGACCTTGTGCTTGCAAGGCAGGCAGCAGAACCACGGAGCTAAATCCCCGGCCCACATTTATCATTTCTTTATGGGAAAATACTCATTTTTGCTTTTTGAAATATAATGTACCTTATCATTCTCTATAGTCACCCTACAGTGGGGAAGCAGCCCGGAACTTCTTCCTCCTATCTGGCTGTAACTTAGCATCTATTTATTGGCCTTCCCCGCCTGGTACCTCTCCCACTCCCTCCTACCTCTGTAACCTCCATTCTACTCCCAACTCCTATGAGATCTACTTTTATAGATTCCACATTAGGAGGGAGACCAGTTGGTATTGTCTTTCTGAGCCTGGCTTGTTTCTCTCAGTGGGATGATGTCCAGTTCCCTGCATTGCAAATGGCAGGATATCATTATTTTTTTGTGGTGAGTAGTATTCTGTGGTGTATATATGTGCTACGTTTTCGTTATCCATCCCTACATTGAGCCATTAACCATTTTAAACATTTATTGCACTCCCAATGCTCTGTGACCATCATTTCTATCTGGTTCCAAAACATTTTCACCATCCCTGAAGGAAACATTCATAACCATTAGGCAGCTGTGTTTTGGGTTTTTTTTTTTTTTTTTGGTACCGGGGATCGAACTCAGGACCTTGTGCTTTCGAGGCAGGCGCCGGAACCACTGAGCTAAATCCCCGGCAAGCAGCTGTTTATTATTCCTCCCCTTCCTCCAGTCCCTGGCAGCCACCAATCTGCTTTCTCTCTCTATGAATTTACCTCCTGTAAATTACAAACCATACAATTTGTGCCCTGCCTTTTAAGTCTGGCTTCTTTGACTTAACATAATGTTATTACAGCTCTGCTGGTGTGGGTGTGAGACAGGATGGCCCCTGGAGTCCAAGGCTGCCCTTCCGCATGGTCCTGAAGCAGGGGTGCCGAGCCTTTCCTGCTTGGCTCTGGAGAAGGGTCTGTATTTTGCAGGGATTACGGCCCCTCCCTCTGCCACAGCCACAAGCCGATGTTTCCTGGCTCTTCACAGTAAGCCTCTAGTGGAGATCTTGGGGATAAAGCCCTAAAGCTTGGGGGCTTCTAAGACTGTGGCCCCCAGGATTTTCTCGTTGTCACCTGAGCCCACACTCAGCCTCCAGCACTTTGCTGAACTCATCCAGACTCAGGCTGTGGTGGCTCTGCTGCACATCATCAGACCACAGGGGTGACCTCCTGGATTTGCCAGTCTCTCTAGATCTCAGGGTGGTGATTAGCAAATGCAGTTTTCTGATCAGCCCAAGAAAACTCACTGGTTTTCAGTTTGTCCAGCTTTGTCTTGCCGTAAGGATGGGAGCGAGGGCTCTAAACCCTTTCCATGTTGGAGCTGAGACCCCGGTTCTTGGTGTGCTTTGGTTTCCCTCCTGGTTCCTATCCCCACTGGCATTGCATTTCTTATTTGATGGTGTACTCTTTTGCCGTCTGTCTTCCCTATTAGAGTATGAGCTCCAGACAGCACTCCAGAACTGTGCAGAAGAGGACCCACAATTCCAGAACTTTGTCTGTCTTCCTGCTTATCCTTATGCCTACAAAAGAGCTCGGCATGCTCTGAATGAAAACCCTAGAAGTGACAAATAACGAGCCCAAGCCACCCATCACAATGGCTGCCCGTTGGTGTGGTCTTTTGTGCCTTGTGGTGCTGGTGAACTTGAGACACAGATGGCTGAGACTGCTATGGTTTGGATGTGTTTGTCCCCCAAGGGTTCATGTGCTGGAAACTTGGTGATGTCAGGAGGTGGTGGAACCTTCAGGAGATGGGGCCTCATGGGAGGTAGCCGGGGGGCGCCCGTGGGAGGGATCAGTGTAGTGCACTGGGGACCCTGTGGTGCTCTCCAGCGTGGGTCGTGGGTCATTACAGAGCAAGCCTACCCAGTGCGCTTGGCCGCTTGCACACGCAGCTGTTTCCTTTCCTGCTTCCCCACCATGTTGCAGTGCAGCCAAGGAGACCCTTGCCAGAGGCTGACAGGTGGGGGCTGCCACTTTGTACTTCTTGCTTCCAAAACTGTGAGCTAAATAAGCTTCTTTTTTAAATATAAGACCCAGCTCCAGTTATTGTTATAGCAACAGAAAATGGGCCAAGACAGAGTGCAGATGGCACCACTGGTCCTCAGCAGTGCAGGAGCCAGCGCATTGCTGTGCAGGCCTGAGGTGACGCTGGGCCCTCCTACCGGGTGGGGTGGTTGTCGTTAGAAGGTGCCCTGCGGTGGGGCTGCAGCCAGAGCCTGGGGCAGCAGCTAGCCCAGTGGCGTAGGAGAAGGGGCTCTTCTCTGGTCACTTCCGAGTTATCACCTGTTTCACCCTCTTACTGTGGATAACCCCCACCACCCTGTCCTACATCCCCAATACTTTGCTGTGGGCACTGCAGGCACGGGACTTCAGCAGTTTTTGCAGAAAAACAAACTCACTCCCATTTCCCACACCTTGTTGATCCCTCTGCCAGTTTGGATTCCCACGAACAGATTTCCAAATCATCACCATCTGTTGTTCTCTTAATCACAAGTCTAAAAAATATTGTTTTTCTGTCTCTATCAAGGGAAAGGGGAGCTGTGTATTCCTAAGGACCACAGCTCTAGCAGGGGGAAGGGCAGATCTGCCACCTACCACTAAATACAGAGTTGCTTCTGCCCAGCATCAAAGTGTCCCAGCAGTTATGTTAGGGTAAACTTGGCCCACTTAGCTCTGTGAAAAATGAGCAGAAACGTGGAGGAGCTGGGTTGGGATGGGAGCCCAGAGGCTGTGTCCCTGCCTCTCTTTGCTGCTCCAGCCTCCCAGACCCACAGTCTCAGTGGGGTTCTCAGGCTAGAACTGGGTTTGGACCAAATACTTCAAGCAGACTGCATGTGTAGTTTTGTGGCCCATGGACTCTGGGTTGACAACTGAGTTGGAGAAGAGTGTGTCGCATCTGATACCTAAAGCATGTCCAGTGCTGCTGTCCCCCGCTGCTGGTGTGGTGTGCACCTTACATGCACCTCCCACGTGAGGTAAGAAAGGAGGAGGAAGCAGCTTATGTCTTTATCCTCACTGTCCCTCTGAGTCAGCACAGGCAGCCCTGGTGCTGTTTGGCTAAGGCATAGAAAGTTCTCCGGGACCCAGGTACAGTTGTGTCCAGCAATACATAGTGACCGTCGACTTCTGAGCTTCTCACTGCCTGGCTGGAGCCTGACCTGTCCTGGAAGGTGGCGCAGAGGGAGGGACGGCTGTGCGTGTCCCATTCTTGCCTTTCTGACCTCCCTCCTTGCTGGCAGGGCCTGTGCCTGCTTCTCCGTCCTTATTGACCAGAGTCATGCAGGGATGGAGGGGCTGGGGACAGGGCCGTGGTGGCGCTCATGGCCCGCTTGGTCCTTTCAGGTCCAGCAGTGGTTTAATTCTGATGTGGCTTTCCTTGGAGATAGTCCTGCTGAGAACTTACTGGCAGATGACTGTGACTGCTTGGGCCCCCTGGGGGCCCTTGGGCCTTCCTTCTGGGTGGCCCTTCAGGGTGTCCCCGCAGAGCACTCCAGAAAGTGGCTCTTCCCTGGACAGCTGCTCTTTGTGCCTGGTGGAGAGGCTCGGCATGGCCTCCTGCTTCTGGATTCTGAGAAGACCCAGGCAGCAGCCCCTGCCCCAAGCTAGAGTCCAGGTAGCCATCCCCAGGAACCCTGCTTGGGAGGCAAGGAGAAGCCACCTTCCCCTTCTCCTCCATGGGCACAGCCCTGTGAAGAAAGCCTCCTGCCCCCTCCTGGTCTCCTCCTGTGGCCACAGCACTGGGGACTGGGCTGGGGAGGGCGTGTTTGGTGGAGGATGCGGGCTGCTGCTCCCCTCTGCCAGCCTGGGTGACAGTAAACGTCCTGTCCCACCCTGGTGGCCTCCTGGGAGGCACTGAGTTGCTCGCCCTATTGCCCTGGGCCCTGGTGGAGGCCCGGGAATGGGAGCTTACTGGGTCCTGGAGCCGAAGGGCCCCTCGTGGCACCGCCTGCTGCCCTCCCCAGCCTCCCCAGCCTCTCCAGTCAAGTTGGCGCGGGGACCTTGTGAGCTCGCTCCCTGTCCACCAGGAGCTCATGCTGGTGCCACTGCGAGGCTCCAGTCCCTGTCTCCCTGGAGAAGGTGCGGGGTTGCTGGACTTTGCTGCCAGGCCCTGTGCAGTGCGGGGTTGTTTCTCCCCGGGGCGTCCAGAGCTGTCACCCTCCAAGTTCAGCAGCGTCAGAGGGTTAACTGGGATGGCGCCTTCTGCATCTGCTTAGAGATGGGAAAGTTCTATGTTTGTTCAAAGTGAAAGTAATTTAAGATTACAATTTTGGTCTTAATTGTATATATTTGGGGATCCCATTTAAATCTCTGGAAATAATTGCAGGGTCATTTTAAAATGCAGATGTTCCAGCAGAACAGGCTGGGTGGCCAGCGAGCCTCCGCCCTGACGGGAGTGTCTGGGCTGTCCGCGTGGCAGGGGCCCTGCGACGGGAGGTGGCCGAGCCCACCCTCCCTTCTCAACACTGCCATCTCCCCTGTGCAGGGACAGGAGTAAGACTCACCCGCGTGTGCTACGCTCTTTCCTGTACACACCTAAGTATCGTAAACTTTAAGTCATAAGTTAGGCACGGTAGGAGATTAAGAGCAGTGACTAATAATAAAATAGAACAGTTATAACAATGTGCCATGATAGAAGTCCTTTAAAATTTATGAATTGAATTGTTGACTTCCGGAATTTTCCATTTATTGTTTTCCGGTCCCATTTGACTGTGGGTAACTGAAACGGAGCACAGTGGAGTGGCTGGTATGGTGGGGACCGCTGTTCAGGTCCCCAGGAGCCAGGCCACTGGCCCATCGATGCACAGCCGGACCCAGGGTCAGTGAAGGTTGTGGTCTGCCCCTGGGGAGAAGTCTGGAGGGGAGGGGACCCCGAGGGGGCAGGAGCGTGACAGGTGAGGCAGACCTGAAGGCTGTGTGTCTGCGCTCGCAGGGGGCTTGAGAACTGCAGCCAGCCACAGGGGCAGATTTCCTGGGGGTTTTCCAAAGCCCCAGGGGCTTGGTGGGGGTTGCTGAACTCTGAGCCCCAGTGTGGCAGCAGGCCTTGCACAGGGGTTCCTGGACATGGGGCACGAGGGGCAGCTCTCCCTGAGGCCCTCTGTCCTGCACAGGTGCAGGGCTGGCTGGGCTCGGGATCTGCATGTCTTAGCTCATCCTCTCGCTGGGCTTTCACTACTCCCTCTGCCACACATGTGAGCTTTATGCGAGCTCTTTAACTCTCACAAGCAGTGTCCAGAGTGGCCTTGCCCCTTGCATGGACCTGTGGCAGGAGGGCCAGGGTTCCCTGAAGGTGGAGGCGGTGGATGCCCCAGAAGGAGGTTGGTCTTGTGTTTCCAGCTGACGATCAGCTGGTAACAGCTGGTGCTATGTGTTGTGCCACTGGCTGGTTTAAAGCCAGGTCCTGCTCCAGCCGCAAAAGGCATAAAAACAAAAGGCCCTTTGCAATGGGCTGAATGTGTCCCCCGAATTCACATATTGGGGAGGGCACAGGCTTCGTGAACAGGGTTAGTTCCCTCATACAAGGGCCTTGAAAGCTGGAGGCTGACATGGTGGTGTTTCTGGAACAATGAAGAAAACCTTGGGTGGTGGAGCAAAGCCTGCGCGGTGACCAGGGGCCTCCCCGGGGTCTAGATGGCATCTTGGGGCCTGTGTGGGAGGGCAGGAACGGGGGAAGCTGCCAGCTTAGATGCGGCACTGACTCTGCCTCGGCCTGGGTCCTCCTCCTGCTTGAACAGGTGGTGGGTCAGGACTGTCACCGTCAGCCTCGGGGCTTTATCCCCACGGCATAGGAGATGGTCACCCCTGAAGGGCTGCCCGTGTGGGGTCTGGTAGTGTGTCTGGGACAGATCGAAAAGATAATGTGCAGGTGGTGGCTGCCTGCTCTCCCTGCCCAGTAGTAGCCTTGTCCTGTTACAGTATCCGCCAGCAGAAAATTAGAAGAAACAGTATCTTTAACAAGAAAGAAACTAATGTTTTGTCCATTGAACAGAAGACAAGTGGACAGCTCTGTGGGGTTTTCAGGGATTCCGGCCTCTTGTAACTCTGATCCACCATCCTGCAACACGGGCTTCATGGCGGGGCATCTTAGGATGCACTGTGGCTGTGAGCTCCAGCCGGTGGCTGTGAGCTCCAGCCGGTGGCTGTGCGTCCAAGCAGCGGCGGCAGGAAAGAGTGAGCGAAAGGGCCCTGTCCGGTGAGTTAGCTGCCTGTCGGGATGTTTTCCGGAGTCCCCACTGTAGACGTCCCAAAGCATATGGTGCAGCTGTGAAGCCCAGCGTGAAATGCACACCTGTGCAGAAGGGAGAAGGAGGAGATTGCTGTCCTGCCGCACCAGCTCTCCAGAAACCCTGCACTTCGGGTGGTTCTACTCTGCTCTTCGGGAGCCAGCCTCTGCAGGTCTCCTCTCCTCCTTCCTCTCTTCCTCTCCTCTTTCCCAAGTGTGCCAGGCTCTACTCAGCCTGCCCTGCTCATTTCGTTGAGGTGGGATCTGCAGTGGTTCCCCCAGCAGGTGGGGAGGCTGAGGGCCCGGGTCCCCTGCTGGCCACACCAAGGAGCTCCATGCTTGCACAGCAAGGGCAGGCACCCCATCCTCTAGGACAGAGGGGTTGACCCAGGCCCTGTGCCCCACCCGGTCCCTGGCATGCTGCATGTAGTGTTATTGTATAAGAGAAAATCAGGGATTCTTCTGTTCATCCTGTCAGGGTGACTTGGAACAAAGAGAGCCCTTACCTCATCTTTCTTTGAATTTTTGTATCGCTTGGTAGTCTGTAGGTCACAGATGTTCTTAAAGAGACTGAGAGCCTGCAGGTGGCCTGGGGTGGGCTCCTGCCACCCAGCACACCTGAGGCCCTGCCTTTACCTGCTGCCATAGTGTCATAGCATGTAACCTGTACAGTCGGGGAGTTGGAACCTGCAACTTGGTGTCCAGGCAGGGGGCTTTTAATGTCCCTGAGGGCCACTGCCCGGGGGACCTGATGTGTGAAGCCATGAACTGCTGGGAGGTTCCCTGGCATGGGCAGAGGCCTTGCAGGGGTGAGGACGAGGGGTCACTGGGAAGCAGAGGCCGGCAGGGGCCTGCTGCTGCTTTGTGGATGTGTCCCCAGAGGTTCATGTGGTGGGACGTTAATCCCCCAGGTCACATACTGATGGTACCTGGGGATGAGGCTCTGGGTGGTGGGCGTGACTGGGTTTAGATGAGGTCACAATGGTGGGGTCTGCATCGTCCCCAGGCTTTCTCACCTCTGTGTGCCCGCTGCCCTGCTATGATGCCACCAGAGGCCCTCACCGGAGGCCAGTCTGTGCTCTCTCTCGGGCCTCCTGTTCTCCAGAGCCATGAGCCACGCACACCTCTGTTCTTCGCCAGTTATCCAGTACCGGTATTTCCTAACAGCAAGAGGAAATGGGCTGGGACGGGTGCTCAAGGTTGCTCATAGATCTTCACAGAGCAGGGCTCTAGCTGGAGAGCATGGTGGGGCTGCAGTGGAGCAAGCCAGGGCTTCGCTTCCATCTCCGCAGTGTGTCCAGCCCCGGGTGGACTCCAGGAAGCGTCAGCTTGCATGGGCCGAGGTCAGGAAGGGAGGCACCAGCTTGTTCCTAACTAGGGCTCTCTAATGGTCCAAGAAAAAAAGGGTTAATTTCCATCTAGCTTACTTTAGACTCTTTTAGTTCAAATTCTGTAACAATCAGTTATCCATGCAGAGCACATCTCTTTTAAGCAGAATTCAGGATTAGGCAGAAGCCCCTGTCTGTTCCCACACCGGAGGGTAAAGAGGAGAGTGTGCATTTCCATCCATTTTTGAAATCTTGATTTTGTTTTCTTGCATGTTCATTTGATTGCTTGTAGAGGAATGAAATTTTTTAGCCCCCTGGAAAGATTTTTTTCCCCACTAGAGAGGTTTTCAATCTAGGTCAGAGTAGGCACAGCGTTTGTTTTGCAGGGATCCTAGAAAAAGGTGATAATGCTAGTGTCCTCCATAACAAGGGTGGTGGCCTTTGGAGGGTTAGCAGTGGCCCTGCGTGTGTTCACGTGGACCACACAATCATTTTGCAGTTGCTCCTCCAGCTTTGCTACTTGGCTCCCTTTCTGGTAGCTTTCCTTGCACATTTTAGTTTCCGAGCAAGACATTCCAAGTGAAGGCCATGGGTGCCCGGTCCCCAGCCAGCTGTCCTGTGAGCTGCCAGACCAGGCCTGTGCTGGCCTTACGGTTACCTCCTCCCAGGGTGGGAAGCATGGGGCAGCTGAGGTAACCTTGCACACCAGGGCAGAGCCCCAGGCCCAAGCGTGTGCAGAGCCTGGGGGCCTGGCCAGTGTCCCTCCAGGTCAGCAGGAGGTCTGCGTCTTAGAGGGCGTTGTGGCCTCCCGGGACTGATAGATCCGCTTGCAAGATGAGTCTCCATGGCTAGGCACATGTGGGTAGCCGATTGGTGGTCATTTGGTCCTCTTGGTGGCCCTGTTCCTCGGAGGGGAGCAAGGACGCGGAGATTTGGCTGGTGATGGGCAGTGTCGCCAGAGGCCCCAGACTTCCTGTCTGATGGGCCGTCCCACCTCCATGCAGGGAAATTGAAGGGTTGCACCGAGGAGGCGCCTGGAAGGCTGAAGCTGAAGGCGTCCATGATGCCAGGAGAGAGCTGGTGGAGGCTGGGTGTCCGGGCCTGTGAGAGCAGCAGGGGACCAGGGTTGGAGGCAGAGTCTACTGTGACCCGTCTTCTCACCCATGGCAGCGTCCTCCGAGAGTGCCATGCCTCTCTGAGTCTCAGCCCCCCTCCCTCTAGTCTGTGAAATGGGTGTAATAGAAGTGTGCATCTCACAAATATATTTATGCAGAAAGAGAAAGCAGTTCAGATCGTCCAGCCTGTCCTTCCAGAACAGTGCACCTCTGTTATCTGTCACGTGCCCAGCACAGACCCCGAGGCCACCCGAGCCCTCACCCAGGGTGTGTCACCAGGGAGCTGCCCGCTGCCAGGAGCGCATCAGAAGAGGTGCAGGGATCCGAGACGGGCGAGGCCCCGCCTGCCTCCTCCGAGGTCCGTGGGGGCGGGGCTCTTTGCCCTGCTCGCCCGGGAGGAGGAAAGGGCGCCTGCGAGGAAGCACTGGGGTCCGTGCTCGGGGGCAGGGCCTCTGAGGCACACACCTTTGTGGCACTTGGCCACGGCTGAATTCGCACGCTGCAGAGCATGCTTGGCCTCTGCCACCTCTTGGCAGGGTGAGAGGACAGGGCTGTCCTGGAGGCTGGGCAGGCTCCGTCCACTCCCGAACTCTGAAGGCCGGGGAGGAGGGACCTCCTGGGGGCCGCTGCTTCCACTCCCAGGGTCCCGGATCCCCCCGTGTGGGTGGGGGCGTGGGGCCTGATGCCCTCAGCCCCACTCCCGTGGGCTCTCTGCCACGGTGTCCTAAAGCCAGCAAGCACAGGGAGCAACCAGAGCCCTTAGGGTCCATCGGATCAGAGGCTCCCGGCACCCTCTTCGATGCGCCGTGAAATGTGTCTCCAGGCCGCGCCCTCGCTGTGCTAAGGAGCTGGGTCTGAACTGCACAGTGCTTATGTTCCGGCAACACGGAAGCCGCTTGAAGGATAACAGTCCTGAGTGGAAACACACTGACCTCACCCGTGACCACGATTTCTTACTAAGGGGCCTGTGCCTGTGGTGAACCTGGAGCCTGGAGCCCCCTCCCGTTTCTGTTCACCGTGGGACTTGCTCCTTAAACAGTTTTTAAATGTGGTAAAGCACACGTGTCACAGAATTTACCATCAGGACCGTTTTTAAGTGCACATTTCCGTAGCATTACGTATATTCACAGTGTTGTACAACTGTCACCGCCATCAGGCTTCAGAACCCTTTCATCCTCCCAAGCTGAAACTCTGTACCCACGTGACACTAACTCTCCATCCCCCTCTCCTGTCCCCTGGAAGCCCCAATCCTACTTTCTGTCTATGAACATGATGACTATAGGAGCCTCACATTTGTGAGAATCCCACAGCTTTTACTTTTTAGCGACTGGATCACATCACTTAGAGTAATGTTCTCCGTGGTGAAAGACAGAATTGTCTTCCTTTTTAAGGCTGCATAATATTCCACTGTGCTAGACTACATTTTGTTTATTCATTTATTATGGGCACATAGGCCACTTCCATCTTTCAGCTCTTGTTAATGATGCTGCCATGGATACAGGTATACAAATATTCCTTTGAGACCCTGCTTTTCATTCTTCTGAATAAATATTTAGAAGTGGGATTGCCGAATCATGTGGAAATTGTATTTGTAAATCTTTGAGGAGCCACCGTACCGTTTTGCGCAGTGAGGCACCGTTTTACCTTCCCACCAGCAGTGCATAGGTTCTCTTCCTTCTCCTTCCCTGTTTCCTCATCCTCCTCTTCCTCTTCTTTCTCTCTGCGCTCCCCTCCCTCCCTTTTTCTCTCCCTTTCTTCTCCTCCTCTTCTTTTCTCCTCCTCCTCCATCCCTTTCTCTTTCTTCTTTCTCTTCCTCCCCTCCTCTTTCTCCCTCCTCCTCTTCCCCCTTCTCTCTTCCCCTTTTCTCCTCCCAATCCTTTTCCTCTTTCTTTTTTCCCCCTCCTTTCCCTCTCCTCCTCCTTTCTTCTCTGAATCCTTCCTTCGTTTCCTCCTTCATTTGTTTTCTTTTTCATTCTTTCCTTTTTCTAGAGTCACCACCTTAATGGGTGTGAAGGGCTTAGGGATTTGCTTTTAATTGCAAAATCACAAGCTGTCCTCGAATTGGTGTGGTGTGGTCTAAGGCAGAAGCCAGGTGCTCCCAGGGCCTGGTGCCCGCAGGGTGGGCAATGCCTAGCACTCCTGTGGCCCCTCAGAAGCCCCATACTCTCGCATCACATGCCCTGGGGGGTGCTCCCAGGGTGCCTCAGTGAACACTTTGGGAACCACAGTACCAGACAATGAGTGACCAACAAGTAGGCAGCCGGCAAGACAGTGAGCAACAGAGGGAGGAAGCCTGCAGTCCATAGGTGTGCGAGGAATGAAGATGAACGGAGGGAAGAGGTGAGTGCGGTAGAAATGGCTGTGAGCTCCAGCTCCTTTCTTAGAACTGGGAAGGTGGGGGAGAGCAGGAGACAGTGTAGGTAAGGCATTTCGCATCATTTTCTAGAGTCCCATTGTGGCACCGGTGTTAGCGTGGCTACTCCCAATGTGAGATAACGAAGCAAGGGAATAATTATGTGATCTGAATCTGAGGATCATGACCAGGGTTTTCTGTGGAAGGAGAAAAGAGCTGATGAGGAAAGATGTGTGCGGCTAAGAGACCCTGGAACCCTGAACTCAGCTGACGGGGATCAGCAGGGACTCTGGTGAGCAGTGCTCCCTGGAGAGGCCTGAAACGGGGCTGACCCAAGGCAGCTGCTGGGCTCCCACTGGCTCTTGGAATTAATTTTTCTGCTGAAACCAGGGCAGTTAGGACAAGTGACCAGTTTCAAGGCAGGGGCAGGAAATGTACAGGTTGTCCCCGGAATGCTTTGTCGTAGCAACACCCAAAGAGTCATTTGGAGCTACGAGGGTGGTGAGGGGAGGCCAAAGACGGGGCATTTGAACATCAGTAAGAGTCTCAACCACAGGGTTGGGACGCATCCATCGCACCTAAGCCCATGATACCAAGAGGACAGACAGCAACAAACCCAGTCGGCCCCCTTGGAGAATGCTAGGAAATCTCTATGCATTTTGAACACTAGTAATGAAAGGGAAAGACTGAAATGCATCCTGAGTTTCCTAGGCAGCTGCAGCATGGTCGCTGATGGCCAGGGAGGGGACATTCTGCTTGTGGAGGAACCCAGCACATATGTGCAAGAATTAACCAGCCTGGGGTGGAGCTGGTTCTCGGGCCTACTGACCTCACAGGAAGCAGGGAGAGGCACTCAGGGAGGGCTCTGCTCCAAGATTCAGCATCCAGATCCATCCGTCCATCCATCCACCCACCCATCCACCCATCCACACCCATCCACCCATCCACCCACCCACCCATCTGTCCATCCATCCATCCATCCATCCACTCATCCATCCACTCATGCATCCATCCGTCCATCCATTCTTCCAACTGTCCACTCACCCACCCATCCACTCACCCATCCATCTATCCATCCACACCAGTCTTCAGGAACACCAAGGACAGATTGATGGTGTTTGGCTACAGAGACCATAGCTGTGGGAATCACTCTGGGACTAATTATTCATTTCTTCAATGAATGAATAGCCAGGGGACAAAGAGAGGTGGAAGCATAATGCATAGATCCAAGGGGACCTGTGTGTTCTCAGATGTGCACGGGATGTGAAACCTGAAAGCAGGATGGGGCTGATTACCCCGCTGTCATGGGTACCCGGGGACTCTGGGTCTCAGGGCTGGGTGGCTGCCCCAGTCTTTCCCCTGCCTTGTCTGGAAGGTTCAGGATCCTTAATAATCATTTACTAACCTAAACATTTGCTTTATGTTTTTCTTTTTAAAATTTGGGTTATTTTAATACTAAAAAAGCTGAAGGAGACAGTGACCACGGAAGCAGGGGTTGAAACTCAAAACGGGCATTTGCGAAGTGTCATGAGGGAGAGCAGCAGCCCTTATTACAGCATGCGAGTTGTCCTGTTGCTGTGTCCCATGGCCCTTCCCGCATGGGGCCTGGTGTTCTCTGTCTTAAACCCCCCTACCCACAGATGGATTTGTTGTCTTGGGCTCTGGGCTGTGCAGGGCGGCTCTGGCATCCTCCTGCTGGCTGTGCCGTTACTCTGTCCTCACTGGGAAGGAGCTGTGTTAGCCTGGTCCTCTGGGAAGCAGAGCCAAGGCGGGACTGGGACTGGGGGCGAGGAAGGCAGAGCTCCAGGGAGAGGAGGTGGGCAGAGGTTTCTAGGCTGCAGTTCAAGGTCAGCGCGGCCACTGGGGCCCCTTTGTGCCTGTGTCTGCAGGGGCAGGGCTCTGGGTCAGGGTTCTGCTCCTCTCGCCCTTGGGAAGTGGGGCCTGCACAGACATGACCGCGGAAGGTTGAAATTGTGGAGTTAGGCAGGAAACACTGATTCGACAGGTGGCATTTGGCTGTGCTGTCGTGTTTACAGTTGTCACAGTGAGAAGCAGTATGGTGCAGTGGTTAGGGCAGGGCTCTGAAGACTGGACTTGAACCCTAGCAGTGGCTGCTGGCTGTATGGTGCCGAGTGACTCCACAGCTGAGCTATGTCTGTCTGTAGAACAGGGAGACAATGAGATGGGAGAAAAGCAGGCCTGCATATGAAGCCGGTGCCCTGGGGAGCTCAGGAAAAGTTTGCTGTTTGCATCCTAACACCTTCAGCCTTTCTGGTGAGGGATCAGTGGGAGGAACCCAAACAAGGTTGTTGCTGTCATTTTTCTGTTCCCAGGGGAGGACTCGGTGCTGTTTGTTGCCTGCCACGTTGAGCCTGAGCTCAGTGGTCCATGCTTCTCCTGACGGTCACTTGGTCCATGCTTCTCCTGATGTTCCCCCTCATGGCCGTAGCCGCACGTCCCCTTCTCCTGCGGTGAGTCAGGCCCGGGGACTAAATGCTGCCCCTTCTCCCATCAGTGACCTGTGGTCCACCCTCAGTCCAGTGGGACCATCTGATGGAGACACTGCCATAGGTACGCAGACTGGAAGGACCCGTCTGCGTGACAAGTGGCTGCCCCTTCTTCCCACTGACTTCCCTCCAGGGAGGGGGTGAATCCAGGCTTGGGCCTGCCTGGCTGGGCCTTTGTTATCCCAGTGGCCTGCTGCCACAGGCGTAGCCCCAGCAACTTCCTTCTCTGTGGGCCTCAGTTTCCTCAATGCTAGCAGGGGCATCTGGCGGCACCTGGAAGGGCAAGTAAGGGGCAGTGGGCAGCAACGCTGGGCTCCACGGCCTTCCCGCCTCGGCTCGCAGACACACTGGGCCCTGAGGGTGGTTCTGCCCTGGTTCTTTACTGGCGTCTTGGGGAACCTGAGGCCTTCCAAGCACACAGAGCCATGAGGAGGTGAAGGCGGGAGTGCACGGAGCCACATGGCACCTTGGAGCCAGCCCTGCTGTGACTGCTGAGACCTTGCTGCAAGTGTTTGATGTGGAATGGAAAGGACTGGGGAAGGGTCCAGGACAGCAGAAGTGTTTCACATGATGCCGAGCAAGTCAGAGTTGAAAGCAATGCATACAGTCACCCAGAGCATCCCAGGTGACCTTGGGTGCTGCCAGTTGTTCACATTTAAGGCCATGCGGCTTTCAAAGGTGCCTGAAATAACCAATCTGAGCGATATTGTCAGGACTGCTTCGTTAGCGTTAATGGTTTGGGAGTTTGATATGAAAACTTCACATCACCATAAGGAAGAAGGGGAGTTTTCAGTGCATGTCAGGGCTGTTGGACACTTTAACGGATCTCAAAGTAGTGACCCCTGCTTGTTGGCTTTTGCTGCAAGTGCCCCATGGAAACTGAAGGAGGGAAACACGTTCTCCAAAGGAATACTGGATTTGCAGGCATCTCAATAGCAGTGAGACGAAGGGAAGAACGCTGGGCCTGCAGTGTGAGGGACTTGCGCCTAACAGGATCGTTCGTTCGGGTGTTTGTGTTCCTGGTTGGTGTGATTGGTTGAAACTGATGGATAACAAACTCATTGCTGTTATGCAAGTGTGTGTGTGTGTGTGTGTGTGTGTGTGTGTGTGTAGCACAGTTAGACTCTCCATGCTTCTCTTTCTACTTCATGAGTTTTGCTTTTAAAGAATTGTCTCAATTTAGATCTTGATTTTGTTGACAGGTTTCGATTTTAAAAGTACAACCGATCCTCCATATTAGCAGATTCAACCAACTGTGGATTGAAAATATTTGGAAAAATACTGCATTTGTACAGAACATGTGCAGATTTTTCTTCTTGTCTGTATTCCCTAACCAATACAGCAAGCCACAGTTTTTATAGCATTTACACTGTATCAGGTAGCCACTGTTGTTTAGCATTTGCATTGTAGCAGGTATTACAAGTCATTTCGAGATGACTAAAGAACACGGAAGATGTGCTAGGCTCTGTGTAAAGGCTGCACCATTTTGTATGGGGGCTTGAGCAGCCTCAGGGTTTAGTATCCACGGGGTCCTGGGATGACACTTTCAAGGATACCAAGTGATGACTGTATGGGATTCAGAGATGGTGGTAGGCAAGAAAATAGTCCGAAAGACACCTGTCCTCTCATCTCTGGAGTGTGTGAATTTGTTCCTTCCGGAGGCAGAGGGGACTATGCAGTAGTGAGGAAGTTAAGGATCTCAAGGCGGAGAAGTGATCCTGAATTATCCAGGTGGGCCCATGTGCTCGTGATGGGTAGTCAGATTTGTGTTTACCGTAAAAAATGACCTGAGGTAATCAGTTTAAAAAGAAGAGAGATTTGCTTTGGCTCACAGTGTTGGAGGGTTGGACTGCAATGATCCCTTCGAGGCCACACTGCTAGTGACCCCAGAGCCCCTGGGCCCCACCGCCTTGTGGCTCGCTGACCTCTCAGTAGCAGCACCTGGGGACCTTCCAGGTCCAGACTGTAGCAAGAGTGGCCCTCCTCCGAGGGACACGGGAGGAGTAGGGTCAGAGAAGATAGAGGAGGAAGGGGCCAGGGGCTGAGGGATGCAGGGGCCACTAGGAGCTGCACAGGCACCAGCACAGAAGCTCTCCGAGAGCCTTCCAGGGGAGCAGCCCGTCTGACCCCTAGACTTGGCCCAGTGAGCCCAGCTGTCTCAGTGCATCGTGTGCTGCTGTAACAGCACCCCGTGGGCTCGTGAATTCGCAAAGAGCAGAATTGCATTTGCTGTAGTTGTGGAGTCTCGGGAGGTCCACTGTCAAGGTGCTGAGGACCTTCCTCCTGCATCATCCCGTCTTGACAGCAGAGAGCAAGGCTGGAATGAAAGGAGGGGAGCAGCCAAATGCATCCTTTTACCAGACACCCCCCCAGAGCAGAGTCCTCTTGGCCTAACCATCTCTTCAGGACCCCGTCTTGCATCACTGCCGCACGGACAGCCGGGTTCCTAACACACGAGCTCGGCGGGACACACGCACACTGGGGCCCTGTGTCGAATTTCTCAGCTACAGAACTGTGAGCTGTAAACATTTGTTGTCGTAAATCATTCAGCGGACGGGGATTCACCACAGCAGCTGCAGCACACTGGCCCCAAGCTGCAGTGACCAAGCCTCAGGGTGGCCTTAGGATGAGCATTGCCAGGCTCTGGAGCTGCTCTGGTCCTGCAGCGTGGTCCCTCCTTCTGCAAGTAGCAGGAGCTCATTGGGGGGATGTGCTGTTCTTTTTCCTGCTGTGACATTCACACTTCTTGGGAGTGCATTTTCTGCCTTCTGCTCTTCTGGAATGACAAACACCGGGAGTTAGTAGGACACACCTGGTCACTTGGGTGCAGCTCCTTGGGGTGGGATGGGCAGGGCCAAACCAGGCTCGGCAGTGGTTGTGTGGGAACCAGCACTGGGGGCTGCTGTCTTCCGGGGCCTTGTGGACATGCGTTGCGGCTGCATGCTGGCCACATCGACTGTCTGCCCTGCATGCATGGCCTGTTATGGGTCCAGGTGGGCAGAGAGGCTGGAGGGCCCTTGGGAGACAGTGTCTTGTCCCTGCATCTGCCGGAGCCAGAGCCATCAGGGGGCAGAGTCACTGCCAACCTCTCCTCTCCTGCTGGGCCTCAGCCCTGGGTTCCTTGAGTTGTCTGGCAGGCCTGGGGACAAGGGAGCCACCCCAGGCCTGGCTTCTGCAGGTTTCTTCATTTTTTTCCGAGCAGCCTCCCGTGTGGCCCAGGGCACAAGATGTCTGGCAGCCTGTCCTGCTCTGTCAGGAGGAAAGTCTGGCTGCATAGCCTTCTGGGGACCAGAGTCCCTTGCTCTGTGTCATCATAGCAACGAGTCTTAAAGCCAGAGCTGTTTTTGCCTGCAGAAAGCACTTCCAGAGATTAAATCCATCTAGTTAACTTCACTGCGAGCTTGCTCACCTTATTATTCAACACCGGGACACTATACTGGCCCATTTCTGATTTCTCCTCTAAATTGCTAATGTTAGGAGTGGAAACTTTCAATGCTGACTGACGGCTCTGCTTCAAGATTTGCTGTCATGCCACTTGTTTATAAATAAAGCAGTCTTTCAAGGAACACTTACAAACCAAAGGGATAATTAACATAATGAGAGTCAGATGCAAGTTGTTTCTCTGCTGTCTGCCTTTCAGGGTAAGTACAGTTTGCAAAAGGGACATAGGAGTCTGGGTCCTGGCATCACCGAGCGAGCTGATGACATGGACTGTTATTTCCACATGTGGAGTTTTACTCTGTGTGTGTCTGTGTGTGTGTCTGTCTGTGTGTGTGTGGTTTATGTATGTGGTTTTATTCAGTTTTCAGAAGAGCATGGAAATTGGATTGGTTTATATAGGGGAGGAGCCTGGCGTTCACAGAGGCTCTGGGCTTTGCCAGGGAACTGGCTCCTAAGAGGGGAACTGGCATTTGGGCCCCGGCCAGCGCACTTCCTGTTTTGCTGGCTATTCAGATGTGCACTTTTCTTTTCTCTGTTATAATGGCTGCTTCCTCTTACCTCGTATCCCTGTTCCATTTGACCAGTGATGAAATCTGATTTTCTTTTAAATTGTGGACTGAGAAAAGTCCACTCTTCCTTTGAGTTTCTGCTTACCTTTCCAGCTTCCTGCCTCGTGTGACTTCAGAATGTTTAAAGGGGAAACTGAGGGTGCTGGAATTCCCTGCTGCCTCACTGAGCTGTCAGAGGTCTGCTGGATTCTCTGTGTTCCAGCAGCTCCTTTGTCTGTCTGTACCCAGTGACATGTAACAATTTCTTTTTTCTTCTTTTATTTTCTTTCTCACGCTTCCTGTGCCAGCGGTTTGTGGTCCTACTGTATCCGGTCTGCTCTAGGTGGAATACAATAAACCCAGTACAGCCTGTGTCCTGCAGTCTTGGGTGTCAGGGCTTTAAAGTGTTCACTGCAGACAGATGGAGGATGCATTTGGCTCCAGGAATAAGCTAAACGGCGGGGGCATCCAGGTGTCCCTCGTGCCTCATGCAAGTGCCAGGGACAGAGTGGCTGCTCAGTAGGTGTTGGTGGCCGAGAAGCGGGTAGGCCCATGAAGGCTCTCAGGAAGAGGGCGCTCAGGCTGCAGAGCGGGCGCTGCCTGGGGCAGTCAGAGCTGAAAGGCTCTGCCTGAGACGGGGAAGGGTTCTGCTCTGGTTTGGCTTGTGTTGTTTCTTGTTCACATGAGAACAGAGTGAGAAAGGAGGAAAGAGAGGATGGCTGAGCTGCATGGCGGGGTGGAGAGGTCATCTGCCTGTTCAGCTGTGGTCATTGGCCCTGCTGTGCTACAAACTGCTGTGCTGCTGAAACAGTCAGAAGAGTCCCCACACAGTGGCTGTAGCGTGCGTGTCGTGCGCATGTGTGTGGACAGTGTGTGCATCCAGCAGGGGGATGTTACAAGGAGTAGAGCCCCGAGAAGACCATGCATTGGAGGCACCTGGGCAGAAACCCTGAGAGTCCGCCAAAGTCTCGGGGGTTTCCAGGGTGCTAGACAGCTGTCTCCACCAGCCAGTCCCTTTTGATCCCAGAGAGATACGTGCTCCCTGAGGGCATCCCATCAGTTTGGTGGTTGTTGCTATTAATAAACTTTCAATTTTAGAACAGTTTTGGCTTTGTAGCAAAGTTGGAAAGAGAGCCTAGGGAATTTGCATATTCCACTCACCCAGTCCCCTCTCTCCTTAGCATGTGACATCACAACGGTGCATTTGGTGCAGCTGTAGCATCAACACCGGTACCTTACTATGCACTGAACTCCAACGCTTGTTCTTCCTTCTTAGTTTTACCTAATGTTCTTTTTCTGTCCCCGGGGCCCAGCCAGGCTACTGTGTTACATTTAGTCACCACATCTCCTGGGCCTCTTCTGGTCTGGGACAGTTTGTGATGAGATGGGCAGTTTGAGGAGTAGGGGCTGGTATTTTGTATAATGTCTCTCAATGTGAATTTACTCTGTTTTCCTTGTGGTTAGACTGGGACTGTGGGTTTTTGGAGGAGACCCATGGAAGTGAAGTGCCATTTTTCAACAATCATTTTACATAACTTTGCATGCTGTTGACGATTTATCACTGTTGACCTTATACTTGATCACCTGACTGATGTAGTATTTGCCAGTTGTTCATTGTAAAATTACCCTACTTGCTTTTCCAGAGTAGCCTTTAGAAGGAAACTGCAAGCCATAGCCCACATGTAAGGAGTAGGGAATTATAGGGAGATTATGCGTATAAATTATTTGGTATTTTATTGTGTGAGAGACTTGTCTTCTCTTTATTTATTCATTCATTCAAAAAATCAGTATGGACTCATGGAT
Organism: Heterocephalus glaber; assembly: GCF_000247695.1. The sequence goes on from NW_004624768.1 coordinate 2,101,560, forward strand.
ATTTTGTTTCATATTTCGCAGCACAGTCAGTCATCTGTATCCACAAGCCTCACATCTGCAAATTCAACCAACTGTGGACTGACAATATTTGGGAAAAAAATCACATCTGTATCGAACATGTACAGATATTTTTCTTGTCATTATTACTTAAACAATATAGTATAAGAATTATTTAAATAGCATTTACATTGTATTAGAAACCATTTAAAGATGATTTAAGGTATATGAAAGATATATGTAGGCTCTGTGCAAACATCACAGCATTTCATATGAGGGACTTAAGCATCTTTGGATTTTGTATCTAGGAAGATCCTAAACCAGTCTCCCATGATCCCTAGGGGCCACTACACTGTCCTAAACTCGAGTTGTTCAAAAGCTTTGACCATTGCAAATTCTTTCAGGTTACCTCCTGGATTGTTTTAATAAACTCTTACTTTTCATTTTTTTGAGCGATCCCTTCCTTTCTTTTTTGTATATTCTCTACCCCATTTCTAGAATCAGCCATTTTTTCTTTTAATGGAGGATGGGATTTAGAAACCAATGCCTATGTGCTGAGAGTGTTTGTAGCTACAGAAGTACCACTGGTTCTCAGCGATCCCCCCACAGGGCTAGGAAATACACGTGTGCACAGCAGCCCATTTACACATACGTCTCTCTCACCTTGCCTTATGAATTCATAGCCCCATCTGATAGCCAAGATCTAGACTTAGCTTCCTAATCACTCATGGGTGCCATATCTGTGTGTCCTAGGGTAGGAAATTTGGACAGAGTCTGTGAAAGGTGTGTACAGAAGACTTAGAAAGCTGAAAGAGTATTTTCCAGGTATACAAAAAATATAGAAAATAATAAGAGGAACGTCTGGGTACCTATCAGCAGGTTTAAAAATAAGACATCTGCAAATGCAGTTTAACTCTCCATGAAAACGCCGTCCCTCCTCCCCTATAATTCCCACTAATTGAAGTTACTGTTTATCACCTGGGGACATATTTTTATTTTTATGCTCTGCATATGCCTCAGTGACATAGCTCATATTCTGCATGTTGTGAAACTGTATGAAATGATACTTTACTGTCTTCTTGCTACTTGAATTTTCCTCTCCTGAGAACTTTTTTTTTAAATATACATTTACCTTCTGAGAAGTTCTGAAAAAAGCAATAGTCACTATTTCCACTGTACTGACAAACTGATAACTTCCAGAAATGATGCAATTATTGCTGACTTCAAGCGTCTGATAAAACTCGGCTGACAGCTGTATCTTCAGAGCCAAAGTCCATGCTTTTCAGAGGAGAATAGATGAGTCTCCTTGGTCACTCTGTGACCCTGCTGGTCCCTTGGGGCCAAAGTCCCCGTGTCTCCCTTTGCCTGGGATGCTGGTCTGCCAGGTTCTGCAGGCTCCGGGATTTTTGATGAAAAGAGAACTCATGTAGCTGGCTCAGACTCCCACACCCTTGTCCCTCCCTGCTGGGATCTGTGTCGTACCACACCCTTCACTCTCCTCCTGAGGCTGGAAATAATGCATCTGCTCCCGTCACCCCCTCCCTATTGGCACCAGATGTCACCCTAGCAACGTTTTGCCCCACATCACCACTTCCTGCTGTCTCTTGGATCATTCCTGCGTACGGAACAGCTGCTTTTCTCTCCCATCTTAGAAAAGAGCAAAAAGTCTGTGTGCCCACTTCCTCCTCCCTGTACTGTCCTATTTTCCTGCTGTGTTTTGCCGTGGAACTTCTGGAAGGAGCCGTCTGTGCCATCTGCCCTCCCGCTTCTCTTACACCCACTCGAGGCAGACTCTCAGCCCTTGCCCTCACGCTCTTGACACCAGAGCTGTCCCGTCAGGGCCGCTACCACCCCCGTGTCCCCAGGCCCCGGGGTCAGCGCCAGTCCTCCTTGCACCCTCTCACCGGCAGCATCTGGGACCCCTGTGCTCTCCTCGCCTTGGCTTCCAGGGCCCCCAAGCCTGCGTTGCTTCCTGACCTGTGATGGCAGCGTCCCCACGCCCCCTCTGCGGACCTCTCCGTGCCTCAGTCCTCGCCCACTCTGGTGCTCTGTTGGGTATGTCGGCTGCATCCCGCGACCATCTGCATGCCGACGCAGCCCACGTGTATGTGCTAGCTCAGACCCTGTGCTGAACTCCAGACTTGCACATCCGTTGCCCACACGAGGCCTCTTCTCGGGCCTAGTGTGTGTCGCAGTCCCCCAGGTGCCAAGCTCTCAGCTGCCGTCCCTCCCAGTGCTAGTCTTTTCTCTCCATAAGTGACTACTCCGTCTTCAGATGCTTGGGCCATGTATACTTGGAGTCAGCCTTGGCTTCTCTTTTTCTCACCCCAAACTGCATTATCCCTGTATAGTGTGGCCCTGTTATTGCCCCGAGTTGTTACCCCAGCCTCCTAGCAGGCTTCCTGTGTCCGTTCTCTTTCCACAGCCCCCCACCCAGGCCTGTGTCTATACAGGAACTGGGTTATCACTTCACCACTTAGATGACATCGTGACGACCTTGGTCCAGAGCTCTAGTACCCCTGTCTCACTTGGAGCAAATTCTAGAGCTCCCGTCTCAACTCTTCCCTCTCTGGCTTTATTTCCTGAAACTGCGCTTCGGGGATTGTGCTCGTTAACTTTATCACCTTCGAGTGCTGGTTCTAGCATTCCCCTCTCCACGGGCTTCTGCATACTGGCCCATTTGATGCTGACCTCTCTCCCACACTGGTCACTCCCTTGCCACCTTCTCCATTGTCTTGGTTACTTTTCTTGTCACTGAGATAAAATACTCACCACCTAAAGTTAATGGAGGAAAAGTTTATAGAGGTTTCAGTCCATAACTGACTGGCTCCAAGGCAGGGTGGCACATGGCAGAGGGGCAGCGGCTCATGCCAGAGGAAGACAGCAAAAGCAACAAGGAGGGGAAGATAAGCCTTTCTGTCCCTTATATTGTATCCAGGCTACTGGGATGGGGTGGTGCCAAACCAATTGCTGGACTGATTTAGTCACCACACGCCCTTAATCCCAGCATCACGCACTCCAGATTCAGCCACCTCTGACCTCATGAGGCTTTGGGGGGACATCCAGACCCAAACCACAGTGTCCATTAACTCTGTAACTGACTTACTGATTATTTTCTGTTTCCTCCAAAGCAGAAACTTGGACAGCCTCATTCAGCCCTGGTTTTGTTTCCAGGGCCCGGCACACTATTAAGGAAGTGCCTGTTGTAGACACGTTGGTTGGTACCGATGCAGGGCCACGCTTGGGAGTGAGGTTCTCCTTAAACTCTGTGCTCTGGACCCTTTATCTGCCTCAGCCTAGTCCTTGAGCAGTCTGGTAATTTTGTGACTTGTCTGCACAGTGTTCTTGGGACGTCAGGAACTGTGTATGACTTGGCTGCTGGCCTTGTGGATTTCACCCAAGAAGAGCCCTCATATGACCACCAGTGTGGTGTGCATGTGTACAGTCCGGAGAGCTTGGTGTCCTCCACAGGGATTGGGGTGTAGGCTCCCTATGGTTATTGAGCCCCTGGACCTTCCCGATGACCTCATGCTCATCTGTGAATACCATCAGTCCTCAGAATCCAGGGGACATTGTTTTCAAAACTCTCCTGTAGATACCAAAATCTGCAGGTGCTCAAGTCTCATATAAAATGGCACAGTATTTGCATAGAACCTATGTGCCCCCTCTTGTATATTCTCAATCATCTTTGTATGCCTTATAGTACTCAATACAAATGGAAATGCCATGTGACTAGTCACTGTACTGTTTTGTCTAGGAAATAATGACAAGAAGAAAAACCTGTACATGTTCAGTACGGACTCAGGACTGGTTGAATGTGAAGATGTGGGACCCAAGGATGTTGACACATGACTTTATTTGTTGCATTGAATGGAGCTCAGAATTGGAGGTCTTTCCCAGACATTTTATATGTAAAAAAATACATTTACTTCACTGCCTAAGACATGTATGCACTATAGATCTCAATGAGAAGTTTCAGGAAACAGTTCCTTACATTCAATAGAGGTGATGCATTCTGTGTAGGGTTCTATTTTGCTTTTTGAATTCTGGTGCTGCCCCGTGAATTCACTCATGATCTGCCTGAGGAGCCTAGCAGTCCAAGCCAGGCTTCTCTGGCCGGACTCATTGTAGTGTAGATGAGAAACCTGAGCCTTAAGGTAAGATCTAGCTAAGGTCACAGTAGGGATTTGCCAAAGAGCCAAGACTGGCATCCTGTTCCTCCATCCCCATCCTGTAGCTTTGTAGGCTATGATAGGTAATTCCAATGCGTGTGCCCTTGCAGCTTACTTAAATTACCCCGGGGGAGCATCAGCTCTGTTAAAGACATTTGACTGTAGCTGCCCACCTGCTCTATTCAGGGAAATGCATCTTTTATAGGATATCCTCTGGGTAACTAAGGGGGTCTAAGAAGCTGGTTTTATAGTCATCGATTGAACTGTAGATAACAATGAAGTTAAATAAAAAGCTGGTTCCATCTGCAGAGCACATGAATGATTTGAATTAGAAAGTGTTCACTGAAATGCTACCCAAGTGTCCCGGAAGGCAGTGAGGTGGGGTTGGGAGGTTTTGAACCTGCTCCCAGGTGGGTGTGAGCAACCCGAGGGCAAGCTGTGGTGTTGGGCAGGGGACTGTCCCATCCCACTTGGTGTGTTTGGGACGGACTTTGGTGCTGAGGCAGAGGTGCTGTTTCTGTCTCTTAGCTTCTTGCTGCTCCTGCACAGCCCTGGATCAGTAACGCAGCAGCCAGGCAGGAGCTGAGAGTGCAGTGCTGGGTCCCACCTGGCCCTGAGGACTCAGAGCCTGGGTCTTCACAGGACCAGGAGTTTGCATGCTCATCCCAGCTGGATGGCTCTGGTCTGAGGATGTGGGTCTCTGATGTATATTTTTTATCATCAAGTTGGGAATCTTTAGGGACAAAACGTTGATACATTCTCGTTACCAAGCAAGGTACTAGGGAAGCAGAGGCAGGGCAGAGCCCTGCCTGCCCTCTGGTGACTTGAGGTCGAAGGAGGAACACAAGGTGTTTACATGGCCAGACATCTTGGTGTCTCAGAAAGCGGGAATGCTGTGGGCACCTGGAGGCAGGCTGGATGTAGATGCAGGAAGGGAGGACAGGTCGGGACGGTGTCCCAAGCAGGAGGAACTGTGTGACAAAAGGTGTGGAGGAGCCAGGCATGGTGGTGCATGCCTATAACTCCAGCACTCTGGGACGCTGAGGCTGGAGGATCACAGGGTAGAGCCCAGCCTGGGCAACTTAGTGACTTAGCGAGACCCTGTCTTAAAATAAAAAAATAGAAAGAAGTCGTAGGTGACTGTGAAGTCCTTGAGTTCATTTCCCAGTACAGGGGATATCTAGTGTCTGAATGTGAATGGAGGCAGATAGTGGCCAGGCTTTGGAAGACTTCAAATCATGATTGTAGGCATTTAGAGTTTATCCAGGAGGTCATAAGAACTACTGTAAATGTTTTTAACTTAAAAATTTTAACTTAAAATCATATAAAGTGTGTATGACATAAAATTAAGCATCTCACCCATTTCAAGTATACATTCAGTCACATGACTCACATTTGCATTGTTGTGAGAACATTACCGCCATCCCTTCAGACCTTTTACATCTCCCCATCCAAACTCCTATCCCCTTTAAGCACTGGCTCTGCCCTCTTCCTCCTCCCAATTCCTGCAACCAGGATTGTACTTTCTGTCTCTGTGAATGTGACTGCTCATCTAAGTGGAATTACGTAGCATTTGTGGTTTTGTGACTGACTTGTGTCACAGTGTCCTTAAAGTCCATCCCTGCTATAGCATGTGTCGGAGTTTCTGTTCCTGTCAAGACTGAGTAATATTCCACTGTCTGGTTATCTATACATTTGTCGGTGGACTTTGGGCTACTGTGAATAATGCTGCTATGAACATGGCTGCACCAGAGTCCTGACTTTCAGTTCTGTTCTATATCTTTGTCTTCAGGAGTGGGATTTCTGGATTGCAGGGTAACTCTATTTTTAAGTTTTGAGGGGCACCAAACTTTTCTGTAGTAGCCGCACCACTTTACAGTCCACCAACAGTGCACCAGGGCTTCAGCTCTTCCACATCTTCAACAGCATGTGTTGTTTATTATTATTATTGTTATTTTGATAGTGGCCACTCACTGGGATGAGGTGGCTTCCCCTCATGGATTTGTTTGGGGTGCAGAACGTTCTCCTGTGTGAGAGCTGAGGCCTGCTCAGCTGCCCGAGGGTGCACGGTGCCATGCTGGGAAGCTATTGGGGAGCTGCGTGAGAAGATAAAGGCAGTGCTGTTTCCTGTGGATCAGGTTTGGGTTTCTGGGGACACAGCCCTGCACCTGCAGATCAGAGGAGCAGAGAGGGAGTGCCTGAAGGATGTGCTCCGTGCCCTGGATATCTTTGCAGAAGTGGCCCATTTGTACCAGTGTTCCTTCTGGGCACATGAGGACTGCATGTCTCACTTTCTCAGTTAGATCTCATCATGTGACTTGGATTGGCCACTAAATTGTGAGCAAAGTGACATGAGGCCAGAAGCTCTAAAAGACTTCCCACAGCTTGTCTTCCTGAGTACACATGTTGAGGAGGAGATGCCTTAATGTCAAAGTGGCTGTCTTCTGCCCTGGATGAGGTAGACTCAGCAAAATGGAAGGCATGACTACGCAAAGACTGCGATTTAGGAGCTGTTCGTTACTGCAGCACAGTCTAGCCTCTCGTGATGGATCCAGGAGGAACCTGGAAAGCGTTCTAAGTGCAAAGATAAGACGAAAACAAAGTGTTTTAGGATAAGTCCATATGCTTCTTAATATCACAATATAGTGAGCCCCTCAGAGGTAGCAGAGCAATTTTCAGATTGGATGAATGAGCTGCATTTTTCTGGAGGTAAAGTCTCATACTGAAGATTTAATTATCAGATGTTAATGACTTCATTTTGCTGTTAGTGTGTAGCTCTTTCTTCTGATTGCCCGAAGCCTGCCCCAGGTGGTGCTGGGAGCTGATGAAAACCATGAACGGTGCCGCTCTGCCTGGGGTTAATGGCCTCTGTGTTTTGCAGTGCTTTTCAAATCCTGAGCCTATTTAAATTTTAGGCGACAACCCAGACTCTGTGGACCGCATTATACTCCCAGAGCAGGAGAGTCGTTTTTTAGGCAGTTACTCCCAATGTTGTTCTGCCTACAATAATGCCCTTTTAATATCAGATAATTTCCAAGAACTTGTCCACTTAGCTACAGTCATATTTTTAGCACTGGTTTGGTCACTTAGTAACTGTTTACTAAACAAATCTTTTTTTAATTTTAAGACTAGCTTTACATTTTAGAACTTCTTACATATATATGAAAGCAGAGAAAATGGTATCATCAGTCCCTGTTAGGGGCTAAATTGTGCTTTCCCAAAATTCATATGTTGATGTCCTAACCCCTAGTACCCCAAAATGTGACTGTGTATGGTGACAGATCTTCAGAAAGGTGGTTAAATTAAAATGAGATCATCAGGCACCCTAACGCAGTCTGACTGGTGTCCTTATAATAGGAGCAGGTCAGGACACAAGCACATGTCCAAGGAGAAGATGGCCAGGTGCAGGCTAGGAGAGAGACCTCGGAAGAAAACATACCTGCGAACTCCTTGGTCTTAGACTTCTGACCTCTAGAACTAACAGAAACTAAATTTCTGTCGTTTAAGCCACCCAGTTCATTTTACTTTGTTGTAGCAGCCCAAGCAAACTAATAAAATCCATACTATCTTTCAGCTTTAATATTTTCCTACTTAGTTATTTGGCAGTACTGAAGATTGAATCCAGGGGCTTCACATTGAGCTACATTCCCAGCCCTTTTAAGGGTTTACTAAGTCACTAAGTTGTCCAGGCAGGGTTGAACTTCGGATCCTCCTGCCTCAGCCTCCCAGAGTGCTGGGATTACAGACCTGCACCACTCTGCCTAGCTAGTATTTCCCCTTACTGAGCAGTCTTCATGGACTGCCACTGATGTCCCAGGGGCACAGGGCATACAACAGAGAATTACAGGTGACATCTGTCTTTGTGAAACTTACAGTTTTGGGAAACTGGGACATGTTATAAGGACAAGTTAGGCTTAAGAGCATGTTGACTTTTCATATGCAGCGGACATCAGGCTGCCTTAGAAACCCTTGGTGGGACACACAATGCAGGGAGTCACCCAGCGATGCCGGTTATACAGATGGATTCTTAGCTCTCTGCTAGGCCTTCTGGTCTCACAAGTTTTGAATTGAGACTTCAGGTATTGGAAAGGTTTGTGATGTAAATGGATGTATTGGTCTATTTTGCATTGCTGTAACAAAGAGCTTGTAGCTGGTTCAATTATAAAGTAAAAAGATTTCTTTGGCTCATGATTCTGGTGGCTGCAGGATTCAAACAGCATGGTGCCACCATTCTGGCAAGGGTTCCTGGCCACATCACAACAGGGTGGAGGCATGGAAAAGAAACTGGCTACATGCAGAAGGGAGTGGCTTTGCCTTATAAAACCCTCCCCAGCCAGAACTGACCCATTCCAGTGAGAGCAACATCCATCACTCTGAGGACAGTGTCTGGTGACCTCCTTACTTTCCACTAGACCACACTTCCTGAAGGTTTCGTCACCCTCACTCCACCACACTGGGGACCAAGCTCCCAGCACATGAACCTTTGGGGGGAACCATAGCCATGGATGAAGATGGAATGAAAACTGTGGCCCTAGGAGCTGGGCCCCAGGCAAGCCAAACTCATTACATGGACAGTTGCAGACCACTCTGGGGCCAAGCTGGGCACAAGAGAAGCCAGGAAGCAAACACCATTCTTATGCAATAAATAAATGGGGGCTGGTGAATCTCAATGAGAAATGATTCATTTGCTTACTGATGGATTCAGTAAGCATGCCTTTTAAATACCAAATCCTCATGTACATTGAAAATTACCCAGTTCACTCAGAAGCATTATGCTGAGTGAAAGAAACCAGACCCAAAAGACTATGTACATATTGTACATTTCCACTTATAGGCCATTTCTAGAAAATGGCTAATTATAGGAACAGAAGGCATCTGAGTGGCTGCCTAGGTTCACGTATGTAAGTTGGGATTGGCTACAAACAACAGGAGGGAGCCAGCATTGAGGGTGACGCATGTTCTAAAAGTGCTCGGTGTGTTACCCGAGCAATTGAATATGTTCCCTAAAAATGTTCCATACTTACAGTGGGTGAACTGTAAATTGTATGTAATAGCTCAGTAAAGCCATGAAATCCACTCAGTTCGATTCTGTGGGAAACCAAGGGAGTCTTCCTGAAGGAAGGAGGCCTGGAGCTGGCTGTGAAGGACCAAGCGTCTTTCATAAGGAGAGAGGTCCGAAGGGGATCCCAGGTACCTAACAGATGGGTGGCTGAGGTAGCTGGAAGGAGAATCCTGTCACAGAAAATGGAGGGGACGCCCAGCGGTTTCAACTCTCACTGAACATTCATGCTACCTCAAGAACATTTTAAAACATGGCTGGGAGGGCCCCCTTCCTGAAGATCCAAATTTTTGGTCTGGGGTATAGATTCTGGATGTGAGGATTTTTAAAAAATGCATTTTTAAATGAATTCCAATCCTGTCGTTTCTTTTTCACTTTTCAAGGGGAGAGCGTCTTTAAACAGATACCACCTTTCCTGAGTTTGGTTATCCAGAGGGGCAGCTCATAGGGAAAAGCACTGGCCAGGTTTGAAGGAGATGAATTTAATTCCTATGTTCTTGGTCTATTTTTTGGTGCTATAACAGAATACCCAGGGCTGGGTAACTTAGGAAGCAAAGAGATTTGCTTTCGCTGCCAGTTCTGAAGGCTGAGAATCCCAAGAGCCTGGTGCCAATCTCTGCTTGGCGTGGGTGTTAAGTCATGGCTAACCCATTCCTGTGAGAAAGGCACCATCCACCATGAGTGCCCATTCCCATGACCTACACCTCCCACCAGGCCCTGCCCCTCTACACTGTCATCCTGGGATGTGAAGTCTGAATGTGTTTTGGTGAGGAGAAACTGTATTCAAATCATAGCACCTTCCAAAGGTGATCAATTTGGTTTTTATTCTTACTTCCATTTTTTTATCTACCATTTTGAACTCAGAGATATGAGCTCAGAGATATTCAGTAGATTTCAAATTATGGCAGTTATCCTCACTGAAGCTCGGAACGTTTGACCTTTAGCCAGTGGTAGGGTCTTCACCTTGACTCCCGAGAGCTTTTAGGTACAACTCTACTCATCTTTGATAGCTTTTCCTTGTCTTTTAAAAATGAAGTTATTTAATTTTCCATCCTTCCCTGACTAGCTTGTTAAGGTTGCATTCTTTTATTGGTCTTTTAGTGGTTATCATAGAAATTGCAACACACAGTGTTTACTTACTAAATTGCAGTGAGTGGAGTCTTCTTTAAATTGGTACTCTCACCACTTCCTGGACAAGATGAGGATTTACATACATACAGATATCAGGAGGTCTTTGTGGAAATCCATGGTTGAAAACTGCTAAGGCACTGTATGGGTGTTAGGTATACTGAGGAAGTTTACAGGGTGCTGGGGGTAAGGCCAGACTCAAAACTTTCAATGAATAAAAATGGGTGTGAATTTTTTAGTTGTGTTAAAATGAAATAAATTTGGCCCAAACTAGCCTCCAATATTTGAGAGATAAAATTTGTCCCAAAGCAGCCTCCATGCATATAGCCTCTGTATATTGTCCCAAAGCAGCCTACAACTGTGGCCCAGCTTGATCTGCAAGCAAGTTATAAACTAACCTAAGTGTATATTCTGGTAACCAAGCAACTGAGTCTCAGCCAATCATAACAGCCACCTCTCAGCCAATGCCAGGCAGAAGGCTGCCAAATTATGACCACATAAAGCAAATACCAAACTGCACCAATTAGGTAATCTCTACATAGCGTTTCCAGCTCTCCTGGTTATAAATACAGAACACCAAGTTGCAAGTGGACATTTGAACCATCTTGGGTCTGGAGTGCTGCCTGGCTCTACAACCTTTTTCTTGGTCGAGTAACCATTGTTAAATGTAACTGGTTTAGGGTTATTTTTTCTTCCAGTAGTTCGTTCACAGGTTTATATTTTTAAAGAATACTTTCCTAGTTCTGTGTTCTTGTTTGTTTGGTGTGATTGGATGTGGCATTTTCAATCTTCAGGTCCTTTTAGAGTTGGGAATTGTCAGAAATACTCCTGTTACTCATGTGCTACAGACAATAAAATTAAAGTCTTACAGCCAGGGTCTGGCAGGGAAATGTATTAAAGATTCTCAGCTTGGGAGCTTGAATGTTTGCAGGCACTCACTCCTCCCCAGAGAGGGGCCTCTTGCGCCCGGCGCATTACCAGGATCTCACCCACAAGATGTCATTTAGCCCCCCTCACCCCATCTGACAGAGGAAGTGGAGCCTTCATGAGCACCTTCTGGACACAGCTCCAAGTGGCACAGCTGGGACCTGGCTTCAGCTCTGACCTCTGCAAGCTACAGAAAGGAGCACACTGACCACTTCACACTCTCAGTGACAAAGTCTCGTTGGCAACATAATCTGACAAACAGGCTTGCTTTAGAATATTACTGTAAATCTGAAGGGAGCATTGTCATCGCTGACATGTTTTGTAGGTGAGTTGGTATACTCTTCTTCGTCTTAATTTTTTAAAAGATAATTTGAGATTCACAGGAAAGTGCAGAGAAATGCTCAGGGAAGTTCCATATATCCTTCACCTTCATACATCCAGCAGAGCTCCAGTAAAACCAGGAAACTGACATTTTTATAACCAACAGAACTTACTCAGATTTCATCAGTTACACACACTCTAATTTGTGTGTGTGTGAAGTTCCGAGCAATTGCAGGTATAGTTTAATGTAACCACCAAACAACAGTTAAGATATTTAAGCATCCCATCACCAAAGAACTCCCTCATGCTACACTTTTATAGCTACAGGCAACAAACCCTCTTCCATCATCCCTGATGTTCTCCATGTCTGCGTATCTATGAATAGTTTCTATAAATGGAATCTTACAGCGTATTTCCTTTGGAGACTGGCTTTTATCACTCAGCGTAATTTCTTTGGAGTTCATTAGGGTTATTGCATGAATCAGTAGTTTGTTCCTTTTTATTGCCAACTAATATTGCATGGTATGGATGTGCCATAGTTGCTTTAATGGTTTACCCATTTGTACATTTGGAGAATTTCCAGTTTGGTGTTATTTTGAAGAAAGCTGCTATGAGTCTTCCTGTACAAGTTTCTGTGTAGAAATGTGTTTTTATTCCCTGGGATCAATTACTTGCAATTGCTGGGCTGGGTAGTAGATCATCTGCCAAACTGTTTTCCTGTGGTTGTACCACTTTATGTTCCCACTAGCAATGTTTGAATGATCTAACTTTTCCACTTCCCTGCCAGATTTTGGAGTTTTCACTGTTTTTTATTTAGCCATTCTTATAGGTATGTAGTGGTAAATCGCTGTTTTTATTTTGCATTTTTCTATGAGCTAGTAATGTTAGACATTTTTCAAAATAATTTACCATCTGAATCTCTTGTTGGTGAAATATCTGTTTTTAACTTTTGCCCATTTTCTAAGATGCTTGTTTTTTAAAGTACCTTTGAGTTTTGAGGGTTCTTCATATATTTTAGATAGAGGTCTTTTGTTAGATGTACACTGCTTGGTATAGTTTTTTTGTGTGGCTGTTTTAAGTATTCTCACAGCCTAATGCTGTCTGAGTTTGAGCAAAGTGTAGGAACGCTTCTTACTTCCATTTAGGTCCCTTTATCCTCATTATTTTTTAATATAATTACCATGAGTATTTCCTCAATATTTATTGACGTTATTGCTTTTGCGTCAACCTTAAGATGAGATTTTCTGCATTAAACAGCTTTCCATCACTGTCACAAGTACCTGGGGGAATCAGCTTGTAGAAAGAAAAAGATCTGGGCTCACAGTTTTGGAAGAGTTAGTCCGTGGTTGGTTGGTTGCTACTTTGGAGCCTGTGGAGAGGCAGCACATCATGGCAGGAGTATGGTGTAGAACAAAACTGCTTGCCACATTGGTAGGGAGCAAAGAAGGAAACAGGGCTTGGGGCTGTGCTGTGGAGGACTGGAAGGTCTCCTCCTCGGACTGGACTGAGCCCCTCAAAGGCTCCACTACCTCCATGGGGACCAGGCCCCCAACACATGCACTTTCAGGGATATTTAGATCCAAACTGTAGCACAGATTAAAGAAGCTCATGAGTGGAAAGAGGGCCCTCTTCTTCTGTTATAATTATTTTTGTTTGAACAACTTCCTTTGGCCAGTCTTTAAAAATAGATCTGTTACTTATACATTTTTGGTTTCTACTCTTTGGAGAATGTTGATTTCTCTTTCATTTTTATTTTTATTGTTTTTGATAATAGCTTAATTGTGACATAATTCACACGCCAAATTATTCACCCTTTCAAAGCACAAAATCCAGTGTTTTGTTTCATTTTGTTTTTGGTATATTTACAAAGTTTGAATCACCAAAATCTAATTTTATTTTTTTTGTTTTTAGTACTTTTCCTTAAGTATGTTTTTTATTAATTTTATTGGTATATTTTAGGTATACAATATAGTGACATTCATCACTGGAAATTTGTACCTTTACATAATCTTCCTTGGTTCTTATTTTTCCGCCCCCATTCCGCTGCCCTCCCTTCAACCCCTCCACCCCTCCCTACACCAGCCTAAGTGAAATAAACAGGACACACACGTGTAGATACCGAATAGTTTCTCTGGTGTGAGAAACTGAAAGTGTAAATAAGGATCAAAAGGCATAATAGATAATGTGAAATAGGAAGAAAAGGTCCAAAGGGGAAGGGGAAGTGGGAGGGGTAGGGGAAAGAAGAGAATGGAATTAATATGAGAAAAGGAAAAAATGGAAACCAAAATCTAATTTTAGAGCATCCAATACATTTTTAAGGTTGAAATTTTTTGTTTTGTTTTTTGATACAGGGTCTCATTATGTAGTTCAGGCTGACCTTGAACTTGCAGTGATCCTTCTGCCTCCGACTTGCAAGTGCTGGGATTACAAGTGTATGCCACTATGCCCAGTTGAATTTTTTCATATAGGGTAATAGAACGAAAAAGTAATTTATACCATCAGTCTAATCTGGAAGTTGGTATTTTTTAAAGCCTTTTATGACTTCATCCTTTTGTTTTTTAAATGTATTTTAAGAATTTTTAATTGTGGGCAAATATACATATGAAAGGTATTATCGTAATATTTTTGAGAAGACAGTTCACTTACATTAAGTACATTCATACTGCTGTACAGCTGATACCCAGAATTTTTTTCATCTTGCAGAGTTGAAGCTCAGTACCTATTAAGGAATGAACTTTCCTTCCTCCTCTCCCCAGCTGCTGGGGATTACTAGTCTACTTTCTGTTCCTGTGAACTGCTGTGTGTTTTTTGTATAATTGGAACCATACCGTTGTTGTGACTAGCTTCTTTCATTTAGTGAAATGTGCTCATAGTGTTGTAACATGTGTTGGAATTCCTTTTGAAGGCTGAATAATATTTCGTTGTATGGGTATGCCACATTTTGTGTAGCAGTTCACTCACTGATGGACACTTGAGTTGCTTCTACCTTTTGGGCACTGTGAATACGCTCCTATGAGCGTATCTCTAGGGGACCCTAATTCCAATTCTGTTGGATATGTACCCAGAAAATGGATTGCTAAATGAAGATCACTGTATTTGGTAATTTCTGAGAAACTGCCATACTGTTTCCCTTTTTCCTTACAGAATATCATTTGAAGACACGGGGATATTTGACCTGTGGCTTATTTTCGCTGGATGAACTCATAATGAAGTTCGACATGTCCCTTTGTCCTCTCTCTCCTGTACACTGGCAGCCGGATCCAAGGCCTTCAGCTGCCTTAGATTCGATCTTTTGGGGAAGACTAATGTACACACTCAATGTCTGTTCATCTTTTTTCCCGTGAGTTTAGCAGCCATTGCTCTTCTCAGCCATGGTTTTGGGTTGAGCTGTGTCTCCCTCAGATTCCCGATATGTCAGATTTTGACCTTATTTGGTGAGATGATCTCTGCTTTTAATCAAGTTAAAAAGAGATCACTGGAGTAGTCCCTAATCCAGTATGATGTGTCTTTACAAGAAGAGGAAAGCTGGACAGAGACACGGGCAGAAAGAAGAGTATGTGAAGACGTGGTGGTGTCATATGACACGAAGACAGCGGTCTCATGGCCTTTGCCTTTGAACATTTTGCTATATAGTAACTTTTTGAGTGTCTCAAATTAGGCTACTCCATTTTCTCCTGGAGGTTGCTGTTGTCTATTGATGATCTAGTTTTCCTTCTCTTATGTGTGATGTAAGAGGAAGAAGATTATTCCTAGATGCTCAGTGGAAAATCCTAGATGCTCAGTGGATACTTTTCCTATTTTTTAAAGCCTAGCCATTTTACCAGAATTGTCTTAAGGGGGGGGGTCAGTATTCTTAGGTACTAGGTGGGCTCTTTCAATTTGTGATTAAGTTTTTTAATTTGACGAAAGTTCCCGGAATTACAGTTTCTGGTACCTGTTCTTTCCCCAGGCTTTGGAGCTGCCTCTTTAGGAATTCTTTCTACGAGCTCTATCTTCTTTGCTGCAGTCACCTTCAGCAGTTGTCATTTTCTCTAGATTTTTTTTACCTCTTTATTTCTGGCTCTTGATAATTTTCTCCTTTTCATCTTATATTTATATTCAGAGCATTATCTGTTCTATTTATTTGTTCTTCTGTTCCTTCAAATTGTCTTAATTCGCAAAGTAATTGTCTTTGTTACTAATGAAAACATTTTTAATTCTTTCCTGAGTTTTGTCATTTAATTTCTGCATATGTCTAATTTGGATCCATATTACTCTTCTGTGTCTTTTCTTAGTTCCTCTTATTTGATGCTGGAACAAAAGTAACCATTTTGATCTCCTTGGGGATGGATATATTTTTGGCACTCTTTCATGGTCAGAGGGAGGTCATTTTACTCATGCTTCTCTTTTTCTTTTAACAATCTTGCATGGTTCTTGATCTTGGTGTTTTTCTGTTGTTCTTCATATGAAATCAGTTTTCCTAAATTAGTTTTAGATGTGGTTCAGGAAAACATTTCTACATTCATAGTTTTTTTTTCTGTTATTCACATGTAGCCTTACAAAAAATTATGACTTCCTGAATTGTCCTAATCCTCAGTTTCCTGCCCCCGTTTTACCTGGACCTTCTCTTTCTGTAGTCTCCACCCCACTTCATTTTGATGCCACGGCCATGACAGGTTCCCAGTGTGGGTCCTGAGGTGGAAGCAGCCCCGCTTTCCACTCTAAGAGTCCATGCTGCTTGGTCCCCCTGAGGGCTTTCTGTCACTATGGCTGTGGACACCCCCACCCCCACCCTGCTTCCCCTCTTGCCTTGACAGGCTTCTGGGAATGCCATTATTTGGGGCTCTCCTCTTCTCAGGTTTCCTAAGTACCTGCTGCTTCTGTCAGATTCTTCTGCGGAGGCCAAGACCACATAGGTCTTGAGGCCATTAGCAGTGTGTTTCCATTTTGCTTGTATTTTGGGGTTTGTGGAGAACATTGTCATAGAGTCTTGCTGTCAATGTTTTTTTTTTTTGAGGCAGGTCTTGCTATCACTATGTAGTCCAGGCTGGCCTCTAGCTCACAGTGATCCTCCTGCCTCAGCCTCCCAAGTGCTGGAATTACAGGTGTGCACCACCACACCTGGCTTGCTGTCAGTATTGTCTGTGTGTTTTAGGGTTGAATGCGGCATGTGGTTGCTACCCTTACTTCATTGTGGTATTTACGGAATTGTCTGCCTTGCCGTGGACAACACTTCCACTTCCCCATATCCTGCCTCAAGGCTTTGCTGGTTGCCTGTGCTCTGTACACCGTAGCTGAGCCCTGACTCTTGACAGTGGCCCCATTTACTTTATATGAGTCTGCTGCATTTTCTGTTCAGATCCAAAAGGACACCAGCACGTGCATTTGGAAGGATAGAGAAGCCACCGATCAGATCCTGGGGGCAAGCACCCTGGGATAAGATCTGGGGCACTCCCTTATTTGTGTTCCAGAGAACTATGACTTGGGCAAAGGGGAGAGAAGGGAACAACATTTGGATTCCATGGAGTGCATGGTTCCAATGCCACATGGCCAGAGAGGGGTTGTGATTGGATTGGGGAGCATGGGCCTAGGAACCCAGCCCCTCCACCTTGCTGACCTGCAAATTCCTAGAGAAAGTGGAGGTGACTGATGGTGTGGATGACCCTGTCCCCAGGCAGTGCCTTGTGGCCCTGGGCCCTACAGATGTCTTCTTTTGCAGGCTTCTTTGACATCTCATGCCTTACTCCCCTGGTGCCAGCCATCTGAATGACTATTCTTTTCTGCTTTGCATTCTGCAGATCTTTATCTCCGTGTTAAGTCTGTTTTGTGTTGCTGTAACAGAGTAACTGAGACTCAGTGCTTTCTAAGGAAAAAAGGTTTATTTTGGTTCCTGGTTCTGGAGGTCCAAGAGCATGGTGCTGGCACTGTATAATATCTGGTGAGGGCCACATGCTGTGTCAGCTCCCAGAGGAAAGGACAAGAGGAAGCATGGAAGAGAGGCGACAAAGGAGCTGACTTACTTTATAACCACTTGCTCTCAAAAGCACTGACCCATTCCTGTGAGGATGAATTCAGTCTTGAAAGAAAGCTGTTAATGCCTCTTCCAGGCCCTCATTCCAACATGAGTTTTGGTGGAGACAAACCACACTGCCACCCATAGAAATTGCCAGAAAACCTTTTTCTTCTTTTGTGGTGGTACTGGGGATTGAACCCAGGTTTATTTTTTATTTTATTTTGAGACAGGTTCTTGCTAAGTTGCCCAGGTTGGCCCCAAGCTTGTGAGTCTCCAGCCTCGGCCTTTAACGTAACTGGGATTTCAGGCACGGGCCACCATGTCCAGCAGCACCAGCAAAGCTTTTACTTATGGGATACAAACAGACACAGAGAGCTGCAGAATGGTGCTATATTACTTTGTCAGGGCTCTCACAACCCAAGATGGCTGGTGTGAGCAACACAAATTCGTTCTCTTAGTTCTGGACCCTGGAAGTCTGAGATCAAGGTGTCAGCAGGGTTGAATCCTCTCAGGGGCAGAGAGAGAGAATCTGTTCAGGCCTCTCCTCTCTTCTCGTGGTTTGCTGGTGATCTTTGGCATTTCGTGGCTAATTGAGCCTTGCTTTCATTTTTATGCGGCATTTTCTCTGTGTCTGTCTGCGTCTAAATTTCCCCGGTTTCTAAAGGCACAGTCATATTCAAAGAGGAGCAGACTTGGAGAGTTCATGTGCCTGTGGGAGACTATTTTGTAGGCAAATAAGTTGGAGAAGTGTGTGTGTCCCAGAACCCGCTCAGGTTCCGGACTGTTCTGACGAGAACTGGCAAGCTCTTGGTGGCCCCTGCGGCCCCCTACGTCCTTCTGGCTTTAACCAGCCTCACCTGTCAAGTTAACTAAGAGCGAGTGGAAGTAGAATTTTAGAGGTACTAAAGCAATTTGAATTTATTTTACCTAAAAATGAATACCTGCGAATTCTGCTGGGCTTTCTATGTAGCACTAAAAGGAGACTTGGAGTGTGTCTTGAACATTTCCCTTATAAATCAGCACATTCGGGAATGAGTCATCAGCTTCCTCATCCCTTGACTATGCAGAGGGAGGTTTGGTGAGGTGTCCAAAAAGTGGAGGTGACCTCCAGGGTCCCCATGGGTGGTGACAGATCCCCATGGAGCTGGTGAGGACACTGAACATGGCTGAGGGCTGAGGGGGGCGAACACTTACAAAGCTCCACATGGGAGCTGAGATGGACTTGTGGTCCCCAGAGTGGCTCCACTTAGGTGGCAAGGAGCAGAGAGTGCTTCCGCTGCCTTTCTGGGGTGCTGCACGCATCCATCTGCCAAGGAGCTCGCCCTGTTCTCTCCAGGTAGACCAGATGTGCAGAAGCACACACCCCACCCCACCCCCGGCCACTGCCTGCCTTTGGAAATTTGTAAGTTTCAGAAATGCACTGGGCTTTTCTCTGCCTGGTCACATTAAGATACAATTTTCAGACTGGACAGTTCTGCCTCTTGTCTGTTTCTCATGTTTTCCTTTAGATGCCAGAGTAATATAAGCCCTTTCTGGTTTATTCTGTGAAGTCCAAATAGTACAATGCATACCAGACAGCCTAGTGCAAGACACCTGTGGATGCACATGCTTTGAATTCAGGACACTGTGACAGTCACTCAGCCCAAGAAGCTTTGAAAGTTATACACAGAGGCATTCATATTGTGATTCCCATGACTGTCACGTTATCATTTATTATTGGATATTATATGTTATATTTCATGTATAACATTATTTAATATAAACTTATATAACATAAGTACTTAATAGATAATATACATAATATATAGTGTAATGCATATATATAATCTATTGCATATTAAAATTACTACAATTAAAATGATATATATTTTTACTGTTTTTCTTGAAGTGCTGGGGATTGAACCCTGGGCTTCATACATGCTAGGCAAGTGCTCCCCCACTGACCTATACCCCAGCCCTTATCAACAGCTGTAGAAGACAGTTTACCTTGTCTATGCAGTGAGTGTGGGTTTTTGTCTCGTCACTTTAAAACGTCCTGCGAAGTTCATCCTAATGCCTCATAATCCTAGCAGTTATCAGGAGCAGAAAACTTCACATAGTGCGAGCGAGGATGAGAACATTCTGAATGTTTTTGCTTTGCTAAAGCGGGGGGGAGAAAGAGAGAGAGAGAGAGAGAGAGGGAGGGAGGCCCACCGGGGAGAGGGTGACACGGGTGAAGAGGACAGAAAGCTGGTGAAGGAGGCCATTTCTGCTCTTCTCTGTCATTCATAGACTCCTGACTCGCACGCGTGTATGTGGATGTACGCACAGACACATCCAGGTCATGTCTGAGTTACTCAGTAGGGAAATGCATGTCCCACAGTGGTGCCCTGATGTCCCCAGCCGCCCAGATTCCCTTTTACACTACGGCTGCCGCTGTGACAGGCCCGGCTCCTTCCTGTTCACGGTCACCATGTAAATCACTTCTTCAGTGTTTGCTTTTCATCTTCTGACAATTTTCTTCAACAGTGAATCTTCCTAGGGCTTATCATCCGTAGAAACTTGTGCTTTTCTGATATATTTATAATGAGCATAAAGTTGTTTTTATTCAAGATCTCTACAGTGGTTTAAAAAAATCTGAAGGATCCTTGTAGGATAATGGCAGCCACCAGAATAGGACCTTCCATATATTCTCTGAAATCCATAGGATCAACAGGAGAGAAATAAGTCAGCCGTAGTCCATGGTAATAGCACAACCAGGAGACTGATAACACAGCAAATGCTGTTTGTGTCTACATGGTGAAGGAGCCTTAGGGCCGGGGCTCTGGGCTTTAACCCACAATAAGTTAGCACTTCAAAAAAGTGAGCCTGGAAATGGATACACAGCCAAGGGTATGAAATGGGAGCTGAATAAGGAGAGAAATAGAAGAAAAATACAAAATAACCTTCGAAATAATAGGAAATTATAAGGTGCCCTAAGGTGACAAGAGTTACTTACTGTGCCACTGAAAGCACAGAAAGGAGAGAAATGAAAGGAATCAAGAAAATAAAATTGAAAGAAAGAAGTAGAAAGAACAGAGCATCATTAGAAAGAGATCCAGCAGGCTTATGATTGGAGACCTCCAGGGGGAGGTGGGGAAGCGGTAACAGAAGAGAACAGAAGTTCATACTATAATTCAAGAAAGCTTTTCTGAAATAAAATAAGATCTGAACCTACATGGAAGTAGGCCACTATCCTACTGACAGTGGTCAACTCAGGACTTATGCTCCCCAAATATTCAACTCTAAAGATAAAAGATAAAATCACTAGGGCCTCTGAGCAAAAAGATCCTGTTATATATTTACAACAGAAAGAAAATCAGCTTGGCATTAGACTTTGGGACAATTTACCCCAAGCAAGACAACAGGGCATCAGCATTTTTAAGAAATTGAAAAACAGAAAGAAAGAAAGAAAGAAAGAAAGAAAGAAAGAAAGAAAGAAAGAAAAGAAAGAGCAAGCAGTGTGAGCTAGTGATTTTCTGTTTATCCAACAATCATTTAAGTGATACAAGAGCCTGCCTTCTCTTACCATTGTGCTTCACCACTTCTAAATGTCATTCAAAAAATGCCGGTCCAATTTCTAAGCAGTTATTCCTATTTCTGTTGCTTTTTTTTTTTTTTTGTACCGGGGATCGAATTCAGGTCCTTATGCTTGTGAAGCAGGCGGCGAAACCACTGAGCTAAATCCCCGGCCCTCTGTTGCATTTTAATAATGTGTATCAACTTCAGTTTAGCACATGTGTATTACTTATGCTTTAATAAACATTGGCTTTTACTTGGCAGTTAATTTAGAGAATTCCTCATTATATAGACAGCCCCTGACTTGTGCAGAATCATGTACAGGTATATAAAATTTTTCCATTTTTCTAATAATGATAGATCAGTGAAGGAAATGATTATTGCCGCTTATTAGGTCATAATTATTGAAAATACTTTTGTCACATAGAGGATAGAGATGTTAGAAATAATCCACTGTGGTAACAAATAATGATTATGTCACCCAGTAGGGGACAAGTTTCATCCAATTAGAAGATGGTGAGAAAAACTTTGGCAAAAGTAATGAGCATTAAATGTTTTGCTAAAGACGAAAACAAAGCCAAGAATATGGCAGAATAGATATAAATGCCATATTTTCTGACAAAATGGAAATAGCAAAAATAACAAGTGGGATACAAAGCAAAAGGGGAATAGAATTGGTTCTTTAATTGCTCTGCAGGTAGGAAGGTGAAGCCAAAGAATGCCATTGAAAGCTGACCAATAGAATAGCAAGAAGTTTGGTATTAGGATTGCCACTAAAACAAAACTACAGGCCCTCCTAGGTACCCAAGGAAATAAAAACACAAGACAAACTGCTAAAGGAGTGAAAAAAACAGACCATAGTGAAATATGCAGTGTAGATACAACACAAAATAATGAGCAGAGCTGAGACCAAATCTCGCCTCCACGTCAATAAATATACTTGGATTTAACCCACTGGTTACAAGAAAAAACTTGCAAAGAGTGCACACAGTGATGCCCAGTGCTGTCCTGCATGAAAGAATCACACCTGAATTAAAGTGACTCAGAAAAGCAGAAAACAAGGGGAGGGCTTGTAGCAGTGACGCCCACATCAAAAAGAAATCAAGTTTTAATCCTGATTTCAACCAAGATAGAATTCAGGTCCAAAGACATTAAGTGAAACAAAGGGTGACACTGTATAGCACTAAAGATTGGAGTTTACAGAGAAGATGGAGTGATTGTGGCTACCTGCACTCCACGTAACATCACCTGGGCCTCCACAAAGTGGAAACCACACGGGAGGCAGAGAGACGTGGGATACACGAATTCAGGACACTGTGACAGTCACTCAGCCCAAGACACGTGAAGGGGCCAAAGAAATACGTCCCAAACAACCAGGCTTTGTACCACAGTAACTGAGAATACAGCTTTGTTTCCATACTACACAGAACATTTATGAAAAGTGACATATATTTGATTACAAAGAAAACCCCAATAAGTTCAGTGACATAAAATAATATAAACAGCATTCTGTGATCCCAATGTAATAGTACTAAAAATTAGTCATAAGATAAAGCAAAAAAAGGGCTTACAGTCTGGAAAATTACAAGATTAAATTCTACTACATTTTGGGATGAAAGGAGAAATGCAAATCCAAATCACATCATTTCTAAAATATGATGATAATGAAAACATATTAGTCTACAAGGGTACAAATAAAGCTATGGTTATAGCTTTGAATGTTAAAATAAGCCAATAAGTAAACATCTAACTCAAAATGTTAGCCAGTTATGGTGGCACACAGCAGTAATCCCAGCTACTCAGGAGGCTGAAGCAGGAGAATCACAAGTTGAAGCCCCACCTGGGCAACTTGGCAAGATCTTATCTGGGCTGGGAATACAACTCAGTGGTAGAGCACTTGCCTAGCAGGCATGAGAACCTGGTTCAGTCCCCAGTACCAAGAAAAAAATTGTATAAAAACAACTTGGTCATTTGAGAGATGCAAATTAAAACAACACTGAGATTCCATCTCACTCCAGAAAGAACAGCTATTATCAAGAAATCAACCAATATCAAATGTTGGCAGGGCTGTGGGGAAAAGGAACCCTTGTCCATTGTTGGAGGGAGTGTAGACTGGTCCAACCACTGTGGAAATCAGTGTGGAGATTCCTCAAAAAACTAGGATTAGAGGTCCCATCTGACCCAACTATTCCCCTTCTGGGTATCTTCTCAAAAAAAATTAAAAACATCATACCACAGGAATATATGCACAGTCAGATTTATAGTGGCACAGTTTGTAATAGCTAAATCTTGAGAACAGCCCAAATGCCTAGCAATTGATGAATGGATAAAAAAGATGTTTTTAAAAAAATATAATGGAGTACTATTCACCCATAAAGATAAACTTGAGACATTTCTAGGTAAATGGATGCACCTTGAAATAAATTGAACACACATGTGTAAATATCGCATTGTCTCTCTGATGTGAGAAACTGAAAGTGTAATAAGGACCAAAATGTATAATTTTTTTTTTTTTTAGTACTGGGAATTGAACTTTGGACCTTGAGCTTGCGAGGCAGGCGGTGGAACCACTGAGCTAAATCACCGATAATAGATATTTTGAAATAGGATGAAATTGTTCAAAATTATACAGAGTGTGAAATACTTTGTTAATAATTAAAATGTTTTATGCAAAAAAGATATAGTAGTATTAGGAAATGAGTTAAGAGATAGATTAGCAAGTGAAAATATATTCTTTTAAGATCATGATACACAATGTATTTATCATTATTCTCTAATTATTTTTGTCATGAAAAATTATTTTTTCATAGAATGGCTTTTATATTTTCTTTATTAATGTCTTTCTGTATTACATTAAAATAAAAATAAATAAAAAGAACTTGGTAAACTAAGAGCAGAATGACAGAATCTGAGTAAAGCTGGAGACTAATGAGTTAGAAGAGAAAAAAATGGAATTACTGTATACTCTAAATACTGATTATTAGGGAAAAAATCAAGTGGAAAACACTCTATGCGATACGATGGGGAAGGAGAGAACAAATACACAAACAGTAGGGAAATAACCAACAATACAGAACACATTTTTTTCCCTTAAATTCTTTTATTGGTGCATTTTAGGTGTACAATACATTTACATTTATCATATATTGCTGTGATATGATTCTTTTAATTCTTTTAGGAAGATATCCAGCAGAGGAATACCTAGGTCAAATGGGACCTCTGGTCCTAGTTCTTTGAGGTATCTCCATACTGATTTCCACAGTGGTTGCACCAGTCTGCATTCCCACCAACAATGGAGAAGGGTTCCTTTCTTTCCACACCCCCGCCAGCATTTGTTATTGGTTGATTTCTTGATAGGAGCCATTCTTTTTGGGGTGAGGTGGAATCTCAGTGTTCTTTTCATCTGCATCTCTCAAATGACCAGTGATGTTGAACATTTTTTCATATGTTTATTTGCTGCTTTTACTTCTTCGAGAAATGCCTGTTCATTTCAGATGCCCATTTTTGAATTGGGTCTTTGAATTTGGGGGGTCTGATTTTTTTTAAGTTCTTTATACATTCTAGATAATAGTCCTTTGTCTGAGGTATC
>NW_004624768.1:2127776-2211187 GCF_000247695.1 Heterocephalus glaber
TTCAATTTCATTGAAGAGTTTAAAGAGTAGTGGCAATAGTTCTTCTCTAAATGTCTTGTAGAATTCAGCAGTGAAGCCCTCAGGACCTGTGCTTTTCTTTGTTGGTAATTTTTAAATTAAATTTTCAATTTCACTAATTGCAACTGGGGTGTTTAGAATTTTTATATCTTCTTCATTTAACTTTGGCAATTCATATGTATCTAGGAATCTGTCCATTTCTTCTGCATTTTCCATTTTATTAGAGTACAGATTCTTGAAGTAGCTATTGATGATCCTCTGGATTTCTTTTGGATCTGTTGTGGCTTCACCTTTTTCATTCTTAATTGCATAGATTTGAGCCTTTTCTTTCCTTTTTTTGATAAGGTTGGCTAAGGGTTTATCAATTTTATTTATTCTTTCAAAAAAACAACTCTTCCAATTTGTTTTTTGTATCATTCTATTAGTCTCCATTGCATTCATTTCTGCTCTGATCTTTATGATTTCCTCTCTTGTATGAGATTTGGGTTTGTCATGTTCTTCTTTTTCTAGGAGCTTGAGGTTCAACATTTGGTTGTTTATTTGAGCTCGCTCTGTGTTCCTAGTGTGGGCATTCACAGCTATGAATTTCCCCCATAGAACTGCTTTCATTGTGTCCCATAGATTCTTGTGTTTTGTACTGGCATTATCATTTACTTGTAGAAACTGTCTAATTTCTTCTTTAGTTTTCTTGACCCATTGGTTGTTCAGGAGAGTGTTGTTCAATTTCTATGTGTTTGTGGTGGTTTTGTGGTTTCTTATGCTATTGATCTCCAATTTTATTGCACTATGGTTTGATAATATACAGGGGGTAGCTTCATTTATTTTGCAGTTACTTAAACATGTCCTGTGAGCCAGCATGTGGTCTATTTTGGAGAATGAGCCGTGTGCAGCTGAAAAGAATGTATATTCTGATTTTGTGTGGTGGAACACTCTGTAGATGTCTATTAGGTCAATTTGTTCAAAAGCTTGGTTCAGTTCTAGAATTTCATTGTTGATTTTTTGTCTAGATGATCTGTCTGTTTGTGACAGTGGGGTGTTGATGTCCCCCACTACAACTGTATTAGTGCTTATTTGGTTTTTCATGTCCATTAATATTTGTTTTGTATAGTTGAGGGCATTCGTATTTGGTGCATATATATTTAGGATTGTCATCTCTTCTTCTTGGATTGTTCCATTCATAAGGATGTAGTGACCATGTTTGTCTTTCTTAATTAGTTTTGGTTTGAATTCTACTTTGTCTGCAAATAAGATTTCTACCCCTGCTTTTTTCTGAGTTCCTGTTGCATGGAGAACTTTTAATTTCAGTCCTTTTAATTTCAGTCTATGAGTTTCTTTTTGAATTAGGTGTGTTTCTTGTATATAGCATATTGTTGGATTTTGCTTCTTAATCCATTCTGTCAGTCTGTTTCTTTTGAGTAGTTAATTGAGGCCATTAACATTCATGGTTATAATTGACAAATAGTGACTCATCCTTGTTATGATGTTTTACTGTTGCTGGCTCTTTTATTTTTTATTTTTCCCCCTTTCCCTTTAACTTCTTGCCTTGGCTGGTGGCTTCACTCTGTTGGGCCTCAGGGAGTTGTGACCTTCATTGTCTTTTTCTAGGATATTGTTTAGAATTGTTTGGAGTGCTGATTTGGCATTTATGAAATTTCTCAGGTGTTGTTTGTAGTGGAAGTATCCAATTTCCCTGTCAATTTTTTTTTTTTTTTGGTACCGGGGATTGAACTTGGGTCCTTGTGCTTGCACAGCAGGCGACGAAACCACTGAGCTAAATCCCTGGCCCTTTCCCCATCAATTTTGAAAGTTCATTTTGCAGGATAACAACAGTCTAGGTTGGAAGTTATTTTTCTTTAGGACTTGAAATACTTCACTCCAGGCTCTCATTGACTTGAGGGTTTGTGTTGAGAAGTCTGCTGTGATTATGATGGGCTTTCCTTTGTATGTGATTTGTTTCTTTTCTCTAATTGCTTGTAGGATTTTGTTCTTCTGTTGGGTTTCTGGGATCTTGACTATTATATGTCAAGATCTACTTTTTTTTATTGTGGCTAGTTGGAGTTCTATGTGCCTCACTTATCTGTATGTCAAATTCTCTACCTCTGTCTGGGAAGTTTTCTACGATTACTTCTGTGAACAGTTTTTTTATGTCATTTGTACTTTCTCCTGATTTTTCATGGACTCCTATCAGTCTTATGTTATTCTTCTTTGCATCATCTAGCAGCTGCTGGATTGATTTCTCATGGTCCCTTACTATTTTTAAGAAATCTCTGTTTTCATGGTCACTAACTGCAATCCTGGTCTTCTATATCTGATATTCTATCTTCACACTGGCTCAATCTGCTGTGAATACTTTCAGTGGAGTTTTTAATCTCCTGGATATCTGCTTGAATCTGTTTCATGGATTCCATTTCTTTCCTACGTTGGGATTTCATGGTTTTCATTTCTTTCCTATGCTGGGCATTCATGGCTTCCAGCATGGTTCTGAGCTCATCTTTTTTTAAAATCTGTTTCTATTGTAGAGTCTCTAATCATGTCTTTCACTGTGCTCACCATCTCTGTAGTTATCTGGGAAATTATTTCTGTTTTGATTTTTCTAGAGCCTCATTCATGTGTTTTGTTACTTCCTGTGCTATCAGTTCAGGGTTTCCAGGTGGTTGATTATCATATTTTTCCACCTCATGTCCCCCAGAATTTGCCTTTGGTGAGCTGGAAGTCTGGGTTTATGTCCTGCCAACTTGTCTTCTCATTTTTAATTCTGTTGTTGGTATTGTTTTTTTGCTTTAATTCCTGGGCTGACACTTCCATATTTATTATTGTCAGTATCTTTATTACATGTGTTTAGAACCCCTATGGAGTGATTACTTTTCAGAGATATCTTCCAGGTATAGCTGGCCTTTTTAGGCTTTGAATCTCTAATGACTCTTAGGCAGTCTCATTTTCAGTATACCAGGGAGGACAACTATTAGATCAGTCATGACACCTTAGCTCAGTTGACAAAATAAGCATCAGCAATAGCATCAAACACAGCTTAGAAAATGACCATTTATGGTAGCAGTTAATCTCACCTTTAACCATTCGAGCTAGATCAAAATCTAGGGCCAGCCCAATACATGTCTGTAGTAAGTAAACCTTTCAATATGGCAAATTTACCCTTCATAATACGAATTTAGAAGAGGTTGAGGAGGGAGGGATAGAGAGGTAAAGGAAGAAGGAAAGGTTAGAGGTGAGGCTAGAGGACACAAGATCTCGCAAATTGTGAGAATCTGTTGAAGGCAGGAGGAAAAGAGAGCGAAAGAACAGAGACAAGTACACAACAAACTGAAAACAATAGGGCAGCTAGAAATTGTATTCACCTTCCTATAATAGTGACAGTCAAGAGGACTTTGTCTCTGATGTTCTGGTAGACAATGTGGGCAGCAGTGTGCAGGTCTAAGTCGATTAGTCTCAGCAAGCCAGCTGTAATCTACTGAGATTCAGGCTGATTTCTCACTGCAAGGTCCAAGTTGAGGTCCCTGACCTCCTGCAGGATTAAACTCTGCCAGGTTCTACTGCAGGTTCCAGCTGTTCTCCCCCCACCCTCAGCAAGCTGAGTTTCTATGGGAAGTGATGATCCCACCAACTTACCACCTACGATGGTCCAGTGTGCTTTTATTGAAGAGGTTTTCTTCACTTTCCCAGTGGGCTTCTGTTTTCATTCAGGAGCCTCAGAGAGGCTCTCTCTGTTGTTCACTTCTCCTCTATCTTCTGGGCTCATAACCATGGCCTTTATGGGCCCTCCGGCACCTCTGCTGTGCGGATTCAGATACTGTGCAGGTGAGCACCCAGAACACATTTTAAAAACCATTAGAAACTACTTTGCACAATGCCATGTGAATAAATATGAAGACTTAGGTAGAAAGGTTGCTTTTCTGGGAAAATATAATTTACTCAAACTGATCCCAGCGGACACAGAAAGTTTAAACAAAACCAATTTCTATTGGAAAAAAATAGAAAAATCTCCAAACCTATATCATTTCATAGGGGGAATTCCACTGAATTTGTAAAGCACAGATAATGCTACTTAAATTACTCCAGATCATAGAAAAAGATAGAAACCTCAAGATTATTGAATAAAAGAAAACTCCACATCAATCTCATTTAGAACTACCAATGTAAAATTTCTAAAATAAAATGGTAACAGAGAAAAACTTAAAAAATGTTTTAGGGACAGCTGGATAGCCATTTAGAAAACAAAATACAATGTTATTGATGTCTTTTATCATATTCTTTCATACATTCCAAATGACTCTAGATAGGCAGATGTTACTACAAGAAACAGAAGAAAAATGCAGATAAATTCTTTTGTAAACTGCATGGATAAAATTATGATTCCAAATCTAAAAGCAATATGAGAAAAGGTTGACAGATTCAATCGCATTTGGGGAAAAACCCCTTCATATGAGAGAAGAAAACATCATAAGCCAAGTGAGAAACTAGACAGATAGTAAACCAGCTGAAAGTATTTGCAACTTATATCACCAAGCTCATTCTTCTAAAATATAGAGATAATAAAAATTAGAAGTGAAAAGATCAGAAACCCAATAAAAATGGGCAAAACATCTCGACAGATAATCTACCCAGAATAAATCACAAATGGCCTTTTGAGTATATGAAAAGATGTCCAACCACACTCAGAAGCAGAATGTAAATTAAAATTACTCCAAGGCAACATTGCCCCGCCCCTAGTGGCGGAGGTCCAGATTTCACATCGCCTTCTCCTGGCGAGGCTGTGAGGCAGTTCAGGTTGCTGGGTCCCTGGAGAGAGCGCCGAGGAGCAGGGCAGCGGGCGCGTGCCTGACTGGACCTGAGTCAGGGCCCCTGCAGGAGGGACGCGGAAGACACCCCATCCAGATATGCTCAGGACACCCCAAGGCCTTACTCCAATAGCTCTTCCTTTGACCCTCCAACTAAAGCAATAGATACTTTCTGCAAAAGTCTTGCACGTTTACGCGATTGGTTCCTAGTCATCTGTTTTGGCGACAGTCCCTGCGGCATCTCTGTGAAGTTAGCCCTTTCTGATTGCTGCTGAGTCTGTGCCTTGCTCTGCTACCCTACAACCTTGCGGCGTGGTTGTGACATCTCTGGAGTTTTCTCTGGCTGGCGTGTCTCCTGCAAGCTCTTACTCTAGTCTTCATCCTCGGCTTCCTTTTCATTAGTCCTGTGGCCAGGGCTGGCGGAGCAGAGTGCAGGGAGCAGTGGGGCCGAAGATCCCTGTTTTATTCCCTGCCCCTGGGCCATGTCTGTGAAGGACGGGATTTGCTGTGGCTTGGTGTAGGTCCTCCCTCGGGGAGGGAAGGCCCTTTTGGGTCCTCATTTGCTACGCCTTTTTTCCTCGTTTTAACTATGAATGCATCCTAAATTTAAATTTCATGAAATGGTTTCTGCATTGATCAAGAAGATCTGTTAATGCGATGAATTCATGTGATTGGATTAATAGCTTTTCTAACACAACACCAACTTGCCATTCTTGAGATGAGCCCTCACTTAATCTTTACGTTTCCTACAAATGGCTGGGT
Organism: Heterocephalus glaber; assembly: GCF_000247695.1. Next base: position 2,133,350 of record NW_004624768.1, read on the forward strand.
TCACTTGGCTGTTTTCTTTAGGGCTTTTGCAGGTGTGTTTGAGAGAGTTTGGGCTGTAATGAGCCTCTGTCGTTCTGTCTTTCCTTGGTTTTAGTACAGAGGCTGTATTAGACGCACAGCACTTAGCCTCTCACGCTTTTCCTTCCTGGAGAGCAACTGGAATAAGACTGAAGTGGGCTGTTCCTTGGTAGTCTCCTTAAAACCTGTGAACCAGGTGCAGTGGTGTGTACTTGGACTCCCAGCTGCCCGGGAGGCTGAGGCAGGAGGATCCCTTGAGCCCAGGAGTTTGAGGCCAGTTTCTGGTCCTGGTGCATTATCAACGAGCAGATTTTTTAAACCACCGATTCACTTTCCTTAAAAAATCTTGCGACAGTGGAGAAATAAACGTCATCTCATTGTCCAGATTCCTTCAGCACTATCATTTTCTTATGGGTGAGGTGTATGTTCCTGTCTTAGGGCCCGGGCTATGTGACAAAGTCATCACAGACCAGGTGGCTTCCTCAACAGAAACTCATTCCTCACAATTCTGGAGGCTGGGGAGCGACAGACCAAGGTGCTGGCCAGTTCCTGGTGAGGGTGCTCTGTGTGGGGTGTAGTGCTCTGTCCTCACATGCCGGGGGGACAGAGAGGGAGAGGGGACCCTCTGGAGTCTTCTCCCAAGCCATGACTTAATGTCCACCCAAAGGGGTGAACACGGGGTCTTTCGTGCAGCCCGAACCCAGGATTTTCCCAGCAGAAGGGGCCACCAGCCCGGCCCTGCTCTCTGCCTCTGAGAGCAGCATTTCAGGAGTTTCCAGGGATGGGGTGGTCTAGTTGGGAATGTCCTGATTCCATCAGCTGCGACTGAGTCCATGCTGTCTCGCATGTGAGATGAATGCCAGGAACAAGAGATTCTGGCTCATTTAAAACTCATATAGGAGCCAGGCCTGGTGGCACAGGCATCTACTCCCAGCACCCCGGGAGGTTGCGGCAGGAGGGGCCACAAGTCTGAGCCCAGCCCAGGCAACTCAGTAAGATCCCCACTCAAAAATGAAAAGTGGGCTGTAGAGGTCTTAGGTTCAAGGCCCAGTGCTAAAACAAACAAACAACAAGCAAACAAACAAAATGTAGGGCCAGGCTTGATGGTGCATGCCTGTAATTAATCTCAGCTACACAGGAGGCTGAGACAGGAGGATTGGAAGTTTGAGGCAAGACTAGGGAACTTGGTGAGACCCTGTCTTAAAAAAAAAAAGTAAGATACATACAAAAAAAGGGCTGAGGATGCAGCCAAATAAGCAAGGCCTAGGCTCAATCCCTAGTGTTACAAAAACAAAACAAAACAAAACACCAAGCAGAAATAAATTTAGTGCTTGCTGAGCTGTTTGGGCACCCTGAGCTGCTTCCAGTTTCTCTGGGTGGCCTCTGTCCAGCACCTCAGCCCGGGGGCGTCTGGAACAGGGCACACAGTGAGGTGCCCTCAGAAGTGCGTGTCACAGTTCTGCACGTGGCCAGCACACATTTTCTGGAAGAAGATGTCTCATTTCCCAGGACAGAGGCTGTGAGCCGCTCGAAGAAGTGAGAGCCTTTCTGACTGGAGGCTGCATCTCTCAGGATTGGGTGTTTGTGCAGCTGGCCCTGCTTACCAGTCTCCAGGCAACGAGAGCAGCTGGCAGTATGGGCTCGGGCAGACCTTGGTTCAGATCCCAGCTCTGCTACTTCTGGCTGTATGTGTGCAGATGGGACTGAGTCATTCTGTGAAGTGACACATGAGGAAAATGAAACAGTCTGTCCCTGAAGGACGTGCAGTGGACCCTTGACTTATGGTTCGTTCCCGAGGTCTGGTTGTGACTCACGTTGGTCATTGAAGGCTCAGGCTCCTCTACGCAGCCTTCAAAGACTCTCTCCTGATACAGGCAGATCTCTGTGTCCTCAGAGAGACACCGGCCCAGGATTTTTCACCTCACCCCACACAGGGAAGGACGCTGTAATGTTCCTTCCAGAACTCTTTAAGGTTTCTTTGTCTGAGACCATCTGGAAGCACAAGTGCCCAGCATTTGGGTCATAACTCAAGACGTTGTTCATAAGTTAAAACTAAAATTCTGGTCATAACTTGAGGGTCCACTGTGGTGACAGTGGCCTGGCTCCTTGGGATGGAAAACACCCACCTTCACTGTCACTGATGATGCCAAGGATACATGCAGGGTGATCCTTGTTCAAGGTGGCCTTGTCCGCCCCTGGAGTCCCATAGCACTTCGAGTGTCCTCAAGCCTGGGGAAGGGGTGCCATCCCACGTCAGTGGGGCCAAGCCTTGGGGTGCTTCTTGTGTCCCCAAGGAAGTGGCACACCCAGGACCAGGGCTGGATTCTTTTAATGATGGGTCAGAAGGAAGAGCAAGGAGTTCCTGGAGTCCAGCTGTTGAGCCTTGCGGCTCGTTTGGAGCACAGCACTATTGCCAGTGTTGTAGAAGGGGGATGGTGTTTCTCCATCTTCCCTTGAATTGTGGAGCTATTCAGGCAGCTGGTGAGCCATAATAGAGTCAGCCCTGAGTTGGCGTGCAGCTTGTGTCCTTCCGTGATGATCGACAGGAAGGGAACAGTGACACTGCCTTTCCTGGTGCTGCAGGAGGGCAGGTGGGCTCTGGTTTCCATCTGCAAAGTGCAGCAGGCAGTTGAGAGGCATCTGCCCGCTCCCGGAGTTGGATTGTAATTTTCCAAATACATTAAGAGTCTTGAGGAGCTAGAGCTGCTTAATGGTCCTGAAAGGGTTTGATTAGTCCAGAGGGCTCTGGGCCTGGCAGGTCAGGGGACAGGAAGATCTGAAATCCTCCAGGCCTGCCCGCCCTGCTCTCTGTGGCTGCTGTGTGCCCAGGTCAGAGGCGGTGCTGTGCCCAGAAATGTCCGAGGTGGCTGAGCTCCGGGCAAGAGCTGCCCAGGCTGTGCTGCAGTCACCCTCACTGGCTCCTCTGACTTGGCCCGGGACCCTGATTCTGGGTCAGGCCTCCCTCTCCCTTCGCAGTTCCCTCACTGCCTCTCTCCGTGGCTCTTTCTGTTGTGTGGTGCTATGGCTTCAGCTGTCCTGCTACTCAGCTCCCTGCTGCTGTTGGCTGTTCTGCTCCGTCTCCCACCCCTATTCCTTGGCATCGGGTGGGTGCAAACAGTGTCCCCTCCTTCGAGCCCTTGGTCTGTTTTCAGTCAGCCCAATGTCAAGTGTATCCTCCTCTCATTCTCATTTGATTCGCGCCCGGCTGGGCAAGGCCTGCGGGGTCCTGTTGGTGTTGCAGGACAGCTAGCCCTTTGGGGGCAGCTTGACTTCCCTCAGGGTGCAGCACAGGGAAGCTGGGGGCCCCTCCCTTTCAGCAGGTCGCTCTGTCTGGCGAAGGTCTTCAGTGGGCAGCCGTCTTGTATGTAAGCCCTGTTTCCGAGCGTCCCTGCCTGGACTTGCCCCGCACGTCCCACTGCACGTGAGCAGATGGTGGCCCTTGTGGCACTCATGGCCTCTGAGCCTGAGTTTGACCTGGGGCATGTGACTGCACAGCACTCGTCCCCCTCTGGGTCCTCACATGCCCGGGTCCAGAACAGGATGGGCAGCGAAAAGGTGACTTTTTTTTCTTCTGATTCTTCTCTGGGTCTTTGCATCAGTTACCAAAAACAAAAAACAACAACAAAAAAGGGAAAAGCAAGTCAATGCAGCCATAGCCAGCCAGTCACCAGAGCAGAGCTTATTTATGTTACTAATTAAAAGAAAATGTCTTTCTGAAAGCTGCCTTGAGATTTTCTGGAAGCACAGAAGTGTGAGCCAGGGTCAGAGCTATCTTTCAGAGCAGGGAAATGGTGCAGAAATGTTCGATGTAAATCGTGCCTTTTGGCCTAGACACTTAGTGGAGTCACCGCTGACCATTTAGGCTGGTCCTGTTGGTTTTGGAGAAGTACAAGATCTCTGATTGAGTGTAATCTAATCTCTGTTAGATTTCGCATGTGTGAGACTGAAAAAGCAGACTTACCTCCGTGCTGGTTCATCAGTCAGGATTTTATGCTTGTTTTAAGCCACTCAGAACCCAGCATTTTTACCCAAAGAGGGATTCAATTCCCTTAACCAGGCTGCTTTATTTCTCTTGCTCTTGGGGCTGATGAAGTCATGTTATCTCCTCAGGGTGTTTCTTTATCCAGTAAGACATTTGACGTATGTAACAGAAAACCCATTTCAGGGCAGTGTAAACTCTTTTCCTGTGATGGAAAAGACCACTTCAGTAGGTTTCAGGCGAGGCTTGATCTAGCATCTTAATGTTGTTATGGGTCCAGTGTTTCTCTCATCCCTCTCTTCTGTTCCATCGACTTTATCCTAAGGCTGGTTCAAATATTATAATATGCTGTAGTGAAAATGGCCTGATCGTATGTATTTCTGCTTTTAAATGGGGGATTGATATTTGGTTCTTGAAATTCTCATGTCCTCTGTAAAGTCTAGTCATTGGAAAATGAATCAGTAAGGACAGACCCGAACAAAACAAATGCATGATAAAAAACAAAACAAAACAAAACATGATAAAGCAAGACTAGAACGAGGCCCTGGAGAACATGACTAACTCAAGGACACCCTTGTGACACATTGAGAGCAAGGCTCCTTCCTAAGCTCAGGGGGAGCCGTGGACGGCCGCCCACAGAGTGGCATGCAGCCTGCTCTGTAGAAGCAGATGAGGCCTCAGTAACGGATCAGCTGCAGTGGTACCAGGCTGTAGAAATCTCTATGTGAAACTAGAAATTCAGAGAAATTCATGGTTAAACCCAAAGGCAGCCTTCCATTTGGGCAGGGCCCAGAATTGGTGGAGGTCACAGGTATATCAAGATGGGAAGGAACTTCGTGCAACCAGAAGCCATCGTCAGCTGCTCGCCTCTGTTCCCACTGCAAACTGGCTGTGGAATCCCCCTGGTGCAGACTCTGAAGTGATAATCCCGCCCCCTTGTTCAAGGGACTTGAATTCCCTGCAGGAATTCTGAGGCCAGGAAGGTGGGAGTGTGTCTCGGAACAGCTGCAGCCCAATTACTGCCTCTCCGTGTGACATACTCTGCCACTGCCTGGGGAGGTGACAGGTGAGGTGGCCCTGGCTTGAGTGGAGGCCGGTTTTGCAAATGCAATTCATTTCCTTTTATTTTGCACCTGAAAGGCTGTGTATTTGTGGTGCCCATGTGATAGGTGAGTAATTGGGTCGATTGTTGACGAGGTTGACTCCACTAGGTTCCTCTTCTAATTGTCGGTTTGGGGCCCAGCAGTTATGTGTCTCTTTTCAGCTTTTGCCAGTGTGTTATTTTCCAGAGTCTCTTCTGGAATATCAAAAAAGCCCGAACTCAAGTTTAACTTCTTTCTTCAACACTAGTGTGGGGTGCAGAATCCCCCCGGTGACATGTCACAGTGAACACAGTAGCTTCCATGAGGGCATCACTTCCTGGACCACAACCCCCTGACACACATGCACCCAGCAGCAAGTGAGGGGTCACCAAGTTACACCCAGGCTGGGTTGGAGAACCTGGACCGAGGGCAGGTTGTAAGCAGCTGAGCTCCTTTGCCCCTCCAGGTGGAGGGCTCCCTGGCACTCCCAAGAGACAATGCTGTCTTCTCCTGGAGAGGGCGGAAGGAGATTATGGGTACTTTGAGAGGCCTTCTCGGTCCAAGTACCAAGGCCACTCTGCGGTCCTGTCCCAGGCCAGGGTCCTGCTGAGGTAGAAGAGGTGCCATAAGGGCCTGGCCAGCTCAGGAGCCAGGCTCCCTGTGGTGTGGTGAGCTTCTCTGGTGGCATCCAGACTCTCCTGCAATGGTGTGAGCCTGTGCTGCTCAGCTCAGTCAAGTTGGGTTGCTGTGGGGAGTGGAGCAGGCAAGGTGGGTTTGGAATTGGCTACCATGATGGTATACGATGCTGCCTTTGCGGGGGACACAGTGGGTGGTGAACAGTCATCACTCGAGCTGTTGCTGCCTGGAGTGGTATGGGAGCAAGGGCCAGGCAGCTCCTCGGCAGGGCTCTGTGGCTATGGAACAAAAGGCCTGTGTGCACAGTGGACCCTTGACTTACGAACTTGATCACTTCCCGAGGGCTGGTTGTAGCTCAAGTTGGTTGTAGGTCAGTACAGCTGAGATCTGGATGTTTACCTGGGTTTAGATAACAAGAGGCAGGTGAATCTTCCATTAACCTAACTAACCCAAGTTGTCAGGCCAGTTGAGGGTCCACTATATTTTCCACTTCATATCTGCCGGTGTCTTGAGGCATGCGAGGCCCCCCGAAGGCCACCTTGTGCTTGGCCCTGCAGCAGGTTCTTGGGAGCTGAGATAGCAGATAGCTCTGCTACCGAGGCATTGAGGCCTGAGGCAGGCGCACTGCATTCAGGGATGGCAGGAGGAAGAGACCAGCTTCTGTGTGCAGGAGGTGTGATTGCCCCCTCACTGCTCTGAGCCTCGGGCTCCAAGTTGGACAGAGGACTCAAAGGGTCCCAGTGCTCCCTCTGTCTGTCTTTGGCTTTTAGGACAATAGGCAACCCTCCTCGGGAGGAAATCAAGGCAGAGAAGCCATGTCAGAGGCCTGAAGGTCAGTGCTGGCTTGGGACTGAGAAGCTCTGTGATCACTCCGGGTGGAGATGTTCATTTTGGCTCACGGTTTCAGTCCATTTCATCCCGTTGGCCCCTTTGCTTTTGGACCTGTGGCGAGGCAGCATGGCATGGGGGAAGCATGTGACAAAGCACGTGACAGGAAACTTCACCTCATGGCAATGGCAGGCAAAGGGGGAAGCAGGGGCCAGCGTCCCACAGTCCCCTTCAAAGGTATGTCCCCAGGGACCATCCCAGGCTGGGGACCAGGCCTTTAACAGGTGGCCCTTGGGGCCTTTCAAGATCCAAACTACAGCAGTGACCTTCAGCCTCAGCTGTCTCAGCAGTGTGTGTGTGGGGGGTGTAATTGTCCACTGGAAACCTATGTGTGGGGTCACCATAGGGCTTAAATGAGGTGCTGGCAGCCCTGGTGCGTGCTGTGCCCGTCTGCAGTGGTGATGGATAAGTGTGTGCCAGGGACAGGGCCTGGGATGATTCAGGCCACCTCTGGTGCTGCACGCCCTCCTTCGTGGTTTGCATTTCTGATCACTCCTGGTCCACCAGCCAGAGGGCAGCAAGTAATGAGAACAAACACACACAGATCAAGGTTCTTAGCAGGCATTTTCCCAATATTCGAGGTCAAAAGCAGAACCCAAAAAGGGTGATTTAAATTCTTCTTTGTGTTTTCAGAAAGGAAAGCAAGCTCAGAATATATTAGGCATTGCTGTTGTGTTTGTTGACAGGTGGTGGTGAAAAGAGTGGCTGTTTCAAGTCAGATGGATTTGACATTGTTTTTTCTTTGAATGAGCAAATCTAGGGGACTAGCAAACATTGAGGGGTTTTAGTTTTGCTCTCAAGAAGGATTTAAAGTGAGTGACCTTCAGAGTTTGGATGTGGGCTATCTGGCTGTGCCTGCTGTAGCTGGGCTAGTCCACTCAGACCAGCTCAGGTGGTCCTTCGTCAGCTTGCTATCACTCTGCCAGGTCCTCGAGAACATCGACTCCTAAGAGTCGGGCTCCTATGTGTGGAGGTCCCAGTCATTGATCAGTTGGCCCTGTCATGGTAGGGAGCATGTGGCAGAGCAAAAGCATTTGCCTCGTGGTGGGAGAGAGAGAGAGACTGCAGTCCCCTTTAAGGACTAGGCCTTTCCTTAAATATGTTCCACCACCTCCCAGTAGCACCAAGCTGGGACCAACCCTCTCACACATGGGCCTTTGGGGACATGCAAGACCAAAATGATACCAAGGTCCTAAGGAATGAAATGCTCTTCTGCTTTCTGGAACCTGAAAGAAAGAGATACAGACAGACAGACAGACACAGACAAGAAATGTTGTTGGCCAGGTCCTCGTGTCTGCAGTCCCGCTCTTATTTGATGAGTTCAAGACCTGGAAGTGCAAATAAGGAGGCAGACCATCCTGGGTGCTGCCTCTCCAGCAAGACCACCAAGGGCAGAAGCTGCCCTGCCTTGCAGGCTCACACCCTCACTCTTTCCCCTAAAAAAGTCTCCTTGGTTTAATATTTTAATGTAGTAAACCCTCGTTCCCTTCTTCCCTCCTCAAGCGCAATGCTCAGTGACCCTCCGCTCTTCATATGGGGGCTTTTCTAACTTTTGTATCTCCCCATGGAGAGAAAGATTCCCTAATCACCCAGAGGAGGAAGTGCATGCTTGTCCATGTCCCACCTAGCACTGTCCACCACCTGCGATTACTCGCTGCAGTGCTGAGCTCATTTTGAGTGCAGGACTCTTGATTGGTCAGTGGGACCAGGAGCATTTCCTGTGTCGGTATCAGCTGGTTACTTTGTGTCATCCCCCTCCTGTGTATCACTGTGGTGGATGCCAGGCTTTGTACAAGATGGCACTGCACTTTCTCAGTCTGGACTCAGCAGGATACTGAGGGCCTCTTTTGCTTCTTATTTTTTTAATTAGTCTTTTGGATTAAAATTCCATTATAAAATACAGAAAAATTTTGGATTACAAGTAACTTGTTCTGTGAGTGTTTCACAAAATGAGCAAATATTTTTAATACATTTTAATTTGATAAATGAGCAGTATGTTGCAGTACAAATAGTGTGTGATGCCAAACATCACATGATCACAACTGAGCCAATGGTTCTCTGTCTCTTTTACGGGATTGTGGGTGATCATCTCCCAACAGCAAGAGGTTACAGAGAATATCTTTTCTGCAGAGGAGCAGAAAAAGGTGGAGGAATCCTCCACTTCTAGTGAGATTAGGAAGATGTGTAAAATGTGGGAAACTGCAAAATTTTGTAGCAAAGCACCACTTGAATAAGGCTGTAGCAGTGTGAGTAATGAATCTGTTTAATGACAATGCAATGTCACATTTCTGCAAAATCCTCAAAAGGAGGCAAAAGTGTTAAATTTGCATGAAAAAAAACCGATTCCATTGAGCCAATAGACAGCAGTGATTCTGTTAATGATAGTGAAAGTCATCCTAAACAATAACTCTACTCTCTCATTTCCCTCACAACAGCCACAAAAGTTTTCAAAGATAAGTGTAGGTTAATTTGTTTATTTTTCTATTTTGTATGTACCTTATTACTTTGTAGTATATTATGGTATTATAATCATTTTTGTATGAATATTTTTGATTGTGAAACAAATCATCTGAGTTTCCATTAATTCTTTTGGGGAAATTCGCTTTTCTATACAAGTGCTTTGGATTACAAGCATGTTCCAGAATGAATTATGCTCATAAACCAAGGTTGTACTGTATTTGGTGTATGTCTTAGTCTGTTCAGGCTGTTATGACAAAACACCATAGCCTAGGTGGCTTAAGAACAATAGAAACTTATTTCTCACAGTTTTGGAGGCCAGAAGTCCAAGGTCGAGGTGCCAGCAGATTCGGTGTCTGATGAAGGTTTGCTTCCTGGTTCAGGATATTCATCCTTTCCCTGTGGTGGAGCCGGAGAGCTCTCTGGGGCCCCTTTTATAAGGGGATGAATCCTTTTCATGAGGCTGTACCTCCATGACCACATCACCTCCAAAGTTACCACCTGCTAATAACCTTTAGAGTTAGAATTTCAGCATAGGAATTTTGAGGGGACTTAGGTAGTCAGGTCCACAGCATCATACAAAAAGGTAAAAAGAGTAATGTGATAACACCTATGAATCTGCAGTCTACTTAAGGGAGAGAATATTACCATTACCTATTTCTGTGCCACAAATTATGTCAAAACTCAGTAGCATGGAGCAGTAGACATTTATTATTTCACACAGAGCCTGTGTGGGTCAGAAATTTGGAAGTGGTCTAGCTGGGTGGTTCTAGATCAGGGTCAAAAGGTGGAGTGGAACTGTGGTCTTCTGAATGCTTGGCTGGGTGGAGGATCCACTTCAAGATCTATATCAGAAGGCTCTTGGTGAGGTGGCCTCCATTCTTTGCCACATAAACTTCTCCACAGGGCTGCTTGAGCATCCTTACAACATGGCAGCTGGCTTTCCCAAGACTGAGTGATCTAAGGGAAAGAAAAGAGGAAGTCACAATTCTTGTTATGACTGGGCTCATTAGTCACACAGACTTCTACATTCTATGCACTAGAAGCAAGTCACTAAGTACAGTCCCCAAGGGGGAGAGGAATTGGACTCCACTTTTTGAAGAGAGTGTCAAAGAATTTGTAGACTTCTTTTTTTATATCACGATGACCAATATAGTTGGAGACCCTCCTTGATCGCATCTTCTTATCTCCCACAGAAGTGAGCACTGTTTGAGCCTGGTGCTTGTCGATAACTTGCCTCATTTGTACATACATCTTACCTGCTACTTTTGGATTTTGTTTTTAAGTATTGTGTAAATGATATCAGATTGTGGCTTTTTTTCCTGTAGTTTGCTTCCTTATGATTTTATGTGAGAGAGAGAGTCTACATGAAAACAGGAATCTATACTTTATACCTTTTCAGTGCCACATGTGATGTCAGCATGGGATCAGAAGACTCTGTTCTTCCCTGTTGGGTATTTAGACAGTTTTCCCTCTATCTGTCACAAATAAGGATGCCATGGATACTTCTGCATGTGTCTGTAACATGAGCCGCATTTGTCTACATTATTTAGCAAGGATTGGAACTGCCATATGATGGAGGACATGAATCTTAAAATTTACTAGAAGCAGCCAAATTTCTTTCCAAAGTGCGTGGGTGTGCTAATGAGCATTCCCACCACTAGTGTATGAGTTTCTTTTTCACCTTTTCTTTGACAACACTTGGTATTGTCAGACGTTTTTAATATTTGTCAGGCTGATGAAAGTGTTATCTATGTGAGGTCTTAATTTGCATTTCCTTGCCTGCCAATGAAGCTGAACATCTTTTCATATATTTATGTTCACATATGTGTGATTGTTTCATGTACTTGTTATCCTGTGAATTAGCAGTCATACCATTTGTACCTTTTTCTATTTTCTTTTTGATCATTCTAATCCTTTGTTTAGTTTACATGTTATAAATATCTTTTTCCTTTCCTTCCTCCATACATATATAAGACTATGAGAATGGATGTTGGGCCACACTGCCAGGATTAAATCTCAGTTCCAGAACTTCTTGTGTGGCCTTGAGCACACTCCTTGATTTGCCTGTGCCTCAGTTTTCTCTGTAAAAGTGGGTGGTGACAGCTCTCATTGCTCACAGTGGGGCTGGGGAATTAAACGGATTTTATCTGTGAAAGAGTGTCTTAGGTCATTTTCTGCTGCTGTTACAAAATACCACAGACCAGGCCATTTATAAATGATAGAAGTTTATTTGGATCCTGGTTCTGGAGGTTGGGGAGTCCAATATTAAGGTACCATTTTCTGGCCTTCTTGCTTCTATGCAGCCTTCTTGGTGCATGATCCTGTGGAGGAAGGAGAGAGAGAGGGAGGGAGGGAAGGAGGAAGGGAGGGGGAGAGAGAGAGAGAGAGAAGCTGAATTCTTCCTTTTGTCAAGAAGCCACTCCTGTGATAACTAATCCATTCCCTTGATAACAGCATTAATAATCCCTTCCTAAGGGCAGGGCCTTCATGACCTAAATACCTCTTCAAGGTCCTGCTGCTTGTTGCTGCCGTAATTGGGGATAATGTTTCTAATACAAACTGTGGGGGACCCATTCAAACACAGCAAACGGTTTGCACTTCTGAGTTGCCTGATCCAGACTCAGAACCTGGATGTGGTCGGCCCTGTTGGATTGCGTGGGCCGTGTGTGTGCAGGCATGCTGACTTTGTCCTGGGCCAGAGCCCTAGCAAGCTCTATGTCCTCATTTGATAAGATTGGCAGGCATTGCTTCTCCTGGCTTGCAGTCCTCTACACAACCCTCCCTTCAATCCCTGAGTTGCCTGAATAGAAAGTGAAATCCCAGCCTCCCTCCAGGGGACGCCTGGGAATTGGAAGGCATCAGGCTCGGCTCCTCGCAGCAAAAATAGAAGCCTCATTTGCTTGGGAAGAATAATAATGAGAAGGACAGCCAGGCAGAGGGAGCCTGGGAGGGCTGCTGTCCTCTACTCCTTGGGGTCCGGTCCAGATGAGGCTCAGCTTGCTTTCCAGGCTTCCCTTCCCTTTTGTCCTGGCCTCCTGCTGGTGTCGTGCTTGGTCCCATGACATGGACAGTCTTGGCACAGAGTCCTAGTTTTTAATACCTCAGTGTTGCACTGTCCTCTGGCAAGGACTCTAAAACAGGATTGGTTTAATATGGAGATTGTTGGAGAAATATGTCTGAGATTATAGGGTGAACTCCCTTGCCAAGATGGGTACAGGGAACTGTGTTTCTGTGTCCCTAATGCTGTGGGCTGCACAAGGGCGAATTGATTGAAGACAAAAGCCAAGTTAGAGCAGAACACCTTTAGTTTTAACTCCAATGTGCATAAATTGTCTTAACCCTGCTGTAAGGACCCCCTGGGTTTACAGCCCTGCATCCACGATGGGGTATGTCCTGAGAAATGTGTCATCAGGCCATTTTGCTATTGTGCAAACATAAACTCAGAGTGTGCTCACACAAAGGAAGGTGACTGCAGTGTCACTAGGCCATATAATCCTATAGGGCCACCCTTGCATACGTGGCCCATTGATGACTGAAAGGTTATATGACACATGACTGTATTTGAGCACCGGAGTATTTTACTTAAAACAAAACACAGAGAAAGTGATAGAGATATTGAACGCTGGTCTTAGAGCACATATCTGAGTTTTGAAACAGATTGGAACACTCAACAGCTGCCCCTCCCCTCTGTCTTCGTGGTGGCTGCGTGGGCCCTACAGTTGGAAGCCGGACATTGTCGTGAAAGGATCTCTCCCCATTCAGTGAACTGCTCACCCCACAGAGCCTGTCTGTATTCCACTCTGGACAAGGCAGTGAGGGGCTGTGGGAGGGGATCGCTCATCAGATGTGGCCTGTCACCTCCAGATTTGAAAGATAAGTTTTCCAAGAATGGAGCTTATTGACCCTTTCAGTCATAGCAATTTGTACCTTGTTCTTAAGTATTGCTAATTCCATTGTTCAGAAGCCCACTGCCCAGACTTTGAGGTTTGTTTTTGAAACTTGGAGACCACTGAAGACCAACTTAAAATACAGTTTGTTCCTGAAACACTTGTGCAAATGAGAGTCTCAAGCTTTAAGCTTTTTATTCTGAAGATGCACCTTCTTTCCCAGAAGGGGAAATATAATACATGCTTATATTTATAAATAGTTATTAGTGTTGGAGTACTTTTTATTTTCCAGCCAGCTTAGGGACTCAGCTCTTCAGAATTTTAAAATTTTACCTATAACCAGCACGTTGGTTTCCCTCAAGCTACAGCACCCCAGTTTTGCTGTCACCCCCACCCTGGGTGCCCTCCCTGCACCCAGATGCTGTCCCTTAGACACTGGACTGAGGCCAGTTCTTGCAGTGGTGCCTTGGGGGCCTTTGTCTTTCTCTGCTCAGAAAGGACCCTGTTCTGGCCACCTAAGTACTGTCCCTGTAGGTTCCATCAGAAAGTGGCAGCCCCCCCTTCAGTAAACAATATATATATTCTGGCCTGGGGCCCCACCCCGATATCCTATTGTGGGTGAACTATGGTTCTAGTGACACCTGTGGGGTCACCGGGCCCTCTCTCTGCATCTCTGAGGGGCAGCTTGGCTGAGCTTCAATACCAGGTCCAAGGAGATCTCCCTGTGCCAAAGCTTCCCTGCTCCATGCTGACCTCTGCCAGCTGCCTGCTTCCCTCCGGGGGGCAGCCCAGTGCAGACTGCCAGTGAAGGCCGTGGAAGTGTGGGCCCCCATTCCAAGCTGCCCTCCAAGCCTCAGTGCTGACAGTCCCGTGGGCATCTGGATTGTGGCACTGGCTGCAGTAATGGGAAGAGCAATGGCTGAGCTGTCTGCAGGATTTGGCGGGTGCTTCTCATGTGTTGTTTGAGCCAAGCTGCTCTTTGCAGACCCCTTCCATGCCCATCCCAGGGCCCTTACTCAGTGCGGCCAGAATGTCCTGTTAGCAAGCAAGTGTTGTTATACCACATCAAATTCCACTTGTTCTATGTCCCAGCCACAGTGCACTACGTATTTGCAAGCCTGTGTGCCTAGTGGCCAGCCCCTTAAAAAGTACAGGGTTGCCTATTAAACTCAAGGGAATTAAGCCATAGCTCTGGAGTCAGTGGGAAGAAGAGATGAGATTTGAAGCAGCCCAGCTGAGCCCCCTTGCCACTCTGAGGCTGATTCTGCTGCTCCTGGGTAAGATCAGACATCTCTACTCCATCCAGACCTCCTGTCTCAGTGTAGTGACAATGCCTCTGGGTCCCCCACGCCCTACCCGTAGTGGCCTCCCCTGGGCACTTCCCATATCTGAGAGTTTGAGAAGTTGTAACTGTAGTTTTAACTTTTCAAAAGAAAAGCTAAAAGGATTGGTTCTGATACCTGTTCCCTCCGGCCCTGCACCTGCTTGTGCTCCTGGCCCGTGAGCTTGCTTTGGTGGGTACTGACGTGAGCTGACCTGCCTGGGGGGTTGGTCCAGCAGGGCTCTTTTAGCCTAGCAGCTTCCTTGCTCCAGCCCCCTCTCCAACTATGTGGGCTACTGTGGGCCCTAAAGATAGTTTCTGGATCTGACATAAGAATCAAAGGTAAACAGCCAGGCTGTAGCCATCCACTCTGAAGAGTATTTATCATCTGTTTACCTCCAGAGTGCCTGGAAGGATGGCATTTCAAAGGCTGTGTTTGATCACAGATCCAATTTATAGCCAGAAATTTGCATGTCAAATAATACAGAACCAACGATGGCAGTTGAAGTGGTGTCTTGTGAGAAAATTAATCAGTCCTGAAACAGAAAGCCAACATCCTCGGCAACAACCTTCCTTTCAGAACCAGACCTTGTGCAGTGTTTGAAGTCAGGCAGCTGCAGTTGTTGATTGCAAGTGCTCGCTGTGTCTGCACTCTGCTGTGGACTCAGGGTTGGAGACTGAACCCCGGCACTCTGAGGATCCTGTCTTGAGAGCTATAAAGAGGAAGCCCGTGGCTGGTATGTGCATGTCCTTCAGGGAAGTGGGGCTCCAGGCTCGACCTCCTCCCAGCCCCCAAACCCCAACCAAAACTTATGAATGAACAAATGGCTCAGAGAGCAGAGAGGTTTAATCTCATGGAGATCGAAGGACTCAGTTTCCAGCCTGAAGATTGCAGAGGAGTAGGAGATTATTCCAAAAATAACTGTGAATTGCAAGAAAAAGAGCAGGCTCTGGCAATTCTGTCTAATCACAAGGGCCAAGAGATACTGGGGAATGGCCTGGCCCTCCCTGCCTCTCTGAGAGAAGGCTAGGAGGAGAAAGGGAATGGAAAAACATGTTTGGAAGTTGTAGGAATGGCCAGACCACCCACAGTTACAAGGAAAAGCCCACATAATCTAAGAGCCATAGTGCATTCTTTGTGTTCTTTCCAGCCCCTGGGAGCTGAAATGTGCCTGGCTGGGGTGGTGACTCAGAGCCAGATGGAGAGATGACAGCTGACCCCTAAAGGACCTCCCAGGTCTCACGACCTTGTGGAGCATATCTTTAAAGTGACCTTCTGTCCAGAGACACAGCCACCCAAATAACACAACTCCACTGTAGCCAGCACAGTGCAGGGTCCTGGAGAGGGCGGGGATAGGGCGCTGCTGCATGGGGAAGAAAATTAGTATTTTTCTCTGGCGAAACCGCTAAGTGGTGCTGGGTCCAAGTGGTAGGTGACCTTGTGTTTGAGTTAAAATGCTGCTGGGAAATCAGAGAAAATGAACATGAAAAGAATGCAAATGAATTGCGATGGACAGGAGCCCAGAGCCCTGACTTCTCCACCATCCACCAGGGATGGCTGTGTGATGCCTATAAATAGACACTTAAAAACCGATTCTAAATTGAGTTCAGATGTGGGCCTGTTCCTCGTATGGAAAAGTGTTTATGTAAGGTGCAGTGCGCTGCCATTGTTCCCAGGTGGTTTTTATGATTCTGTGCCTTTGTTGGGATCCATGTAGAGTCTTCAGGGGTTGCTCTGATGCAGATGAATTAGACTCTGTCCTTTCCGGGGACTCGCAGACTCAGGGGAGGCTGAGGGAGGGTTGTGGCAGCTCTCTC
This sequence comes from Heterocephalus glaber, assembly GCF_000247695.1. The sequence continues at coordinate 2,149,439 of NW_004624768.1, forward strand.
GAGGAGAGAAGGCAGAGAGTAGGCCTCCCAGGACAGGGAAATGCATCCTCAGATGGGTTCTGGGTTTCCCCAGAGTGCCTCTGGGCCAGACACAAGTGGGATTTCAGAGGCCCACATTGGATAGAGCCATGCTGGGGGACCCCGTGGGCTTATGGGAGAATTCCAGTCTGTGATGTGGACTGAGGCTTCTGGTCTCCTCCAGCACCCTTCTTGGTCCAGCTGCCCAAGCTGGCATGGGCAAAGCCTGGAGAGAACAGGGAGTGTCAGGCCTGTCTTTCTCTCTGTATTAGTCCATTTTCTTGTTGTAATGAAATATCCAAAGCTGGATACTTACAGAGAAAAGAAATTTATTTCAGATTATGGTTCTGGAGGCCCAAGGTCAAGGGACTGTGTCTGGTGGTGGCTTTCTTGCTTGTAATGGAGTACAGAGCTGGGGCCCCACCCTCTGACTTCCAGTGGGGAGTCTTGCCACCACATGGAACATTTAGTTCTTGCACTAACCCAGAAATGACTTAGCTTTGGAGGTCCCCAGATGGTGAGCTGTGAGAGAGAGGAAGGGATTTGTATTTGATGGGAATGTGGTAGGTGTACTCTGGGGGTTTTGTTGCCCAACAGCCTTTGAACTAGTTCTTGTTTTCCACATTTTGTACATGATGAACCAGAGGCCAATGCTGTAAAGGGCTTTGTTGATGCTCACTTTGGAAGCAGCGGTGACGGTGACAGTGACCGCCCTTGGGAAGTATGTGTGTGGTTGGGATGTCTTATGTGTGGTGTTCACTTGGGCGTGATAAGAGGCCTCCTTTCAAAGGGCCAGAATCTGCGATGCTCAAAGAAATAAGCACTGGAAGGAAATATGCTCGCTAAACCCTTGGAAAGAAAGTGAACAGCCATGCAAATGTCCAGTTACTCCTGTGTAGGGCAAGCAGACTCACAGTTCTGTGGCTCTCTTAACAGGTGACTTGGTCAAATGGCAATACCCTTAGTCTCCTAAGGGTATCATCATTTTCCTTTATGTCTGGAGCAGAGGCATCTGCACTGGGCCAGCTGGGGTCCACTGCTAAGAATGTCTGCCCAGGGGTCTGAGAGCCACCATCTGGCACTGTTAGAAAGGCAGTCATGTCCAGCCCAGATTAGACCTTTGTGATGAAGCACAACTCATTGTTTGTTGGGACAATAGCAAGACCCTGTTCTCTCCGACAGTGGATGATGCTGCCTGTGATGTTAGACTCCAAGATAAGACTGAAGATGAACTGTTCAACTGCACAGCTACCCTCAGCCCTGTGCTTTCTCACCAAGAGGGCCTCATGGAGGTGGCTACCATTGCTATAGTTTTGAAAGGACCAAAGAAAATCCGAAACCTTTTATAACTTTGTGTCTTCAGCCAAATTGGATGGAGAAGAATTTAGATCCAATGTCCAGGACAAATGAATCGCTCTCCTTTTGTTCCACCACAGGCTTCCTGCCCCTTTGTCTTCTGTTGTGTTGCCCCCACTGTGAATTCTTGATCCAACCCAAGGGTCTGGCCTTGGATTCCTTGAGTCTATTGGCTGTCCTCTTCAGCTTTCATTGACAAAGCTTTCTCTCTTTAAGGGAAGACCTATGGACCTCTTTCCAGCTCTCTCTGTGAAACTGTCTTATCCAGGAGGAAAGGTGGGCTGAGACCCTGGATAGAAGAAGTGCGAGAACTTCCTTTCATTGATCTTCATTCCCCTCCAACCCCCACATACACACCAGCTTCCATCTGAAAGTGTCACAAAACGCCGGTTCTGCAAACCACTGGGGTCAAGCTTTGTTGTGGGAAAATACATATTCATGAGGGCTTTGAGGAACTTCATTAATATGCAGGGAATCTCTCCTTCCAGAATGGTACGCAAGCTATTGCTTTATTTGCCCAACATGTTGTTTTAAAGGCAATAATTACATGATGAAATGACTAAAGAAACACTTTATTTATTTAAGGTAATTTCTGATCATCTCATTAGAGTTATAATTTCTTCACTTTTATAGGTGATTCAGAGCCTCTCACTCATTTAGATTTTTATACTCGAAGGAGCTCTGTGTAAGCACCTGTATCATTTTTGAAACCCGAGTAATTTTCTGTTTTCATCTTCTTTATTCCAGAAAGATTTGATCACCAGGAGGCTTTTCAGGACATTACCAAACCACTCATTTTTGTTAAGAAATATGAGATATCCTTGCATGGAGTGAGCTTTTGCCTCTGATGTGCAGGGGCTGAGATTGCTTTGCTAGAGGGAGGCTGCTCTGTAGGTGGAACGGGCAGTGGCTGTGGCTTTTTGTTTCCTGGAAACCTTGTGTTTTTAAGTCAAGAAAGTCAGGGTTTGTTTGTCTGAGCACAGTGATTAGAGTGGGGGTTTGAGTCACAGCCAAGGAGTGAAGAAACATAGGATCATTTGTGGGCACTCACTTTGCCTGGGGCTGGTGCCTCTCTGCCCACCCATGACAGCAACAAAGGTGTGTTCTCCCCATCTGTTCCCTCCTTTCACACTAGTGTTCCTGTAAACCGCTGTCCTCACCTCGCTCAGTTATTTATTTGTGTGATCCCCAACCTAGATTTCCATTTACTTTGGAAGTAGATACCAACAACAGTTACAGTTGAAAACCTTTCACTGTTCAACAGGGGCAATCAGTACATATTGAGTATCCCTAATCTGAAAATCTGAAAGCCGTAGTGTTCCAAAATCTGAAGATTTTTGAACATCAACATGAAAATTACTATGAAAATATTTTCAAATTTTAAAACCTCTGAAGTCTGAAACATTTGTGGTCTCAGGCATTTTGGATAAGGGATAGTCAACTCATAGTCTACTTCTAGAAGTCAGCCATTGTGAAATACTCAGAAGCTGAGCAGAAGAATTCTATCTTGGACCCCAAAGAGGCCTCCTCAGCTTGCCAGGGTTGCCTTTGCAAAGCCGTATTATGGTCCTGGTCACACTCATGATTGGCACCTGCTTTGTTCTTGCCCTGTAAGAGCTGAGCTCAACTGTCACAAGGTTCTCAACAAGAGGAGGGAAGGAATTCTGGATTGAAGGTGAATCGGCTCTTCTTCAAGGGCCAAAGGCTTACCAGGTGGGCTGGAGGAGGAAGCTGGTGGGAGGGTGGGTTAGGATGTGTCTGGAGAGTGGGTAGCAGAGGGGAAGGTCATTAGAGGTCAGAAGGCTGAGCTAGGCATGGTCTCTGTGTCCTGCTGCCCAGAGCTGGTCTGAGGGTTCCATGTGTTCTTGTGGATTTCAAGAGAAGGCACATCTGGAAGGCTTGGACAGGTCTTCCATTCAGTGTGTCTTACACAGGGAAGTGGTAGCTTTGGGACTCCCAAAGAAGGGGAGAACTTCAGTTGTCCCAGTGAGAAAGCTCAGTGCCAGTTCTGAGGCTACAGATGAAGATCAGTGGGGGCAAAGGAGGGGATTCTGGAGCATCAGACCTGGTTCAGAACCACCATTTTGCTTCCAAGGTAATAGAAGGGTATAGGTCCTGCTATGTGAAATTATATTTATTTATTTATTTATTTATTTATTCCATTCAGTTTATTGGTACATTTTAGGTATAAAATACAGTTACATTCATCATTGGGATCTTGTACCTTTACATGATGTATCTTGGTTCTTATTTTTTCCCCTTCCCCTGCCCTCCCTTCACCCCCTCCACCCTTCCCTATTTGCAAAGGCTATGTTTCCGTATTTTCCCCTTTTCTCGTATTTTTTCTTTTCCTTTCTTTCCTTTCCCCTACCCCTCCCACTTCCCCTGCTCCTTTAGACCTTTTCTTCCTATTACACAATATCAATTATACATTTTTAAAATTACAATATCAAGAACTAGAAGAAATTACCACAGATTTTACAGAATTTAAAAGGATATAGAAAGCATATTACAAAAATCTGTTTTGAAATAAATTGGACAACTTCTAAGAAGTGCCTTGGAAGACAAATTAATGAAACTGACTCTGTAGGAAATATAAAATTTGAATAGCACCTATTAAAGAAAGTATATTCCTAGCTTGAAAACCTACCTATGTGACAACAGCAGGTTCATATACATTTTAACTGATAAATTATATCAAACATTTAAAGCAGAAAGAAAAAGCCATATGATCCTGTCAGTAGGTGGAGAAAAAGTATTGGACTAAATTCTACAGCTGTTCATGGTAAAACCTATCAGGACACTAGAAGTAGAACAGAACCTTCTCAACAGATCAAAGACATGTACTCCATACTTCCAGGAAAAATGTTTGTTGTCTGTCTCTGAAATTCTGTCCTCACATTGGTTAATTCTGCTGCATAAGCTTTCAATGAAGTTTTTAATCTCCTGGAAATCTGTTTGCATCTGTTTTACGGATTCCATTTGTTTCTTATGTTGGGATTCCATCATATTCCTCAGCTCCTCTATTTTTTTTATCTGTATCCTCTCTAGATTTATTAATCATGTCTTGCATTATGGGCACAATCCCTGCTGTTATCTGAGAAATTATTTCTGATTTCATTTTTTCCAGATCCTCTTTTGTTGCCAGTTCAGGGAGTCCAGGTGGTTGAGTATCAGAGTATTCCATCTCATTTCCTTTTGGGGTTTCTTTAGGTGATCTGGAAGTCTGTTTTTGTGACTTGTTTACGTGTCTTCTCATTTTGACAGGGGTGAGGTGGGGTGGGTGGTGGGTGGTGCTGCTGGCACCCAGGCGGCTCACCTCCTCTGTGCTGTGAGTGGGGGTAGGTTGGCCCGGAAGCCTCCTATTCTGCACTAGGAGCTGGGGCATGTTGACCTGGAAGCCTCCTCTGTGCTGGGAGCTGTAGCATGTCGACCCGGAAGCCTCCTATGCCATGTGAAACAATTTAAATGTTGTTTTTGTAACGCATGGTAGCTTCATTTATTTCACTTTCTAATCCACAATCTAGATGTACTTATGTCTCAGGGGACTCTCATAATCCCTGTGCTGTGTATGAGCAGAAATCCCCTGGTATTGAACTGGGGGATGTTCTTGTCGCAGATGTCCTGGATAGGTTCCATGGTGGGTTTTGGACAGGGCACATTCATAAGGCCTATGAGAGAGGCAGAACAAGCAGCTCCTTTCCAAGGAAACAGAGCAAAACTTCAGGGAGTTGCATGATTTCTAAGGGGCTGGGCTGAGAGTTTCCTGGATATCTTCTCAGTTGTCAGTTTTTAAAGTTTGTGGATTTACTTTTGTCCTCTCAACATGGCCTTTTCTATTCCATTTGATTTTTTAAGTTGTGAACATACTTTGTCCTTCGCTTCATCAGATGTTTCCACCACTCCCAGCACTGAAAATGTTAAAGAATTTGGGGGAATTTTGCAAAGGGACAAGATTTTGTTTATAACTGGCAGTCAGGACAGTTTGTGAAGGGAGATATTACTTATGGGGAAGCAAGCAATTGTACAAATTACTGTGAAGTGGCAGGCTGGAGTCGAACAGCCACCCCAGCCCAGGTACCCTCTAGGAACTGTCCACTGTGGAATTGGCTTCTTGAAGTTTTCCTTAATGAACATGGGGTGTCACTGCATTCTGATGGCGCCATGGAGTGATTCAATTTGCACCCCTAAGGTTCAAGGTATAAGGTATAAGGTATTTTTTTCATCTCAGCCAGAAAACTGCTGGAGTTTTTATCTATCCTGAAATACTAATAGAGGATCAAAATCATTTGCAATAGACCCGGCACTGTGCTCTCTTCGTGATTGCTCTCACCCATCTGCTGTGTAATAGGCCCATCGTTTAAGTGAATGTGCTCATCACGATTCTCTACAGCTTCCCAGCAGAAAAGCATATTCCTTCTTGGAAAGAAAAGTGGTAGCAAAATGGATATTTTTAAATGTCAATTATGCCGGAATGAATCTCTGTGAGCAGATCTGCAAAGAGAAGAAAAGGCCTGGGTTTATTTATTTTTCTACCACAAATGGAACCATTCTGTAGCTTCAGAATACTAATATCCATCGTGAGCCAGATATCCCCTCATAGGATAACTTGATGAACACACGTCCACTTACAGGAAAAGCGTGGGGGTTCTTTTCTAATTTTTTCTTGAATATTTACATGTTAGGCCTCATTATTTTATCAATCCTGTTGGCCCTTGTTCTGTAAATGCGTGAACAGTGAAATATGTACGTTTAATGATTATCCTGAAGGAATGTTGAAAAGATTAATAAATTGTATTTAAATCATGGCAAATGCAGAGAGTATATGAAGTGAGTGGCTGTTGCATTTATGAAAATGGCTGGCTCATATCGTATCAATAGGTTCCTTGCCCTAGACACATACAAATGTGGTGCAAATTCCAGCCAAAAATCTCAGATTCAGGAAAAGACAGAGAAGTTCTTACCTACCAGCCAAAGAGAAAGCACAAAGCCAGAGCATTAAGGAAGAATGACGTAAGACCGGGACAGTGAGGTTCCCGATGGTGATCTCTGATGAACTAGAGTGTACGGTATCTGGGTAGGAGGAGAGAAAGGGCCAGGCAGAACATAGCAGCAAGCCTAGAAACAAGGTCTCACATGTATGGGAACCCAGGAAGGGCTGCTGAGCAGGTGGGAATGATGCAGGATAACTGATTGGTCATACAGGAAATGATAAAATGAGTTCCTTGTCTCATGTCATACACACAAGCAAATGCCCATACTTAAAGTGCTAAATGCAGCCAGGCATGGTGGCGCACACCTGTAATCCCAGCACTTGGGAGGCTGAGACAGGAGGATCACCACACAAGTTCCAGGCCAGCCTGGGCTACATAGTGAGTTCAAGGCCAGCCTGAGGTACACAGTGAGACCTGGTCTCAAAAAACCAACCCCCCCAATCTAAATGCAAAGAGAAAAACGTTAAAATACACAGAAGATATTTTGTAAATGATTTATGGTTTCAAGGTGGGAAAAGGTTACACACACATGCACCGTGAAAGACTAATGAATTAAACTTCAATATTAACAAAGTCTTTAAAAGAATTAGGGACGGGAATAAATACTCACAATGGGTTTGCTGTAAGCAATTGGCATTCTCTTTGCATAAAGAACTCTTTCAAATCAGTAAGATAAAAACAAAAAAGATGAAAAACTGGCAAGTAGGAAGAAGAAGAAACCAAACTGACTAGTTGACAAATGAACTCTGCCTCGCTCCTAATCAGGGAAGCAGATGGTGAGATGTCATTTCGTACCCATGTACTGGATATTAGCCTGGTAAGTGAAGATCAGCAAGAGTGCGGAGCAAGGGGCCCTTTCATGCCTTACTTACATGGGCAAAGGGGTAAAAAGCCCTTTGGAGAAAAACTGCATCCTCTGTAATGAGGGGAAAATGCAGATCCCCATAACCCAGGAATTGCACTAATAGGTGTACATGTCCTTGTTGACTGTGAAATGGATTCAGCGGTGTGTTAGTTGGGGCACTACAAAACAAAACACAAACACAAAACACAAAACCAAGCCAGAACCAATAGGATTTATCAAGAGGCATTGGCTCATGTGATTGTGGAGGCAGAGAAACCCCACAATTTACCATCTGGAAACTGCAGACCCCAGAAAGCCAACTGTGTAGTTCAAACACCTGAGAGCCAGTAAGCTGATGGTACAGATTCCAGGCCTGGAGGCTCTGAGAACCAAGATTGTTGGGAGCAGCGGAAGGCCAGAGTCCCAGCTCAGGCAGTAAGACAGAAAATTCAGCTTTCATGGCTTAGATGCAGCCCACTGTGCTGGGAAGGCCACCTGCCTCACCCGTTCCACCAGTTCAAATGCTAATGTCTTCCCGAAGCTCCCTGGCAGACACACACAGGGATAAAAACATTTAGCCACATTTTCTGGGCATCTTGGGGCATCCATTAAGTTGACACATAAAATTAACCATCATAAGTGGGGTCACAGTGAGCATTTAAAAACAAAATGGAATGAATTAGAATAGAATAGAAGACATCAAAGTACATTGCATGTGGAAAGGGCACATATCTGGAGTTGAAGACCTAGGGTTCTGGACAGAGCGTGGGGGAGAGGGGTGGGAGGTTAAGGATGGTGAGGTCTGAATGATGTCTTCACTGGTGTTGGCTTCATTGTTCTCTACATCTTCTCCTGGGGACGTGAGAGAGTTGATGAAACAACTCAATGGATGCGCCCAAAGCTACTGTTCTTGTGTTGTGTGTCCCTCCGACGGGGCCATCTTACTCCTGCTTTCTAGTTGGTCCTCTGACTTGGCTGATGTCCTGGCCTTGCTTTTGTACAGAACCATCTCTTTGTCTCTTCACTGAAACGCCCAGGATTTCTCAGAGAGCTGGCTGTGCCCATGGCCCTGGCCCTGTTCTTCAGCAGCCATGTTGGCATATGGCGATCCCTTTGCCCAGTGTGGCTGTTCCCTCTGTCCTGGACTTCTCATCTTCATAACAAGGCTCCTGGGCTACCTTTTCGGGGTATCAACTGGACATCTGAGCCCACCTCCCTCCTGCTGTTCATGCTTTCCTGCCCAACTGCTAATTTTTCTGTGGATTTGGATGTCTGTTCATTTGGTCTGATGGCTCACACATCGTGGATACTCAAGAAATATGGTATCATCGTTTAGCTCTAGTTTCTTAAATGTTCAGAAGTATATTTTCCTTCTCTGCAAAGTGGGGACTCAGGTGTTGGGGGGCAGGTGGGTTGTGAATGAGCCACACAATAAATTGGGATGTGTGCAGCCCGTGTTTCTGGATATTGTTAGTTGTATCTCTGGAGGAGCTGAAAAGACAGCACAGAGTTGGCCATTATTACTGTATTTGCTTCAAACTTTACCTGTTTTCAGATATTTGAAAACTCCTGCTATGACACCCAACTCTTTTTTTTTAATTGCATTGAGAAAAGAGAAAAAAAATCGTCAACATTCTTTTTAAGAAGATGAAAAAGGTGCTAAGAAGTAGGAGGAGCTGCTACTAGGTGTGTTAGTTACTTTTCTCTAGTTGCTAAGACAAAATACCCAAAATACCCAAAGTTAAAGGAGAAAGGGTTTATTTAGCTCACAGTTTATAGAGGTTTCAGTCCATAATCAGCTGGATCCAAAGTAGGGTGGCATGGCGGAGGGACAGCAGTCCATGGCAAGGAAGACAGCAAAAACAACAAGGGCACCAGGAGGGGCATCGCAGAAGAGAAATAGTTCATGGCACCTACAAGGTAGCAGAAGCAATAAAAGGGACATTAACAGCATCTTTCTGCCACTTTTATCTTATTCAGACTACTTAGGGCAGGTAGCACTCACACCCCTTGGGCCTAGCCCCACCACGAGTCAATCACACACTCTAGATTTAACCACCTCTGGAAAAGCATGAGGCTTTGGGGGGACATCTAAACACAAACCATAACACTAGGTTGAGCCTGACATAGTGTTGTTGAATTGAAGGAAGTTAGCCATCTTTGTTTGTAATATTTTATTAATGATATTCACATTGTATTAATGATGTTCAGTTCTGATTAATGACATTAGTATGCAAGTGAAAGTTCCCAGATGTTTTGTGGAGTCCCATGAGACGTTCCTGAAAATAGTCCATATGGACATCAAGCTGGGAAATGCTGTCAGTACTGTCCCCTCTCAGACAGTTCCAAAGTGCCATATTAAATAAGGGCTTGTCTTAGTTACTTTCTCATCGATGGGACAAAATCTCTGACACCTACAAGTTAAAGGAGGAATGGTTTGTTGTAGCTCAGTTTGTAGAGGAGTCAGTCCATAGTTGGCTGCTCCAAGACAGGGCAGTATGGCAGAGAGGCCTCATAGAAGAGAAACAGTCCATGGCAGAGCAGGCAGGAGGCAGCATCCTTTCTTCTGCTTTCCCTTTTATTCCATCCGGGGTACAAGCCTATTAGATGGTGCCACTGCACCCGGGTGGTCTTCCTTCTCCAATAAGTCCATCACCCACACCTAGAACTGTGTTAAACCAATCAGTGAGCTAATCCGGTATCGCATGCCCTTGGTCATCACTCCCCAAAGCCCCACCTATGAGCTTTTGGGGGAATATCTAGATATAAGCCACAGCAAAGCCTTGAGAAGTCCTTCAAGAAAGAAACTTATTTAATCCTATTTAATCTGCCATGTTCCAAACTTATTTTCATCCATGTATACCATAGGCATGCATAGAAATGTTAGTTTAAGTCTTACACCACAGCTTGTGCTTGATTTGTTTGCTAAGTGATGTACATCTTTGTGGAGATGTTTGTGCAGCCTTCCAAACCCACACTGTGGGGTCTCCTGTGTTGTGGCAGAGACTCCTATAAAGAATTTTGTTTTTATATTAGTCTGGGGCTGCCACCAGATTCAGTATGTATTTTTTAAAAATTAATTATATTGGTACATTTAAGGTATACAATATAATGACATTCATCATTGGAAATTTGCACCTTTACATAGTCTCTCTTGGTTCTTATTTTTTCCCCTTCCCCTGCCCTCCCTTCAACCCCTCCATCCCTCCCTATTTACAAAGACCTTATTTCCATTTTTTCATTTTCTCATATTAATTCCATTCCCTTCTTTCTTTTCCCCTACTCCTCCCACTTCTCCCTCCCCTTTGCCCCTTTTCTTCGTATTTCACATTATCTGTTATACCTTCTAGGCCTTATTTAGACTTTCAGTTCCTCACACTAGAGAAACTATTTGGTATTTACACATGTGTGTCCTATTTATTTCACTTAAGAGTATTGCCTCAATGTGCATCCATTTAGCTATAAATGTCTCTAGTTTCTCAGTACATTTATAAATGTGCAGAGGGCAGTGGTCATGGTTTACCCACCTTCTGTGGTAGATGTCAAGGTGAAAGTGAGTTCTCAAAAGCACCCTTTCCCCCTGGGGCTGTTACCACCTGTCATGAAGAGATGGTCAGGTATAAGGAAGGCTATGACATTTGCCATGTCCTGGCCTCTGGGGGACAGAGAGCCAGGGCTGCAGGGGAGAGTCTTGTCGCTGTGTTTTTCTTGATTTGATTTTTATTCTTTGTTCATTTACATGTGTTTATGCTGAAAAATAGAACGGTGGCAAGCTGTCGTTTTGGCCATGGGCTAATGGGAGATTGGAGAGGAAACATGTGTCCTTCACATCGAGAATCGACCACTGCAGGAAACAGTAGTGCTTTGGTGGCTGCCCACCATGAATGTTAAGGGAGATGGGTAGGGGACTCCCTCTTGTGGAGAGGGGGTTTAGTCTGGTAGTTTATTCAAGAGGAAGTGGGGTGTGATCTTTCATTCCAAAGCAAAGTGCAGATTTCTAAGAGAGAAGAAAGGAAGGTACAGCCTCCCAGACAAACGGAAACACATTCTGTAGTCCTCCCTTATCTGTGGATTTCCTTTCTGTGGCTTCAGTTATCCACGACCAAAGGCATTCTGTAAATATTGATATTTGTCCTGAGTCAAGTCAGAGAGACCACAGTCACACAGCTTTCATGGCAGTGTATTGTTATACTCACTCTATGTTACTAGTTATTACTATTCATCTCTTCCTGTGCTTAATTTATACATTAAACTTTATTACAGGTGTGTGTATAGGGAAAAACATAGTACGTATAAGGTAGTACTCTCTGTGATGTCAGGTGTCCGGGGAGTCTTGGAACATGTCCCCCGTGGATTGGGGGAACTACTTTTCATATGACAAAAACAGTGAGCAGTGCAGCAGGTCCTGAGGAGTTGATTGGCTTGATGGTGTAGCAGAGGAGGAGGGAGAGGGGATGGCAGAGATGACAGGCCAGCGTGTCCTGTCAGGCTGTTTATGGCCAAAGCCCGGCACATCTTCATCAGAGAGCTGTCATAATGGAGCCGGATGTGTGCTTCCTCAGGTGACTGTGGAAGATAAGGGATGAGGATGAAGGCTGCTGTACCAGAGGCTCCTCGGAGGGTCCCGGGGGAGAGACGGCAGGGCCTGAGTCTAGGCTCGTGTGGTGGTGGGGACAAGATCACAGTGAGAGACGCCAAGAAGGAAGAGTTGGGCAACTTGGTATGGACAGTCCAGGCCAGGGCTGCCCAGTGGGAGCATGAAGTGGGAACCCGGGAAGGCGGGAGTTTGGGGTAGGCAAAGGATTGTTGAGTCCCTTACCCCATGAAGGGCCAGGGGACTTTTGGGGGTGGGTATGGAAGCAGGTGGAGGTGCCTCAGAGGCTTGGGGGTATAGGGAAATTCACCTTTTCTCTCTAAGAGTTCAGTAATTCAGTCTGCTGAAATAAACAGACAATGGGCAGGTTAATAAAAGAAAAATTTACCTTTTATCAGCGTGCACGGGAGCCATAAAAACAGAAACCTCAAAAGGGGCTTTGGGTCTGGGGTGTCGGGGTTGGTTAGGGAAAGCTCTTCCTGCCCTTGCTGCTCTCAGTTCGAGGCATATTTTGGGAGGCCACTTTCTGAGCCCCAGCAGGGGTCAGTGACTTAGATGTGCTGCTCAAGGCCCTGGGTGGGCAGGCGCTGCGTGGGCAGCAAGGCACCGAAGAGGGGAGCGTGGTGCCGACAAGACAGGAGCAACTGGTGCGCCAGAAGAGTGTGAGGAGAGTGGCCAGAAAGCCGGGCAGAAATGAGGCCAGAAGGAGGCTTGGGACTTCCAGAGACCACATGGGATTTTAAAAGATACGAGAAAGTGAATGCAGGATTTGTTTTTCCTGAGAACTGGAAAAGAAGGGGAGAAAAGAGGATGGAAACTGGAGCGAACAAGGTATTTTTCTGTAAAGATGGAAAATTTTATCTTTCGGTGAGGATGTCCAGTGCCATTCAGATGTGGGAAGAGAAGCAGGGCAGTACGTGTAGCAGATGCAACAGGGAGGCAAATTGGAAGTGGGCCTTGATCTCATGAAGAGAATTTCTGGTCCTTTTTATTTTTGGAGAGAGCAGCGGAGAAGGAGAATCTGAAGGCATTTCCAAGGGAGGTGTCTTCCTTCTGGAAGGTGGGAGTCAAGTCTGATGTGCAGAAAGGAATCGCCTTGGTGGAAAAACAGCCACACTTGGCTGGCATTTTGAGCAGATACTTGCAGTAGTGGTCATTGCACTACAGAGCACAGATTTGATTCATGTGAATTGGGTTCTGAAAGGAGTTCCCTAAGATGACCTCCAGTGTTATTTTCGGGCCATGAAAACACTGGAGGGCCTTTGAGACTTCTCAAAGCCAAGGCTGAGGAAAACAACACATATTTGGATGCGTATCTGTTACTGTTTTTTTGCGTTTTTTGACACTCAGCCTTGGTATCACTTTCAGTCTTACACCAAAGTCACTATTGTGTGGTAAGAGAAACCGGAAGTTGTTACTGGCTGAGGGATTTGTCAGTTGCCGAAGAAAGTTAGCTCCTGCCTGTGACAATGGCCCCAGGAAACCCATCAGGTTTGGGGAATGCTGAGCCAGTATAGAAGCCGTACTTTTCTTTTTTTGATACCAGGGATCGAACTCAGGACCTTGTGAAGTTGTACTTTTTGTCCTGTCAAGATTCAGGAGTAAGGCATGGGATCCAAACCGAGGTCCCCCATCCCACTTGTGCTCACGTTCATTGTCTGGCTGTGTCCTGGTTAAACCAAGGATTCTCACATGCACCGGAAGCATCTGTTTGCCCATTTCTGTTGAAGTTCCGTGATGCACTGGGCAGCTCCTGGGAGGTGAGCATCTCACCTGTGAGTTCATCTCTGTCTGCTTGTGTGTTTCTTCTCTCTGCCCCTGATTAGTTCAGTATCACAGCATCTCCACCCCACCCGCTCATCTACACTTTCATTTCTGAAGTTTACTTACCTGTGGTCACCCGTGGTGGTCTGAAAATATTAAATGGAAAATTCCAGCAATGATTCTTAAGTTTTAGATTGTACACTACTCACGCATTGGTCACTTGTAGCTGTCTTGGTCATCAGATTGACTGTGGAGGTATTGGTGTCTCAGCGCTTATGCTCAAGCAATCCTCCTTTCCCCCAAATATTTATATTTAACTGACATATATTTACACTTATTTATGGGGTATTGTATTGTAATTTGACACATGTACAATGTATAATAATCAAATCAGGGTAATGAGCGTTTCCATGTCCTCAAATACTATCATTTCTATGTGTTGGGAACCTTCCGACTTTTCTCTTGTAGTTGTTTGGAAATGTACACTTAATTGTTGTAGACTTTGGTTACAGATTGTGCTATAGAAGCTGAAAACTATTTCCCTCCCTCCGTGTGTTAATACCGTCATCCGCCCTCTCTGTTCCTCTGCCCTTCCCTCCCTCAGTTCTAGTGATCTCTGGTCTACGCTACTTCTGTGTGACCAACATTTTTAGCTTCCACAGAGGACTTAATTACTAAGTCCCCAAGGTCACCAGTTACTGCTCCTCAGATGAGGGCAGACACCCACCCACACACCACCTGTGACCAGGACCTGCACACCCAGCCCTGCTTTGGCACGGAAGTTGCTGTGTGACCTCTGCCTTATGTTTTCTCATCCAAGAAAGGGCTTGGACTCACCATTTGCAGATCAGAAACTTCATCCAGACTTTTCCCTTTTGAGGAAAGAGTGGTTAAACCGTAACTGCAGCCCCACAGCTGGCTGATGAGGGATCTACCTGTTAGGCACTGTGATGGCTGTGTCTAGGTGTCCCCCCAAAGCCTTGTGCCGTCAGAGGTGGGACTTCTTCAGAGGTGGCTGGATCTAGAGTGTGTGACGCTTGGATTTTGGGTGTGTGATTACTAAACCAGCACACTGATTGGTTTGACATAGTTTTGGGTGTGAGCGGTGCCCACCTTAAGAATGGGTATCCTGGATAGAATATAAAGGGTCAGAAAGAAGCTGCTATTGCTACTCGTTGCTTGTTGCTTGCTACTTCATTGTTTTGCTGCCTTTGCCTGCCAAGAACTGCTTCTTCTCTGCGATGGCCCTCTGCCATGCCACCCTGCCTTGGAGCCAGCTGCCTATGGACTGAAACCCCTACAGGCTAGAGAACCTTTCTCCCTTAACTTGTGGATGTCGGGTATTTTGTCTCAGTAGTGAGAGAAAAGTAGCTGCGACAGGCAACACTTGTGGAGGTGGAAGGGCTACCTTGTGTGGTTTTGACCATGAGCTGGAGCGGGAGAGAGAGTACAGGGAAACGCTCGGTCTTGGGGTCAGGGTTCAACTAGGTGAGCAGGGAATAGCTATTAAGAGACTGAGAGTAAGGAATTGGCTCACATGGATGGGGTATCTGGCTAGGCCAGCTTCAAGTCTGCAGGGAAGCTGTAAAGGACTCCGAGGACCCTCCGGCAGGGCTGAGGCCTCCGTCCACAGGCAGAATTCCTCTTTCCCGAAGGAAGCCTCAGCCCTACTCGAAGTCCTTTTGACTACCTGGCTCAGGCCCAGCCAGATTACCTAGGAGCCTGTCCTTTACTAACAGTAGCTGATTATAGACTTCAGTCGCCCCACAGGAGTCTTCACAGCACCGCCTAGGGGAGTGAGTGGTGGCCTGTCTGGCATCTATATAGACTATACTTGGCGTCTAGTGGGGCTCTGGGACTTAAGCAGGCACCACAGATGCTTGGGTGGCAGGATTGTCACCTCCTTCTCCCACTTACTCCAGGGCGGGGTGAGCGAGCAGAGATCCACAGTGGCTCTCTGGGGTGCTGGAGGGAGACCGAGAGTCAGGTCTTTAGCCTGGAGACTTAGAAGTATGTTTAGAATCCTTTCTAATAGCCACGTTTCAGGAGAGGAGCAGACCTTTTAGAGGTGGAAAGCACCTACAGGGTTTCTGGCTAGACTTCTGTTCCTGAGCATGGTGCTGGGAGTGGCTGTCTCACCCCTCTTTGTACACCTCCTGGGACTAATTCACAGAGAGGTAGAATGGTGGCTGCCAAGGGCTGGGAGTCAGAGGAGATGGGAGAGGGAGTGTTTAATTGGTGCAGAGTTTCAGTTTTACAAAATGAAAAGAGTTCTCGAGGTAGAGGGTGGGAATGGTTGCCCAACAGTGTGAATATGCTCAATGCCATTGAACTGTGGAGTTGAAAATGGGTCAGGTAGAAAATTTCATGTTATGTATTTTTTTACCACAATATAAAGGAAAGATTCAGCAGCATCTCTCGTTAACACTGACTGAACGTTATTAAAAGCCTCGGGCCAATCACAGAGATACTCTCTCTGTATGTATTCTACCTCCCTAGCTGGTAGGGAGGTAGCTGCTCCCTCTAGCTTTCTGCCTTCCCACCACTCTGGATCTTGGTTTCCAGTGTCTCCTCTCCCTAGTTGCTCCTCCAAGTGCAATCATAGCTGTGTCTCTGTTCTTCCTCTCTGGCCAGGGAAGCTGTCCTCAGGGTGGCTGAACCAGTACCAGTACCGAGGGTGTATATGTGTTTGGAGGGAAAGTGGCTGGCTCCTCTTTCCAGACTGGACTGTCAAATGTGACACTAGCATGAAGATCCTCCCTCCCCAAGTGCCTTGCATCTCTTGCTGTACCAGGATATCACAGAAAAGGCACAAGGAAATCTCATTCACCAAAATTAGGGCAATGTTTATGGTACTGTGATAAGAGGCAGAGCCTGTGGCTTAAGATAGAATCCTGAGAAAAGGTTTCAACAATAAGCCCTACCCACAATACAGTGTCATTTGTAGTCTGATCCCTAATTGCATTCCTTTTCCTTTCACTATAACAACCCAGACCTCCATAGTGGTAACTGGAGTTATTAACAGAGGGACTGAAAGTAAGAGGAAGCTTTGGAGATTTGCCTCTTTGAAGTCTGTGATTTCAACTGAACAGTGTGCAATATCAGCATAAATCAGAACACTCTTTTAAAAATAAACATATTAACTCCAGTATAAAATAAACAGAAAAATACAAAAATCCTGTGTTACATTCTATGATTTTTTCGAAATGAATATATCCATGAAACTGCCATACAGATTAAGGACTAAATCATCACCAGAATCCAAGAATTTCCCACTAGAGTCTCCACCTAGCTGCAGCCCCATACTCTGAAGGTAACCAGAATCCTATCACCAAGTATTTTTTGCTGATTTAAGACCTTTTTATAAATGGATATCTACAATACAACATGCATTGTTTTGTGTTAGCTTCTTTCACACAACACTGTTTTTGTGAGAGTCATTCATGGGTGTCAAATATGGCCACAGCTCACTGACAGTCACTGTTTTATAGTTTCACATCGTTATACAAGAACTTGCCCATTCTTCATTTGATGAGTATTTGGGTCTTTTCCATTATTGTTGCTGAGAACATTGTTCTGCACTTGGATCACACATGATTGCATTTCTATGGAGGATCCATCTAGGGATGGAATTGGTAGATCATAGGGTCTGGGCAGATTTATATCTTTGTGAACACTACTAATCTGACCTCTGAAGTTGCACCAAATCACACTTCCACAAGTAAGTGTAAAAGCTTCATTTGCCCCACACCATTCCTAATAGTGTTGTCAGTCATTTCAGCTTTAATTCTGTTGGATGTACACGGTTTTAATTTGCATTTCCATGAAGACTAATGATATTGAATATTCCTTTTGAATATTTTCTGAAGTCCCTGTGAAAGTATTTTGCTCATTTTTCTGTTGATATTTTTCTTTCCGTGCTTTGTAGGAGTTCATAAATTCAATACATGCAACCTTTGTTAGTGGTACAAGTTTCAGCTGTTTCCTTATACTCTTTCTCACTTATACTCTTCATCATTTTTGTTGAAGAGAAAGCCCAGTTTAACAATTTTATCCTTTAAGGTCAATGCTGTTTGCCCTCAATTTAGGAAATCTTATACCCAAGAACACAAGAACATTCTCCTACGTTAGCTTCTAGAAGCTTTTTTGTTTGAACTTTTACTTTCAGGTCTATAATCCACTTGGGATTTTTCCTCCCTAGCCCTGGGCCTTGAACCCAGTGCCTCATTCATGCTAGGCAGGTGCTCTTGCACTGAGCTCCATCCCTTGCCCTGGAATTGATTTTTTAAATATATGGTATGCAGTAGATATTAGGATTCATTTTCTTCCAATGAATATCAACTTGACACAGCACTGTTTATTACTCCCATTGCTCTCTGTAATAAAGGTCTGATTCTGTTTTTGATATTTCAGGCCACATTCCCACTTCTTTTTCTGCTCCACACCTGGGCATCCTGATAAGAAAGGCTTCACGCGGTCTTCCTTGGAACTGGCAGGAAGTTTAAACCACATAAACTCTGTCACTGTGTGCAGACTCCTCCATGGACTTGTCCCCAACCACCAGGGCCACTTTCCCTTTCTCTCAGGCCACTCAAGCCACTTGGTCTGGCTTTCTTACCTGTCTTGTTCTCAGAAAGACTCAATGTGTATGTAGTACATATCTTCACAATCTCCGATGCACATGCTCCATGAAGCGTTTCAATATCTGAACCAGTTTTGGGTGGGAAGGTTGATATCACTCTTCTTGGCTTGATCACAATGCTCTGCAACGTCACATTTTTCATAAAAGAAATTGCTGTGTGTATAGGGGCCTCTATTTATTTCCAGTGGTCTATTTTTCTATCTTTACAAATACTACAGTTACTTTTATTTTAGTATGTATATATACTTGTTTTTTATGCTTATCTTGGTACATTTAACCTTTTGCATTTCTACATAATATTTAGATTTACTCTATCAATTTTCATGCAAACACTTCCTCTCAAACAAAAATCCTGCTGAGATTTTTATGAGGTTCCTTTCAGTTATTGATACATTTAGAGGGAGTTGGTATCTTTTTACTGTTAAGACTGCCAATCCATGTATATTTAATTTCCCTTTTTGGGTCTACTTTAATTTCTTTTTATATATTTTGTAGTTTTGTATATATATTTTTTGTTTGATTTCTTCTAAGGTATTTAGTCACTGCTGTATGCTATTGCTATTGCAATTGCAAATGGTATTTTAAAAATCTATGTTATAATTGCATTTCACAGGTATGTAGAAATGATTCTTTTTTTTTTGTATATTTACCTTGTATCTAGCAACCTTGCTAAACACAGTTACTTTTCTAGTTTGTTTGTAGGTTCCTTTAGATTTTCTAGATCCAAAATCTTGTTGTCTGTGATAATAAGTGTTTTTTTTTTCTTTTTGAACCTACTGTAACCTGCAGTTCAATGATTCCTGTTTTAGCAGAAAATCTTACAGTATTTCACTTTTTTTTTTTTTTTTTGGCACTGGGGATCAAACTCAGGTCCTTGCACTTGCACAGCAGGTGGTGAAACCACTGAGCTAAATCCCCAGCCCCAGTATTTCACTTTAAAGCTTGCTGAGTGGTTCCCTTATTGTGAATACTTTTTATTAGATTCAGAAAGTTCCCTTTCATTTCTAGTTTGCTACAAGGTTTTTATCGAGAATAAGTGTTGAGCTTTATCAAATACAGTACTCTTTTTGCACCTAATAATTATAAAATGTTTTCCCATTATTTTATTAATGTAATGAATTACATGATTAATTTTTAACTGATAAACAAATCTTGGGTTTTTGGATTAGATACAGCTGAGTCATGATCTGATGTCATTTTTATATATAATTTTTTTGATTTGATAAGATTTTGTTAATAGTGTATATGAAATTATTTTTAAAAAGTGATTGATCTGTAATTTTCTTTTTCTATAATGTCAAAGTTTTGGTGTCAAGTAATGGTGTGTTCATACAGTAAATTCTGAAGTGCTTCCTCTTTTTATGTACCTTGGAAAATTTGGGGTAACACTAGTGGTTTTTGTTGGCCTAAATATTTGGAAGAACTTAATTTGGAAGACATTGGAGCCTGATATTATTTGAGAAGAGGATTTTAAATTACAGATTTGAATTTTTAAAGTATATACAGGACCATTTGGCTTGTTTTGTTTGTTCTAGCACCAGTTTGATGTTTGTATGTTTTTAGTTATTTATTCATCTCATAAAAATGCCACAGTTATTCGTTTTAAGTTGTTCATGTTTATTGTCTCTTACTAGTGATACCCACTTTTTCATTATTGATAGTGTAATTTGTATTCTCTTCCTCTCCTTTCCTCCATCCCCAGTTTTATTAGTCTTATTAGGGATATATTAATATAACTCCCCCAAATTAGCATAAGTTTTTTTGAGTTTTTTCTATTATCTGTTTATTTTTTGGTTCATTTTTCTCTGCTTCTTATATTTCTTTCTTCAGTTTTATTGGAATTTAATTTGCTGTTCTTTCCAAATTACTTAAAAATAAATAGATATTTGAATTATTTCCATTTCATCCTTACTTTTTTAATATATTAATTTAAAGTTGTAAATATCACCTTTGCCAGCTTGAGGCTATTACTAAAACTGTGGTTAAAAAAATACATAACATAATACTTACGGGCCGGGGATTTAGCTCAGTGGTTCCAGCACCTGCCTCGCAAGCAAGGACCTGAGTTCGATCCCTGGTACCAAAAAACAAAAACAAAAACAAAACCATAATACTTGCGATTTTAACTGTCTTCAGGTGTATAGCTCAGTAGTGTTAAGCATATTCTTATTGCTTGGAAACCAACCTTCAGAACACATTCATCTTCCAAATCTGAAACTTTGTGGTCATTAAACAATAAATCCCCATTCTTGTTCTCCAGCCCCTTGGAACCACCATCCTACTTTCTGTTTCTATGAATTTGTCTCTGTTAGGTTCCTCATGTAAGTGGAATTGTAAGGCTTTTTTCTATTTTTTCAATTGTCATGTCTCTTTAGGTGCTTTTAGACTGTGACAGTTTTCTTAAGACTTTCCTTGTTTTTGATGATCTTGACAGTTTTGAAGAGTACTGGTCAGGTGTTTTATAAAATAAAATTTGTGGTATTTTTTTGGTCATAGTTAGACAGTTATTATGAATTTTGGGTAGAAGAGCCCTCTGGAAAAGTGCCATTCTCATCCTGTCAAGTCAGGGGTACCTGATTTGTACTGTTGCTCTTAGCCTTTTCACCTGAGAATTATGTGCCATCTCCATGAGGGAGCAATGTCTACACAAATTATTTGGAATTCTGCACCATGAGATTTGTCTGTTCTCCCATTTGTTTTATATTCATCTGGACCCATGAATATTCGTTTTGAACTTTGGGTGATAATCTGTTACAAATTGAGTATCCTTAATCAAAAATCTGAAATGCTTGAAAATCAGAAACTTTTTGAGTATCAACATGACAATGGAAAATACCACACGACCTCATGAAACAGGTTGCAGTTGAAATGCAGACCCACCAAAAAATTGTATAAAATTACCTTCAAGCTTTTTGAATAAGGTAAATAAATGATTTTGTATTCATATTTGAATTCTACTCCCAAAGTATCTCATTGTGTATATGCAAGTATTCTGAGATTTTTTTTTAAAAGTTGAAATCAGAAGCATTTCTGGTTGCAAGGATTTTGGATAAGGAATATCCCACTGGTACTATTTGTTTTGGTTGTTTAAATTGCTCCAACTTTTGTCCTGTCCTAAGATATTCACATATCTAGCTCACTTTTGTTTCCCTTCTCTTCAGGAATTTGGCCTTTCAAATTCTCACTGCTTTTCTTTTTTACTGTGTGTATTGTTCTATTTTATTATTATTAAAAAATTTTAAATGTAATACAAGTAGATATTAATAAAGAAAGTATAAAGGTTGTTCTGTGAAAAAACAATTTTTCATAACATAAATAACTAGAGAATAACAATGGTAAATGCACTGTGTATCATGATTCTCACTATTTTTATTAATTGAAAGCTACATTTTCTTGTTTCTCCAGTGCTTTGAAGACTACAAACAGTTCCACTTAATCCCATCTCTTCCTAACTAGGAGTTTCTGTTTGTTGTTGGTGGTAGTAGTTTGCTTTTTAAATTTTTGGCTTCCAAATAATCACGAGTCAAAAGTCTCTTGTGTAGAGAAGCCACACAGAATGCTGAGTGCATTTCAGTGTATTTTCCTATGGTGCACAACCTCAGCCCACCGCACAAGTCCTAGCTGCCTCAGTAGCTCTCTGATTCCATAGAGCTTGCATTTTTCAAACATCGCTAAGAGTTCTCAGTTGTTCTTCTTGGGAGGATTAGTTTGACATAAACTAGTGCATCGTAACTGGGCATAGTATTTTTCAGGCATAACTTTTTTTCTTTTCCAGCTGTATTAGGTGGGATCTAATATTTCAGGACCTTGTGCTTTGCATCCATATAACAAATATCCTAAGCAAGAAAAAGATTTTTAATATCATACAGGAAAATGAGCCATTCCTTGTATTTCCTTCACCTATACTCATAGTTACTGGGGCTATAACAAGGGATTGACATCTGCCTTCTCTTTAGGGTACAGAAAATAATGAATATGGGAGAAGATAACCACTACCAAAAGTTTTCTAAAAAGTGGGCCTGGGCTGTGCTTAGTGGTAGAGAGTTTGCTTAGCAGATGGGATACTCTGGGTTCAGTCCTCAGCAGTGCAAAAATTTTTTTAATTGATACACAATAATTGTACATACTTAAGGGGTACAGTGTGCTCTTTCAATACATCATAGAAATTGGCATATCAATCACCTCAGACATTTATCATTTCTTTGTGGCAAGAACATTTGAAGTTCTCTGTTCTATTTTGAAATAGTGCATGTGTTATTGTTAATTATAGTCACCCTACTGTGTAACAGAACTTATTCTTCCTATTTGATCATAACTTTACACTCAGTGGCCAGTCTCTCCCCATCTCCACCTCCTCACTCTCTGGTAGCCACTGTTCTTTTCTCTATTTGTATGAAAAAAGCTATTTCACATCATGCCTGTGAGTGAGGTCATGCAAGATTCTATACCTATCTTATTTCAATTAATATAAGGTCATCCAGACTCATGCATGTCACAGGGACAATATTTTATCCTTTACAAGGCTGAATAATATTCCATCATGTAAACAGACCATGTTTTCTTCATCCATTCATCCACTTTTGCACACTTAGATTGATTCTTATTGTGGCCACTGTGAACAGTGCAGCAATAAAAGATAACAAGCGCTGGTAAGGATGTGATAGAATGGAAACACTATTGGTGGGGATGTAATTCAGTGCAACTATTATGGAAAACAGATTGTCAAAAGAATTAAAAAACAGACTACCATATCCAGTGATCTCACTCTATATTCAAAGGAAATGAAATCTGCTTGTGAAAGACAGAAGCGTTTGATGAAAGGAACAGATGGGGACAGCTATATAAGAAGAGCTTTTCAGTCTTGGGGATCTTATGACAGTAAAATCACTGCTGCACATTTTTTGCTAGGTCTTAAGTAAATTAAACCTCATTATGTGGTTGCTTATGGACTTGCATAGGACCCTGCTTCGTATTTGCTTACCTTGCAGCGGATCAGCTCGATACACACAGTGTTCTGTGTGCTCTTGCTCAGCCGTGTGTCTGCCTTCCTGCGCTTGGGCTTGCTGTTTTTCCATCTCCTCCACTCAGTGTCTCGGTTTTGTGTCACCTGCAGTTCTGAAAAGTTGCTGTCTTCTTTATCA
The DNA here is from genome assembly GCF_000247695.1 of Heterocephalus glaber. The sequence goes on from NW_004624768.1 coordinate 2,172,792, forward strand.
TCATCCAGGAATGAAAAGAACCAAATCACTGGAAAATCTCCAAGGTTGACAGTTGTCCATGAATTGATGGCTTTTAAATACGACCATCCACCCAGCTACCAATCCATCTTGTTTGTGCTGCATCCTACTCCCATATTGCAGTGTAACCCACAACACTGAGAACACATCCTGTGTCTTGCTACAAATCTGGGTCCCCCTTACCTACCTATCTGCATTCCCTAGCAGAGAAAGAAATGAGGAAAATTTCACAAACTCAATCTTATTGAGCTCACTTTAAAATCTTATAATTTCCCAGTTTCTTAAAATTAATCACAAACTAACCCTTTAATAAGTGCATCTGAAATCTACACTGTACCGGTGGCAGCCAGCTACATGTGGCTATTTAACTTAATTTAATGGAATTAAAAAGAAACATTAAAAATTCAGGTCCTCTGTTGAATTATCCATATTTCATGTACTCATCACCTATCATCCTGGGTAGTAGAAATGAACATATTTCTACCATTCCAGAAAGTTCTAGTGAAAAAAGCAGTTTTGACATCTTATTCTAGAATCTGATTTGAGCTCCCCAGCCTGCTGATTGTACAGTCACTTTCAAAGGCAACACCATTTTTCTCTTGCCCAAATCAGTGTACAATATACATACTGAATGTACTGAATGTACATACTTTTCAGCTTGCGGTGAGGTTGCATTAAAATGAAACAAAGCCATACTTGATATTCAAGTTTTGTGGTGGCAGAACAGCACTGTTTGTTTGCTGATGTTCATATAAGTGTTATTATTGCTAAGGGAAATGGGGGAAAGTGATCCATAGTGGCTGGCCAGTATATCTGGCTCTGAGCACTGTTGAGGTTAAGAAAGATGTTCTTGGAGAACTGGCCATCCCATAAGTGATCTTACTCAAGTGGATGCCATCCAGAGAAACTGCATCCAGTGAAGAAAGTATAAATGGGTGTCTGAGATCCTCCATTTTTATCTTTTATAAAATATTTAATAGAAAAGATTCTCCAGTTTTGAAAGACAAAAGGAAATTTCTCCAGCTTTGGGGTTGACAGCCTTAACTACTAAATCCCATCCCGAGTGGGTAGCTTCTCTCCTGTCTGTCGTGGCCTGGCTCCCCCTGAACCCCCCTGCCGAGGATCCCCACTTACCAGTTTGATTTACTGATAAATAGTGGGAGGGGGCAGATGGAAATATCTCAGGAGCCAGGTCCTGGACAGCATTATTGGTAGAGATCTTGTTATCATGCCAGCCAGAGGAAGAGAACTCTGTTAGTTGAGTGAACACATTTGAAAAATAATGAAACAGTCATGAGATACATGGGACTTCTTGCTGTTGTGCTAATGAAACTTGTGAAAATGCATCCACTGGGTCAGATCTTTGTGTGCTCAGGGATATCTGCATCCACGGAACACATCGTGAGCCAGTGTGTGGGGCAGCATGAAGACGAGGAAAAGCCCTGGGCCAGGATGTGGGGATCCTGGGTTTCCACCTGAGTTGGCTCATCCCTGCACCCTGGGCTCCACAGACCTATTGTGAGGAGCAGAAACAGAAGCCTTGTTAGACGCTTTGCATCCTGGGTCCTCCCAGAGCCTTTATCAGCTCCTTTAATAGAGAAGGCCAGGGGGCCTAAAGAGTGTGTGGCACAGAGGGAGTCATAGTGAGCATGAAGCCTTGTGCTTGTTATTTACACAGGAAGAACCTGTAGTTCTGGGGTCCTAACTTTCTCCTTGAGTGACAGTCCAGCCTCTAACTTGAAGGGAGCTAGTGTGGTCATGTGCCCCAGGAAGCATAGTTAGTTGCTCCACGATGATGATGCAAGTTAAAGACCAAGGGCAGTAGAGAGCTGGGAAGCGCTGCTGGCTTCTCAGGAGGCAGCGATTACAGTGCGCACCTGCAGCTCAGGTGAGGAGCTGGGTGGACGAGAAGTGGCTGTCTCCTTCCTTCCACATGGTCCCCACTGTCTGTGTCGCTTGGTGTGGATGTCGGGCAGTCTCTCTGCTCTCCTCTCCACTTTCTTCCATTTATTATTACTGTTTTGTTTCTCTTTGATAATTACTTCTGTTCCTACCTTATCTATCTCTGTTTCCTTCCCTTTTGCACTTATTTCTCTGGATTTTCTTCCTGTTTGAGTCCTTCCTGTGTCCTGGGTGGCTCATTCATGCTTAGGTGTGAAGCACTAGAGGTTGAGTAGAGTCCATTTGCAACTGCGAGGGCCTGTTACCATCACCTTGAGGACATTCAAAACAATTCTGCAGGTTTGACCCAGACCAATTAGATTAGGAGCTCCTGCAGATATAAAGATTTTAACTCCCCAGTATTTCCCATGCTCAACTAGAGCAGAGAATTTCGATATGGCCTGGGGTGACCACACTGTTCCTCTGGAGAGCTGGTGTAATTACCATGCAGAGAAACCATCCTAGTGCTTTTTACTGTGCCAGGTGCCTGGGAGACTCTGATTACATCCATCTGATCTTCTGTCATTCTGCACCTTTGGCAAATTGCAGAGTGGGAGGAATTGTATATGCCTACAGGGGCTGTGTCGGGGATTAAGTTTCAGGGACCTCTGGTAAGAGGATTGAGCTGTGTCCTAGGGGGCTGGGTAGTCCTTCTGCTAGCAGAGTCTTCCCAGCTGGACAGGAAGTGGGGGGAAGCTGTGGAGAGGGATCCAGGGGGGGCCATCTGGTGGCAGATGAAGCCAAGGAGCGGCAGCTGGCCAGGGCACAGAGCAGAAACTACCAAGGAAACTTTGACTGAAGCTGGGGAGTTTGGCTTTTAGGGTCCAGAGAATCCAACTGTGTCTTTCTGACATCTGGGCAAACAGTGGAGTCCAAGAGTGGCAGGGGAAGGTAGACCCAAAAGTAGGAAGAACCTGAAGTTTGCAAGAGAAGAAGTCCTGGTATCACTAGCAGCACACAAGCGTTGCCCACACCTGAGTGAGGTAGCCAAGCCTGGGCCACCACCACTGATTGGCTGAGACCTTTTGTGAGGTACACTCTTCTTGGAGCAGCAGCTTTTTGGACTGGAAATCAGGGTTCCAGCTTCCCTGTCCTGCAGCAGAATGAATGGACCAGTGCATGGTGGGGTCTGAAACCACAGACATGGGGCACAGGAGGCAGCTTTGATGTTTTTACAACTCTCTGAGTTAGTGGGGCAACCTTTCCCCATACAGAAGAGATCAGATTTGTGTTGCATCTACAGACTGGCTGAGGCACGAAGGTGGAAGGGAAGGGGTGTAAGTGTAAGGGGAGACTCCTGACGCCAGCCCCTCCCTCACAGAGAGTTGGGTCTTACAGTGAGGCTGGGTTGGGTCCAGCACGGCACTGCTCAAGGGGAAGGTGGCCGTTTGCATTTCCCTTTGGGTCAATACTCATTGCCCTTTATTCTTGATTAAGACTATCAGATAGGCAGAAATTATTATTATTTTTTTTGGTAAACATTTTAAGAATTTTGCAGCACAAGAACACATTCTGGAACAAAGTTGAGGTATCAGAGGAGAGCTGGAGCTCTCTTTTGGCCACCATTCCAACCCTCATCCTCTACTGAGAGAGAACCACCCTTGGGAATTCAGTGTGTTTCCTTCCAGATATTTTATTATGCATTTATATAACCATATATGCATTTGTGGTCAATAGATTTTAATCTGTTTTTCATTACTATAATGAAAATATTTGAGGATGGGCAACCTTAGAAATTACAGTGAGGTTTGTTTTGGCTCACGGTTTTAGAGGTTCAAGGGCATGGTGCTGGCATTGACTCACCTCTGGTGAGGGCCCCCTGGTTTTATCACAACATGGTGAGAGTGTGTCTCTGTGTGTGTGTGTCTTCTGGTTTCTCTCCCACTTATTAAAAAGAAGGGTTTAATCATGGGGGCTTTATCTTAATGACCGTATCTACTTCTCACTCACATCCCATGGCCTTGCTGTAAATATTGTAGTTAGTTAAAGTTTCCATCATCTTAATGTCTCGTAATGATGACTATAGTTCTACACACAGAACCTTGGGAGACGCTCTCAAACCTATCTAACCTATAACAACACATGTGGCTGTGTTGCTGTATTTTTATACACGTGGAAGAAATGCCAGTCCATACACTACTCTGCTCCTTGAGGGTTTTTTTTCTCCATAAATTCTTTCATTGGTACAGTTTAGGTATACAATACATTTACATTTATCATTGGGGACTTGTACCTGTACATGATGCGTCTTGGTTCTTGTTTTTTCCCCATTCACTGTCCTCCCTTCACCCCCTCCACCCTTCCCTATTTACAAAGACTTTGTTTCCATTTTTTCCTTTCGCAAAATTTTTCCTTTCCCTTCTTTCCTTTCCTCTTCCTCTCCCACTTCCCCGACTCCTTTGTACCTTTTCTTCCTATTTCACATTAAACTGGATAAAGAAGATGTGGGTTTTTTTTATAAAATGAAGTAGTACTCAGCCATAAAGAACGAGAAGCTAGAGTCATTTATAGCTAAATGGATGCACATTGAGGCTGTACTCTTAAGTGAAATAAATAGGACACACATGTGTAAATACCGAATAGTTTCTCTGGTGTGAGAAACTGAAAGTGTGAATAAGGATTAAAATGGATAATTGATAATGCTCCTTGAGTTTTTCATGACATGCAGGAGAACTACCTGGCTGCACAGACAGCTCCATCTTTGAGATTTACTTCATTTGTTTTAATGGCTGCAGAAACTTTCAGGGACCATGAGTACAGTACTAGAATCTGTTTAATGAACACTTTCCTACTAATGAACATTTAGATTGTTCCTAATGTTTGCCATCACAGCTGCGTGTGCTTGTGGGTTAATGTTTCTCTGGAGGAGACAGAAATGGAATTGCTGGTGTCATCTGTATGGGCATTTACACAAGTACTGTGCAGTTCCCTTCCGAAGTGGCTGCAGAGCAGCTTTGTTCCTACAGTGTCATCACTTTCTGATATTATGACCTGGCTGAAATGACAAGAAGGGCTCAGCTTTCTTTCATTGTTTCCTGATTGCCATGAAGTCAAGAATATTTACTTAGGGTTATTGGCATTTGTATTTTTCTCTTTGGTCAGTTACCCTTTTGTAATTTTTAATTGTTTCATATTGGGTTGTATTTTTTGGATTGATACGTAGGCGGTACCTTGGTGGTCATGTGGGTGTTTGGGTGTGTGTATGTAGAAGCAGAGATATTTTTTACATCCTGGGAGATAATCTTTTATTATATATACTTCAACTATTTTCTCCCACTCCATTATTTCTCTTCTTTGTTTCAGGTAGATTTTTTTCCCTACTGCAGGTTTAAAAATTACGTGTTGTTGGCTTAAAGAGTTGGCTTTATTTAGGGATCATAAAGATGTAGAAAGGGAATTTGCATTCTTTTCTTTTTTATTAGTATTATGGAAGTTATTTTTCCCCTAAAAACCACTCCATTGAGATATGCTCAATACACAAAAATTTGTATGTGTTTAATGGGTGCAACTGGGTGACTTTGGGAACAGGTGTATGCTCATAGAGTCCTCACCACAACTCATGCCATAAACATCCATCACCTCCAAAAGCATCCTCCGAACTCTTTATATATTGTTAGCTTTGTGTATGTGTGACCTATCATCTTAACAAATTTTTATGTGTACAATACAGTGTTAACTTTGGGCACTATGCTTTGTAGTAGATCTCTAGAACTTATTCATATTATAAAACTGAAACTTGGACCAATATCTCTCCATTTCCTCCTCCTCCTCCAAGCCCCTGACCACCACCATTTTACTCTTTGCTTCTGTGAATTTGACTTAGATTCCACAGGTATACGAATCAAGTAATAGTCCTCTTTTTGGGCTTGGCTTATTTCACTTAGGATAATGTCCCCCAGATTCATCCAAAATGTTACTGTGAATGGCAAGATTTCCTGCTTTTTAAAGGCTAAGTAACACTCCATTGTATGCATAGTCCATATTTTTTTATCCATTCACCCATCAGAGAACACTTAAGTTGCTTCTCGATCTTGGCTATCGTGAATAATTCTGCAGTGAATAATTCTGCAGATATCTCTTCAACAAACTGATTTCATTTCCTTTGAATATATAACTAGAAGTAGATTGCTAGATCATGAGGTATTTTTGTTTTTAATACTTTGGAGGAGCCTTCATACTGGCCATACTAATCTGCATTCCTAACAATAGTGTGCAAAATTCTTTACATTCTTACCGAAACTTTTTAGTTTTCACTTGTTTATTTTTGATAACAGCCATCTGCACAGGTGTGAGGTGATATGTTTTGTGATTTTGATTTGTATTTCCTTGATATCTATTGGTCTTTTCCTTGGTGATTCTTCACTATGTCTTATTTAAAAAGGCCTTCACTACACTGAGTATCTAGCAGTTTGGAATCATCTATTTTTCCACCTTAGTCCTTTTGTAGTTTATTTTTGTGACTAGTGTGGGTCAGGGATAGATATCTATTTACCTAAATGGTCTGCAAAGCCTACAACCCTTTTTTACTGCAAGAATTTGAAAATTACCATTGTCATATGCTGAATTATCGTATATGTTGTACTGTAATGGACTCTCTTCTGGTGGTCCATTTGCATATCCCAATGCTAATAAGAATTCTTATATAGCTTCATTTTTATATCTTTCGTTGTTATCTTACAGTGTTTCTGCAGCTATTTCCTCTGGCATTGGAATTTTATTATTCTCACTGGTGGTTCTGTGGAATTGCATTTATACGTTGATTTGGACCAAATTGAAATATTTTCATTATTTATTTCCATCCAGGGATCTAGCATCATTTTCACAAAAGTGTTATATATTTTTCTTATTTTTTCCTGCATGCTTTGTTGTTTTGTTGCCATTGTGCAGGAGATATTTTTTGTCATTACATTTTCTAATTGGTTATTACTGATGCTTAGGAAAGCCGTTGATTTTTCTCTATCAAGCTCATCTACTTTAGTAAACCTTCTTCGTTCTAATAGGTTGTCAGTTGATCCTCATGGTTTCCTACAAAGACAGCTTTACTGTCTGAAAGCCTGGCTCCTTCCCTTTGTCCTTCTCAGACTATGCATCTCTTGCAGATTTTCCTGTGTTAATAATTCTAGCTGGAATGACCAGTGTAAGACTGAACAGAGACCATGAGAGCTGGCATCTTCCAGTGTCTCTACTTATCATTTCTGTTGTTCCTAAATGAATTTCTGTTGCTTCACCATAAAGTGGGGGTGTCTCACAACTAGATATGCTTATAAAGCTATGGAAGTTTGCTTTTTTGTCTACTTTTTAGGGCTTATTTTTAACCAAGAATAGGTTGATGGATTTCATCAAACTGTCAGTCATATGGACTTTCTCTTGATTTATTATTTTGGTTGAAGACTTCAGTAAGTTTGAGGAAGAGGTGATGATGCGGGTAATGCAAGCTAGGTGACTGCCATTATACCTTTTCCATGGAACTAAAAATTTCCCCATTTACAGGAAAAGAGAAAAAAGTATAATGAAAAAATATAGTGAAAATATAATGAAAAAGTATAAGTATAACGAATACACCCAATGCCATATTTGCTTGATCTATTTTGTCATATTTGCTTCTTCTTCCTTTTTTGTTCAGGTTTTAAAGGTAGCTACAGCCATCATCATTTGCCATAAAAATTCAATATGCACCGTTAAAAAAAGGGCATCTTCCTATATTTCCACAATTCTATTATCATACTGATAGATTCCCAGTAATTCCCTACTGTCCTCTTATACCAGTGCATACCGACATTCTTCACTTGTCCTCCAAGTGCCTGAGTCCTGTCTTTTCTTCTAATGAGGATGTCTGCCTCCCCCTTTGCTTCAGTGCAGAGACTGAACTGGCCGTATTGTCCTGTGTCAAGTGCTGTCTTCAGCATTTGCCTAATTGCTTTTTTGTGATATCATCATTTAATTTTTCTACCTCTCTAGGTAAACCACAAGTTTATCTAAAATTGGAATTTCAATGAAAACTGGAATTTAGATAACTGGAATTTTAATTAAAAATTTAGATAGAAAGGCTTAATGTATCAGTCTGTTTTTCTCTGTTCAACAGAATCTTATTGACATGTAACAATCAATATTTTTCTTTACATTTGTAAGCAGGGTCAGCAAAAGGGCAGGTTTGTTTGGGCTACGAGTCTAATGGGAAGGCTCCGTGTGTTGAATTTCAAGAATATCTCTCCATTGATTAGGAGACAAAGCTGGAAATAAAGATGTTATTACTTAGATCCTGGGGGTACATAGTACACATGGGGGATACCAGCACACACACACACACACACATACACAGTGTATGAGGGCGTGTGTGTGCCTGCCAAGGAGCAGGTGGGGAGAGGGAGCCAGCCAGCCAGCCAGACATCCCTGGATCAGCACTTTATTGAGGTCCAGAGCATTATCCGAACAAGTTTCCTGTGGTGAGTTTTAATTGGTGGGGTTAAAGCAAACAGGCATGAGTGGCATGGAGCTGCCCTGAATGGGAAGTGGTCACTGTGGCGTATGTGCACAGTCCCCCTAGAGGGTGTGACACTAGACCAGTCGGGTGGACTGTATCTAGCTGTCCCATAGAGAAGTGGTCACCTGGAAGTAGTTGTACCATGCAAATGTCCACGTGGGCCACAGGGAGAAACTGTGTCATGGCTACTAAGCCCTGCTTCTGGTATGAGAAGATCCATCTCATATTCAGAGTGGATGCTGAGGCAACAGAAAAGTGTAAGAATCCACTGCATTCTCCTTGGTGTGATTACTGAGACCCAGGCTGGAGGGCCAGGGGGCTGCCGGGGATGTGTGTTGCTCTGGGTGAATCAGGAACACAGAGGAGACAGTGGGCCTCTGCAAGAGCTCCAAAGACATGCTGTTGAAATTTGCCCATTGCCATTTAATTCGTGTCCACTGTTGCCATGGAGTTGGCAAGTATGCTTCTCCTGTGGGGAAGGGATATTTGCTGGATGGTAAATCTAATCTACCAAAGCATGTTTAGATCCAGACTAAACTTTCTGGCAAGAGTCTCACATTGCACGACATCACAATTCACATTCAAGAGTGTCATCCCTCAGTATCCATGTTGCCATTACCTCCTGAGATTCCCTGAGCTGGGGACGTTTAAGTCACTCATGTAATATAGTGTGGCATTTGTGTAACTTGTGCCCACCCTCCTCTATACTGTACTTTAATCTCTAGATGACTTATAATACCTAATACAATGTAAATGCGGTGTAAATAGTCACGATACAATATTATTTAGGGAATAATGACAAGAAAAAAGTCTGCATGTGTTCAATACGGATACTTTTAAAGAAATAGCTTTGATCTGCCATTGCTTGTGGATCCCGTGGATACACAGGATCTGCTCTATGCAGTTCTATGGTTGTCTCACTATCAGTAATTCATTTAATTACTTACAAATTAATCACTGTTAAGATGGTGACAGATTGTACCCTTAAGTATGAATTCATCTTGAAACTTACAAGTTATCTATTAATAGTTCCTTGGTACCATGTATACATTTGGTGCCCAATTAAATTTGCATTATCTATCGATAATCCTGGCCCAAATCATTTAATTCATTAATTGTTGCAAATTGGTGGTTTCATAATTCCCTCTTGTTTACATCTATTAGCTGGCTTTCTTCTGCAAAGAAAAGATTTCTCTCATCAATTTCTATTGTTAACATAAGTGCTTATTTCTCTTCACTTAATTTTCAGTATAAGAAGTGGTAATAGCTTATTTTAATGGTATGTTAAATTTTATGAGGTTGATAAGTCATATTCTTTATGACATAAACCATTTTAGTCATGAAATTTTAGTCTTTTAATACTCATACTGAACCTGTTTGGTGATGTTTTGTTTAAGATTTTTACAGCTCTGCTATATTGGAGACTGGCTTATATTTATGCTTTTATCAAATGAGTTGCTTTAGCTTTCTTTTTTGTTTTTTTCTGGGTTCTGACATGACAACGATCTGTCCCTTGAAAATTTAGTAACTTGCTTATAAGTTCATTTGGGTGTGGTATCTTTATTAGGTTGTACCTGTTATTTATTTTAAAACATCATCTGTGACTCTTCAAGTTTTCTATTTATTACATAAATTGTGGTATGATAAAAATTGTTCATTTTTCATTCAGTTAGATTTGCAAATTAGTTACCATAAAGTTTGAAAATTATTCCCTTTATAACTTTGCAACTTCTCTGCATTTGTACTTCAGCTCCCCTTTTGGTCTTAATGTTTATTCACTCCTTTTTTCTCTTCTTGATCATAGTTGCCTAAATGCATACTTCTTTTATTGTGAGCTAACTTTCTATTAATTTTGTTTAAAATGCTTTTATCTTACATTTTACTGCTTTTTATCTTAATTCTTCATTTTTCCTCTGTTCAGCTTATTTTATACTTTAACATTTATTTCTACTTTTTATTTTTAATAAAACTCTCTAGTAAATGTATACATTTCCTAATAAGTACCTTACTATTTTTCCCATATTCCCTAGAAGTGATATTCACTTTTTTGTTCAATTCTAAAAATGTATGATTTAATGTAATTTTAATTTACATTTTGGATCCCTTTTATGTCTTGTGTTTAATAATATGTGAACATTTCCAAGGCGTATAATTTTTTTTTTCATTTTGAAACTATTGTTTGCTACAGTCTGAGTCTGAGCAGGAGGCAGACCTCACACAGTAGGTGGAAAAGGGAGAGCATAGTAGAATTATTAGGGATGATAAACAAGTAACTATAAGATGGAGGAAACTCTGGGTGCTGCTGCAGGGCTGAGGGACAAGGCCCCAGTGCTATGGCTGGGGTATGATTTGTCCCCCAAATGTGCGTGTGCTGGAAGCTTCTTCTTCAATGTGATGGTATTCACAGAGGTGGGGCCCAGTGGGAGCTGAGTCAGTCATGACTGTCCTTGTGAAGGGATTAATGCTGCTTTCTTGGAATGGGTTGTCTTAAAGGATTGTATTAGTTTCCATGAGAGCAGGCTATTAAAAGAACAAGCCTGGTCCTGTCTTGCCATTTAAACTTTTCTTCCGTGGGCTCCCTCCGTGTGACATCTGCCATTTTAAGATACAGCCAAGGCACCCTCACTAGTTGCTGACACATGCTCATTGGACTTTGCAGCCATCATAATCAGGAGCCAAAGCCATCAAGGATGGGCGAGCTTGTTGGAGAAGATGTAGGTCAGCCACTGGAGAGCAGAGAAAGCTTTCTGTTTGGGGCTGTCCAGAGCCAGTGTGGAGTTGTAACAACAGGTCACCCTCCTGCAGGAGGGAAGCAGGTGATCAGCACCTGGTAGCATGGGCTTGCAGTGGTAGTTCAGACATTGGTGAGGGCAAAAGGCATGCAGGGTATGGAGAAGAAAAGACCACTTAGTATGTGACTCTCTTGACTTCTGGGGGCTCTGTGAGTTTGTCAAGGGAGCCCAGCTACATGCAGGCTGTGCTGGGGGCGGGTACATATCGAGGAGACCCAGAAGTGACTGGCTATGTGGGGATCTGGCTTCAGACAGAAATCTGAGGATCATGTAAGAGAATGCTTCCTGAGGATGTTAGACCACAGAGGTGCAATATAACACTAAATCAGCAAAATTCATTGATTGGGTCACTCACTAGAGATTGTGAACTTATCATATCAGTTGATGCAGCTGGATGTGGCTCTAACAGCTTGCTTGGTTAGTTGACTCAAACTTGCTCACAAGGATGGGCTATATTTAATGACTTCTGATATCCGAGCTTTCCTGGCTTGCTGTTTGCGGGGCAATCTAAAGGCTCAAGTTAGGATATCACAAGATTTTCAAGGAAGGCTTGTCTCTTTGGTCACCATTGGGCACGTTACTTCTATAGGTAAGGTACTCTCTGATTGCTGTGGGACTTCAGGACTGTCAGTTTCATCTGGATCGAAGAAGAAGTTGCTGTTCCAGGTTTCAAAATCTCATTCTTTCCTGATGATTGGCCAGCCTCCCTATGTAAAACTTGGTAAGGTTGTAAATTCATTTCTTGTTATCATGTGGCCATTTGTGCAACTAAATTGTGTGTCTAATTTCTGGCAATAATAGCCCTGTGGTTATAAGAAACTTCTTTCAGGGTGTTATGGAAGGTGCCTGATTCTCAGACCAGGCCTGCAGGTGAGAGTTAACAGAAAAGAGCTTGTCATACACTCAAGTGCACTCAAAAGGATGCAACTCTCACCACAGTCCTTAGAGTTGTCATTACTGCTGCTAATAGTCAAGCACAGCAAGATACTTACGTTCTTAAAGCACTTGGTTCAGTTGCCACTTACAATCAACTACAGGGATAGCTTGACTAATTGTGATACTTTTGTATGCCTTTGGTTCTAGCATCCATTTCCCACTGACGTGGCATTTCTCATGACACTCAAGCTCAAGAGCAGGACCAAGCCACCCCTAAACCACATACATAGGGATCTGTCTCCTAGAACTACTCCAAGTGCCAGTACTGTAGCAGTCTGGGTACAATCAGGAAATAGAAATAACACAGGGACAGCCAAGGGTTAGACTTACAGTTTTGTTTGACTTTACAGTGGATTTATTGGAACATATCATTGTAAGTCAAGGGCATCTGCATAAGGAAGTATTCACTGTGATAACAAAAATAATGAAAAGATATAGAAACTCCATGGCATCGTGGGGCCGACAAGAGTACACAAGCCATGGGCAAACTTGCAAAGGTTTAGATTTTACTGGGGAAGGTGTGGTTCAGCTACTGCAGAGCAGAGAACTGTGCTGGTTTAGGTTCTCTGGAGCTGGTCTGTTGACTGCCCCAGGGAGTGCGGCAGGGGAGCAGTAACAAGGCGTCTGTGATGGGAGTTTGGGGACTACCAGGGCAGAAGCGGTCAGAACATGCAGGCCGTAGAGAGAGAACCATTGCTGTATTGACTCTGCGGACCACGCAGCTGCCTGGGTTTGTTGAGGGACTCGTCATACGGAGATCTGGTTTCCACGCTGAAAATGTGGCCAGACCAGGGCTACAGGTTGCAGAAAAGTTGTGTTCAAGGCTTGGGGCCTGTGCTGGAAACTGCGGAACGCCTCTTCTTGCATGTTCCCTCATTGCCTTCTGCCCACTTTAAAGGGTAACCGCTTATGGAAATTAAGTTGTTCATTACAGAACCCGTACGGGAGGGTGTGTTCGAATTGGGAGGCAATCAATTGATAATTAAAAGGCTCTTTTCGTCCTTGGTTTCTAATTACATCTCATGGTGTTCAGTGAATGTGTCCAGCACAAATTCTGAATCCTTCTTTGCAGAATGTAAGATTTATTTTATGGCCTAATAATACATAGTTTTGCTTCAAGCTCAGTAAAGCTTTTTTAGTTTTTTTATGATTGGGTAGAAATTTCTAAACAAGCCTTATTAATCATTATTTACATTTTATATTCCTTCTTACTTTTATCTAGTTGATTGTATTTCTGTGAAAGTCTCCCAGGATGAGTCATGGCTATTAATTGCACCTTTTATTGTCATTGTTTTGTTTATATTTTAAAGTATGTCGCTAGGTGGATCAATACCCAGGATACTCTTGGCAGATTATTCCTCTCATTAATAGAAATGTTTCTTTTTGTCCCTTTACATATTTTGCTGTTTGTATCTGTTTTATCTGGTTAATATCACCATGCCTGCTTTCTTCTTGTTAGTGTTAGTTTGATGCATCTTTTTTTATACTTTCACATTTAGTCATCTTCGTGTCATCTTGTTTTAGGTGCAGTGATGCGGGGAGCTAAGCTTGTGGTTGAATTTTCTACAGTAGTCTGAAAATGTGTCTTTTTAAACAGATGCATAAAAGAGAGTATAAACAACACTTAATTTTCTAGGGCTTTTATGACACAGACTACAGTCTGAGGGGCTTAAGCAACAAATGTTTATTTTCTCACAGTTTGGAGGCTGGAAGCCCAAGATCCAGTGGCCACCAGGGCTGATTTCCTTGGAGACCTCTCTCCTTGGCTTGCACATGTCCTCTGCCTCTTCCTGAAGTCTCTCCTCTTTGCCTGCATCTCTCTGTGTGTCCACATTTATTTTCTCGTAAGGACTCCGGTCAGACAGGATTAGGGTCCACCTGATAGCTTTCTTTTAACTTAATTAAAAGGTCTTCAATGGTCTTACCTCAATACAGTTGCCTTTGAGGTACTGGGGGTTAGGACGTCATCAACATTGGAATTTCCAGGTGAGAATGCAGTTGAGACCCTAACCAGCACCTAATTGGATTTTGTTTTGTTTTCATAGTCCAGTCTGAAAATCTCTTTTGTTAAATGAATATAGTCTAGTAATATGGATATGTTTAGACTATTTTGACATTTTGGCTTATTAATAATGTTTTCTTGTTTCTTTCGTTTCTTTTCTATTTTTTGATGGGTGGATTGAGTTTTCTGTGTTTTGTTTTCTTATAATAGTTTAGCAGTTATGCATTCTACTCCTATAGAACTGTCAAAGATAAATTTGTATTTTTGTATTGACATCTAGAGTTAATGACTATGTCCTCCTCCCTTACAAAACAAAAATATTAATATAGTATTACTTCTTTCCCAGCCTTCTCCTTATCTCATGCTGATACAATTTCTGAGTTTTGTGCTAGTATGCCAGACTACTGAAATGTTTTCCAGTGATTTCCAGTTATTTAAGATTAGTAATATTTTGCTTCCCTCCTTCCTCCTTATCATTGCTATTCCTCTTGTACTGCTATCTCCTTTCTGTAATGTTACATTTTTTTCCCCATGAATTCTTTTCCTGTTTGCATGGCTGAAATGTCTTTATCTGTAAATGATATTTGGCTGGATACAAATTATAGGCATGTTTATTTTTTACAGAACTTTGGACACATTCTTTTATTGTCTTCTTGCATTCAGCATTGCTGGCAAAAAGTTTGATATCAGTGTTGTAGTTGGATTCCTGCTTCTTCGCATGTAATCTTTATCCCTGATTTTTGAAGCTCTTAGGATTTCATCCTTCTGTGCAGACCATTCAACATGATTTGTGCCACAGAACCCTTGGTCAACTCTCAGTGGTCATTCTTCCCATAGTCTTTCTTCTTTGCTGACCAATCCCCAATACCAAGTGGCTGCTTGGCTCTGGAGGTGGGACCATGAGTAGAACTGATTCTCCCAGGCAGCTCAGTTACTGTGGTTCTCTCTCTGATTACTGCTGGCTGGTCAATCCCTTCTGGAATCTGCCATGTTAAAAGCACCTTGGAGTCTCTCAGTTTCCCAGCAGTCTTCTGTGTCTACTTTGGCTGTGATTTCATTCTTCAGTCTTGTTCTACCTGCTTTCCCATTCAGTGGTTCATGAAAAATTTGGCCCACCAAAGTTACTTGTCTTTTTTTAATGTAACACAGTTTTTTAATTACTTTAAAGTAGGCTCACAATTCATAGAATGGAATCCTTGGGCAAGTACTGTCATCCCTTGGTACCCACAGAGTAAAATGTATAGTATTTGCACTGAACCTGTGTACATCCTATATACATATATAACATAGGTAGTTCAAGTTATCTCTAGATGATTTATAATACCCAATATAATATAAATGCTGTATAAATGGTTGTTGTACCATGTTATTTAGGGAATAATGACAAAGGAGGTTTATATACATATTCAGTACAGGGCATTTTCCCCCAAATATTTTCAATCCACAGTTGGTTGAATCTTCCGATGTAGAACCTATGGGTATGGACGGTCAACTGTAATTTCCAAACTTTAAGGTGCATAAGAATGATCCAAAGTGCTTCATACAAAGATAGATTCCCAGGACTGCCTCCAAACATGTTCTAAAATAGTGTTTTAGTCACTGTCTTGGCTTTCTATCTACTTTTGTCATTTTAGAAAAAGTACCTCTAGTTGCTCTGGAAAGTGTCGAATTCCAGAAGTCTAAGGGGAGTTGGTCAAAACTTCAGGATTTATGCCCAAGAGCCAATAAATAGTAACTACTTACCTTTCATTTTTATAAATTAGGAGACTTTTCTCTTAAATTATGTGGATGGGGGTCCTTCAGATGCTCAGTTGAACCAGTGGATGGCAAGACTTTCTCTGCATACTTGAAGTAAAGATGAGTAACTTGATCTCGACAACAACCCCATCTGGTGTAAGGAAAAAAGTTCTGGTACATGCAGGAAAAAGAGTGACCCAATTCTTTACTTAGGAGATGTGAATGATGATTGAACTTGGGATGGTGTAGTGCCCATTTCCATGGCACAGTGGCCTTGGATCTGCCAGCCAGGCTATATTATTTCTAAATTCTAAACCCCAGGATGGCTCCAACTATCCCAAGAGACGTTGGGGGCACGGGGAAGGCTGTGGACATTATACTGTCCTGATACTGAGAAAGAAAAGGTGGTATTACCTATAGAATTCCATGCCAAGGCCACAGGTATATAGCAAAGGGACTGTCGTTGGAAGGGCCAGCTAAAGACAAATGTCAGACCCTTGGCAGAATAGGGAGAGGTAACACCTCCACTAGAAAAGACTCTGGCTTGTTCGCCTCTGTTTCCCCCTCTGTACCTGTGGCTGGTGGATGTTGGAGGAACTGAGTACTATCCGTTCAGCTATGATGGTTGACTTTGTGTTTCAGCTTGGCTAGGCTGGTGGTCAAGGCCCAGTCTGAATGTTGCTGGGAAGGGTGTTTTGGAGGATGGGGTGGATTGACTAATGGTCAATTTGTAATGCCCAGCTGAACTGAATCGGCATGGTCTGGGCATGAAAGATCCACCTGAAGATTGTTACCAATAGCCACAAAAGAGAACTGGAGGGGAAGATCTTGACCTGTTGATTTGCTAGAAGCTTGCTGTGGATGGTTTTCCTGATGCAAACTAGGATGTTCTCACCAGAAGAGGAGTTTAGGGCCTTGCTGTTGCTGGGAATGGGTGCTGATTTTGTCAGGGGAGCCCTGATCTTCACCATGAGCATCACTTCCTGGCTCCAATGTGGATCCCTCAGCTTGGTGGTAGAAATCCTTCATCTCACCAGTGTAGATGTTCTGGCTTCCACCACTGGCCTTTGGGCCTTTCAGGTGCAGATCCTCAATACACACAAGCATGAGGCATTGCCGGGGGCTCTAGGCCACTGGCTGGACTCGAGGAGGACATGGCCTTGGACTCTAGGCTTTCAGCTGGCCTTGGGTGGGAAACTGCTGGGATCTAGGCCCTCAGTTGAATCCTTTGGGCTTCTAGTGTGTGGTTAATCTCTTACATTCCTTTGCATTTAAATCTTTGGGTAATTATCATAAAATAACCTTGTAAGGTATGTGTTCTGTATTTAATGTATTCCCTTGCTGAATCTTTCTGACTACAGCAGAGGAGAAGGAGTCAGTATCCTTGATTTTGGAGGCCCCAGCTTCCAGGAGAGCATCTGGGATGCACCCTGCCCTTGGCATCCATCCTGTGATGGAGCCACAGGCCGAGCCTGGACTGCTGGGCCTCATCACCCAGCCACACTGTCCTCCATCTGGCAGAAGCCCCACCAGGCCAGCAGAGGAGTGGAGGCTGAGCAGGGGAGCAGCAAACCCTCCATGGGCTGTAACTGAGGCTTCCTTAGAATAAATTAGTGACTGGCTGTCCGGTGTTGAAAAATAGGTTCCAGAACTATGTGGAAGGGCATTTGGAGTGTTTGCCCAGATTCAGGAAGGAAGGGTGAGTGGAGTTTGGGCTCAGGTAGGGACTGTCACTCAGGTCCATCCTGTCAGATGACAGTGTGTGTGCCCCTAATGTCCCGATTTGATTTCCCTCTCACGTGCAGGATGGTGGTGGGAATGGTGAGGAGGGGCGGGGCCGCACACTGTGATTGGTGCATTTCAGCTGCTCTCAGATCTGGAACCTGCCCATGCATTTTCCTGGGAAGTAACCATGGGTTTTTGTTGTTGACTCAATGCATGGCTGCTGGAAGGTGGGCGGGAGGCCTGGCTGCTGGTCACGTGACAAGGAATTGCTGTGCTCCACACCTGAAGCAGTGGTTCTCAGTGATATTTGGGCACATGTTAGAAAGGTGTATTCTCAGCCCCACCCCAGACCTGCTGAATGAGACCTGCTGGAGCGGGCCTGGCCCCCTAGGCGACTTTGCTACATGGGAAGGAGCTGTAGGCTCCAAAGGAGGCCAAAGATGATGCGAGGGGACAGAAAGAGCCAAGGCTGAATGTGGCCAAACAAGGGTGCCAGCTGTCCCTCAGCTCTTCCTGTTGGGAACCTCAGCCCAGAGACTGTACCACTGGGCCTCCCTGCCTGGCTCTGGGTGGCTGAGGGCTCCAGAGGTTGGAGCAGAGCCAGTGTCATTGCTAGAGCTGTGACCCTGTGTCCCTGCATGGGAGCCACAGCCCCATGCTTCCCTGTCAACCTGCCAGCTGCACCTCGCTGCCCTGCCTCCACTTCCTGCCTGACAGATAGATGCATAGCAGTTCACATTTTTGTCTTAGAAAGGCACATTCAGAGCTCTTCTTTGAAAGTACCCAGGGTTTCTTCCCTTACCAGGCTTTTTCTAGAGGAAATAGGCTCCTTAGGAGAAAAAGGAGCCAGGGTTCCTTCAGGGAGGATGAAGCCATCTACATTGGGGAGGGGGACTTCAGCAGAAATGCGGCCATAGGGGAGCATGGCTGGGAGGGAGGGCAGCACTGCTGAGCCCAGGGGGTGGGAAACAGCTCTGGAGAAATCAGAAGCCGGAATCCTGGGCGCAGCCACCGCTGTGTAGAGCAGTGGGACCTGTGTGTGGGCTGCAGGGGCTCATGGTCAGAGATCCAGCAGGTGAAACCCACATCTCCTTTGAAATCATCCCCTGCTCAACACCCTGGAGCTCCCTGCTTCTCACAGTGGCAACATTTGTAAAAACATGGTGTCTGAAGAAAGCTAAATCACTTAAAATAAGTCAGGAGAAACTGGCTACTTAAATAATCCTTAGGGAGATCTTTTATTCAGAAATTTTGACAATGTGATGGAGTATCCTGTAATTTAACCACCTTGGGAGTTTAATTTCAGCTTTTTGCATTTCATTCACACCCGTTTAGCAGCTATCATTGAATCCCTTGTTCTAGGCACCAGATGATGTCTAAATGGAAGACCCAGCTGCCACCTCACTGGCTTATGGACGGGTGGGTGGGCAGGTGGGTAGGCAGCGTGGGAAGGAAGTTTCAGGGTGTTCCAAGGAGCAGGTAGAAACCTGGGGTGAATTGCTAGGATGGCATGAGCAACTGTGTGAGATTGCAGGTGGCCGTCACTAAAGGCATATGGCTCCAGGGGTTTGTTGGGGCTGGCTTGGGGTCCACAAGGCCATTCAGGAGAGGAGGGTCTGGGGGTGTCCCTGGTGGGTGATCCCCTGCAGCCAGCAGGGAAAGGCTTTCAGTTAGGTGGGAAGGAGTCAGGGCCAGACTGAGTGGGCCCTTGGTTCTCCTTGGTAGCAGGACTGTGTTTCCCATGGATCCTGGCCTCTCATACCCAGGCCCTGTCCATGCGCTAGTTAGCACCTCCAGACAAGGCCTGGGACTCTGCATGCCCCAGCCAGCACCACTGGTGCTGTGATCCACCCCTGGCTCTGTGCTTTGATAGTGACCTCAGTCCCCACCTTCACCTGGGTCCTTTCCAGGGACCTCTCTATAGCACCCCTGAAAAAAATCCCTTCTCTGCTCCCTAGTGGCTGAGCCTCAGAGTGATAGCTGGGGACTGAGGGATTTCGGCTGTGGAGGAACTGACCTCGAGTCATCTTTGGATGGTTAGCTTTGGATGGAGAATGGTTGTACATCTTCCCAAGCCATGGGTTTGTTTCCTATCCTGTCTACACAACACGGAACCAAATCAGCAAAATTGCACAGTTAAAAGTGGATGATTCAGCATCCCAGTCCTGTGATTGAAGTACTCAAGAGCCAACACTAAAGCATGTTGTTGGGTGTGAGGACAAAAATCCAGATCCTCCGTCTGAAATAAGGGGCCCGAAATGACCCAAATGCACACTTCTCAGTCCCTTTCCTACCTGCGTGCATTTAAAAGTGTCCTTTGAAAATGCAGCCTTGTTTCAGCTATATATCAAGGTGTAAAGGGGAAGGAGGTGAGTGTGTTTGTGTGTGTGTACACACTGGTGTTGAGAGACTGCATTACTTCTCTGAGGACCAACAGGTAAATCACTGTGAGGGACCAGGGTCAGAAAAGGTCTTTTGGGGATTGTGTGTCATATAAAACAATGGCACCTTACCACATACACCGAGAGCTGAGATGTCTACAGGGTATGGAATTGGTGGTGATGGAAAAGCCATGTAGCCAACCCTTCAGCTACAGGAAACTCCCATTTCTTACTCAGTTCCTCTTTGCTCTTCTGGCCCAGAGCTGCTCACCAGGCTCTGTGAACCCTGGGAGGTTATAGGTAGCACCATGAACCTTTCATAGTTCCTTTCTGACCAATTCAGTGGTTTTTACCTTTAGCTGTATGCCAGTCACCTGGAGAATTCAAAATACTGAATGTTAGAGCCCCTAATTCTGACCTCACGCCCCTGGGACCTGACCTAGGAATTGGTATTTTTCTTAGAGTCTAGCATGCAGTCTGGTTGAGGTCTCTGGGACCAGTAGAAGTTGTCAGTTTTCCTGCGGCATGACCTTTCCTGCGGATGCTGAAGCTGATCTCTCAGGCTGAGCCAAACATTGATTGGCAGTTGCATTTACTTGATGAATTGAATGAAATAAAAATGACTAGGTTTAAACTTAATCTACCTCTCAAAATCAATAAACAGATCAATGGAGAATGCATGGTGCTGGCCAAGATGGGATCAGCACACTAGAACTCTCTCTCTCTCTCTCTCTCTTTCTCTCTGCACATTGAACCTAGGACCTTCACACTGAGCTACATGCCCAACACCTTTTCATGTTTTATTTTGAGATAGGGTCTCACTAAGTTGCCAGGAAGAGCTTGAATTTGCCATCCTCCTTCCTCACCATCCCAGTGTGCTGGGATTACAAGCCTGTGTCACCATGCCTGGCTAGCCCATCTCTTTCACCAGTTAGAACTTAACCCTCTGGGTGTAATTGAAAGCAACACTGTTGGGAAGGGGTTGAAGGCTCAGATGCTCAGTATGTTGACAATGAATTTTCTAGCTTTGCATGTTCTTTTTCCTGCTTTATCTGAGTGCTCTCGATTTGAGAAACAGCTATTTAAGCAGAACAGCAGAAACAGTGTGGCAACCTGTCCTGCCACTCAGAAGGTCAGAAAAGAGACCCTGAAAGCTCAAAATATAAGGGGAATTATTGTTTTGTTATTGTCTTTTCCTTTGCCAAACTCAGAGGAGCAGCACCTAAAATCCTCAGAGAAAAGCCAACTCTCTGGATAAAGCAACTGGTTATTACACAGGGATCTTTATTTCCCCCTCTTTTTCTTGCTCCTTTGCCCCTAGCAGTGACTTCAGTTGAGTAAAACTGTGGAACACGGTGTTAGGCTAAAACTCTGGGAGACCCCCAACTCCACGGCCAGAGGAATCAAGGAAAAGGGGTCTCTGATAGTAGGAGAATATTTCCAAGAAACCTTGGAGAGGAGAGCTTGTGCCCTATTTATGTATCTGAACCCACACTATGTGGGGGACACAGCCAAAGAATAATAACAAAGGCTTCGGGACCAAGCTGCAATGTAAACCATGGCCCAAGTCCCAGGCTTAATCTCTGAATGACTCCTGCAAAAGGCAGATCCAAGCATCAAGACAAAGGATTTTGAGACTAAACTGACATCAGAGCTACCTAAAGAGAACGAGACTGAGCTTTGCTTGTAACCCTAAATGGGCTGGTTGCCGGATGAAAGAAATGAATGAAAATCAATATTTACTAGACTCTTCAAACATAAATAATAGAAACGACTAGGTTGTAATCAAAATTTATTTGGAAGAAAATCTGGGCAACTCCTCAATCAATCAAGAACAAAAAAAGTTTTTGAAAAGTGGCCAGTTCTCAAGGGAAAAGATAATCCAACAAATGCCCTTCTTGAGATGACATAGATGTTGGAATTATCAAAGACTACAATGAATATTATAATCATGTTACATGAAGCAGAAGTGGAGATTTTAGAAGAAAAATAGAAAATTTCCAGAGAAATATACTTCTGAAGAGGAAAAGTAGACATTTTGGAACTAAAAAGTATATCTTGAATAAAAATGTGACCAAGGAGCTCAAAAGATGACTATGACATAGGAGAGAGTCAGCTCTAAGTAGATCAGTAGAAATTATCCTGAGCAGCTGAGAGAAAAATAATTTTTAAGAAATGAGAAAAACCTTGGGGACTTTTAGAATAATACCAGAAGCTCTAATCTTCCTATCATTGGAATTCCTGAATGAGAGGAGAAAGAGCTTTGTCACATAAAAATATTTTTAAAACCCCAAAATATCCCATTTTGTCAAAATAAATAAATTTACCAATTTAAGAGGCTCAAAAACACCAGTAGGATAAACCAAAGAAAACCATACCAAGACAAATCATAATCAAACTTCTGGAAAGTGACGATAACAGAAAAATCCTGACGTGGGGCATATTTAAGAGGACACATTACCTACAAAAGAACAGGGCCTCAGATGACTGGATTTCTTTTCACAAACCATGAAGGCCACAAGACAGTGGAACAATATCTTTAACACTGGAATGAAAACCAGCTGTCAACCTGGAATTCTGTATTCGTTTAATAAATCCTTCAGGAGTGAATATGAAATAAAGACATTCTCAGATAAAGGGAAACTAGAAGAATTTGTTCCCACTATCCCAGTTTGAAATAAATGGCTACCAAAAGTACAAAAGCAAACATGATTGACTGCTTTGTGTGTGAGTCCTAATGCAGAAGGATATAATATACACAATAATTATAGCATAAGTGGTATAGATGAAAGGACTTCATTTGGTTGGAAGGCTTCTGAGTTTTACTTGAAGTAGGAAAATATTTTCTCAAAGTAGACCATAAAAAGTTAGCTTTGTAGATTATAATCCATAGAGCAAGCATTAAAAACGATACAAAGAAGTAAAGCTAAAAGAACGTACGATTGCCCTGTTGCTCTCCATTATGACATTAACACTGGTTTCAGGTATAGACTATATGTGGAATATTGGAAATACCAGCTCTTAAAAGATGAGCTACTGATGAGGAAGGGCTGACAGTAGATTTTAATTGGATTTAAGGCCCGGATCACCCCCCTGTGCTCATTCCAAGCTAAGGATGTAGTGGGGCACACATATCTTGCCATAAGGAAATCCCAGGAGGAACAGGCTAGCCCCACCCCACCCAGGGCTCTTCCCAGGGCTGCTGAGACCCATGTGCTTCCTGTTGCAGAAATGTCACCTGACAGATGTGGTAGCCCAGGGCCCACGAAGCCGCAGAGGCTCTTGTCTAGTTAAATATCTTTTGTCTATAGGTGTACCAAAGCCAGGAATGAAGAATGGTGGGAAGGAAGTACCATTATCTAATGACTCAGAGTCAATCCTTGCTACTATTTTAATGCGTTTCTGCAAAGCTTATTGTAAATAAATAATAGCAGTGCATTTTATATGATAAACTCTTTGTAAATATTTCAGTTGCTACGTAATTGTCTTGTGGATATGCCAACATTGATTTATCGAAGGTTTAGGGTGTACTCAACAATTCCGTCCATTTCACTGCCATATTTTAAAAAAATCACATCCCTCTGTGACCCTACGCTAAGTTACAAGGTGTTGCTGGACTGTGTTGGACATCAGCTTGGTTTTGGGGAGATTTATTTATTAACTGCTCTTCAGAACCCCTGGTTGCCTGTGATCTTACTCGGTGACTTTTGTCTGGGACATTTGAGCTGATTATGCAAATGTGCTCCAAACTGCTTCAACTCAAATTTTGTGTAGTCAAAGCAACTAAATTATATTTGAAAGGAATAAAAGAATATTACCCATATGACGTGTAAGACCAAACAGGGAAACAAGATCAGTATTGGCAACAATTCGGCTGAGTCCATTATAGCATTTGTATGGTAAGATTGCACCCAGCCTGTGTGGTGGGCACTGAATAGCTATTTTTCATCTCAGTCTCCTGCATTACAAACTCTTCTAAGGCCCAGCTAATGCTATTTTCCCATGCAAAAGAAAAACATGGTTTAGAATAAGGACACTGGAGCTCTTTATTGTTGACAAGGAGCCTTTGTTTCCTACATCTCATTAGGATGTTTCTGGAGGCAAGTGCTGAGCACAGTGTCAGTGGCTGCATTTGCTATTGATTTATGTGCTGTTATAGAATTAATTGAGTCTGGACCCAGGGCCTCATTTTCTTGGACATGTAGCAGGTAATCGTGCTTCTGTACATTTGAATTGCTTTCCAGATGGTCTGCTGTGAAGGATTTAGCTTTAACATGATTAATCAGAAGCAACTAAATGTGTCTGTGCACATGTTCTGCAATGCAAAGCCCCCACCTCCCACTGGGGGACGGTTTACTCTGTCCTGGTCTTACTCCTCCTGGGCTCATCTAAAGCCTTGGGTCTTGTGTTGCCATCAAACGCAGCAGAGAAAGTTTTAAGGTGCCCTGAATAAAGGTCCTGGAGCAGTGGGAAAAGCTATGGTATCTCTTTAGGGAAACATCCTAGCATCATTTCTGTTCAGTAGGGGAATAGTTAGTATTTTATTCACTGGAGGCTGCTGTAACAAAAATACTACAGACAGAGGGGCTCGGATAGCAGCATTTATTTCTCCTAATCCTGGAGACTGAGAAGTCTATGAAAGTGCTGGTATATTCAGTGTGTGGGAAGAGCCTACTTCTGGGTCATAGATGGTGTCTTATTGCTGTGTCCCTACGTGGTGGAAGGGGCAAGGGAGCTCTCTTCAGCCTCTTTTATAAGGGCACTAATCCCACTCATGCAGGCTCTACCCTCATGGCCTCATCTCCTCTCAAAAGTCCCCACCTCCAAATACTATCTATTGAGGGATAGGGTTTCAATATAGGAATTTGGGGAGGGGTGGACACAAATATTCAGTCTATAGCAGTTAGATTAGCTGCAGCCTTAGACATTCAGACAGGAAATCTGATGCAGTCATTAAAATAATGCTTATGGAGTGTTTCTGCTGCTTACCACATTTTGGTTAAAGAGTTGTGTTTACAATGAAGTCTCAACTGTGTAGCAGAGATCCATAGAAAAAAGACTGGGAAGAAATGGCCCTCACGCCCTGGGATCTGTCTTTGGTTGGATCGCTATGAGCAAGTGTCTGTTATTCTCCACGTTTCCTATTCAGTGCACAGTGAAACAGACCATAACCCCATCCCCAGGAAGCAGTTGCCTCCTGAGTACAGAAATCTCTGCATGTCAGCCTGACGAAGGATCGGCTGGATTAGTCACATCTCCGCTCTCTCCCAAGGCAGGGAGGGAAGCTCTTCACACCCTCCTACGGGGCAGCTGTGCCAACCAGCAGCATATCCCAGAGGAGGATTGCAATTGAAGCGATGGAAATCTTCTCCCCAGACACTGGCTGCAAGTTTGCAGAATCTGGCAGCCCAGGCAGGCGGGATTTGGTGGCTGCATCAGACAGTCCCCCTTTAGGCATTAATGGGCTCCGAGAAAAGGTTGATTTTCAATGGAGGTGTTGAAATCAGCATCCTTAGGCTGCAAGCGGCTCCTGTGCAAGCGGCAATGCATTAGTGCCTTGCAGGGGTACAGGTTGATTGAATTTAATTGGTCATTGTCTCAATCTCTTTTCTCTTGATGTCACTGAATACCACAACTTGATTAATTTATGAAGGCTAAAAGTTTATTTGGCTCACAGTTCTGGTTGCTGATGAGTCCAAGGGCGCAATGCCAGCATCTGGTGAGGGCCTTTTGGCTGCGTTACGGCATGGTGGAGAGCATCATGTGGTGAGACAGACCTGGCACCCTAGCTAAGGTCTCACTCCTTCTTCCTATAAAGCCACTAACGCCATCATGCAGGCCCTTCGCTTGTGACCTCTTCTAGTCCCAGTCACCTCCCAAAGGCCCCACCTTCAACTACCACCGACTATGTCTTTGGGGCCTAAGTTTCCATCACATGAACTTTTGGGGATACATCCAAACTCTAGCAGATACTATAAATCTAGCAGGAGGAGAACTGCTTCTTTCAAAGGACCACCTCATTCCACCTATGTTTGTGCTCACCTTTTCTTCTCACCTGTCCTCGGCCATTCTTCACTTTCCTGGAATTGTCTGCAGTTCTCTGAATGGCCTCATCCTCCAGGCTTCCCTCTTTTGAGCTGTGATAGCAGTGCAAGTGATCCAGGAACTGGATCATGCAGAAGTTAGTGAGGTTCTGCCTCCTCTCCACCTCTAGGAATAGAAGGATAAGACTTGAACATGGTGGGCCTGGGCATCTAGTGAGGACCTTGTATTTCTTGGTGAGGAGTCAAGTCTATCCCATAGACAGTGGGGAGTCACCAGAGGCCCACAAACATGTGTCTTGGGCAGAGTTTTTGGTGCCTCTGACATCAGCCGGCTGCCACTCCAGGCCTGGTCTTTGGCCCATCTACTCAGATCCTGGGGCCTTGAAGCAGCACATTCCTCAGAGGGACACTGTGCCCTTGTGGTACCTGATCTTGATTGTCAACCTTACAGGATTAAAAGATGCCTAGGATACTAGGGAAGCACACTTCTGGGTGTGTCTGGGTAGGTCATGAGGGTGTAACCTTGGGGACTACATCTGGTCCTGACTCCTTCCTCTGACTCTTTTGACAATAGTCTCTGCTTCCTGGCTCCAAAGAGGTGTGCAGCTTTCCCTTGCCACTCTCTGCTGCATGGTGTTTCTGCCTTGGAGCCAGCTGACAGTAGACTGAAATTTTTGAAACTGGGAGCCAAACTAAACCACTCCTCCTGTGTATTTCAGTCTGTCTTGGCAGCAAAAAGGTGATGAATACAGCCCATAAAAGTTAGAAAGACACTTCTGGGGGAAGAAACTTTTGACTTTCTACAAGGACCTTTCCCCTTTCTGCAGTGTCACCAAGACACACCCGTGTCCTACTGCAGAGAGGTACAGTGTGTACACAGCCAGATCGTCTGGCCACAGCTATTCCCACCCACCAGTGCTGGCAGAGCTGTCTCAGACAGACTCCTGATCAGGCATTCTCTCCATTAACATTTCATTTAAAGCTTTCTCTAACTCTATGCATCTCGTGTTTGTGGAGTTCAGGCCTGCACCGAGTGGGTTGGCTATGCTTGTGTGCAGTCTGTAGTCTGTGGTGCCTTGAATGTTGTTTGTCCCCCTAGGGTTTGTGTGCTGGAAACTAGATCCTGTGTAGTGATGTGGGGAGATGCTATAAATTTTAAAAGATGTGTCTGAGTGGGCAGTCCTTAGGTCTTTAGGGGTGTTACCCCAGAAGAAAGTAAAGTAAAAGAAAGAAGTTCTTGGGGTACCCTGAGCTAGTTTTTAAGAGAGTGAGCTGTTAGAAGAGTGAACCTGGCCCCTGAATTGCACACTAGCCTCCCATCTGGCAATGTGATCCCTCCCCTCATGCACATTCCCACCATCCACCTTAAGGCTCTCACTGGAGCCTGTTTATCAAATGTTTTCATCCTCATACACAATGCTGCCATCTGGCTAAAGACATTTCTCTTCCAGAGTTTGATGGACATCATGGACCATCTGACCAGGGTCTCTTTTCCATGGATACAAAGGAAAAGGGACCATGGCAGTTGCTCAGGAAGGAGCCACATCTTTGAAGACTCTGCTGAATTACCCTTAACTCACCTGACACTTTCAGTATAAGAGGAAAAGCTGTCCTGTTAAAGATGAAGATGACACCAGCACCATGCCTTTGAACCCCTAGAACTATGAGCCAAATAAACTTTTCCTTATAAAACCATCCAGCCTCAGGTGTTTTTGTTTGTTTGTTTGTTTGTTTTTGTACCAGGGATTGAACTGAGGACCTTGTGTCCGCTGGGCAGGCAGCAGAACCACTGAGCTAAATCCCCGGCCCATGCCTCAGGTGTTTCATGACAGTAGCAGAAAATGGACTGATACACTCTCCTATTTGACCTACCACAGGACCCACAGACAAGTGTGTCTTCTGCAGTTCCCAAGAGGACAAGGCCATCCTCCACTCAATATCTTGCCCAAGGCCTCACAGTAAATGGAGTCCTGAATTTAAACAAAGACCTTCTGTCTTCATAATGGAGGACTTTTCTGCTTATACTGAAAGTGCCTGGTGAGTTGAGGGTAATTCTGCAGAGCCTTTGAAGATGCGGCTACTTCCTGAGCAGTTGCTGTCCCTTTTCCTTTGTACCCATGGACAAGAGACCCAGGTCAGAAGGTCCGTGATGTCAAACTCTAGAGAAGAGTCCTCTTTAGCCAGATGCCTGATAGCCAGATAGCATTATATTTAAAGATGAAAACATTTAAAAAACAGAATTGTTGCCAGTATCCAACTGAGCCATATTGTAGCCTGAGGCAAAAAGAAAAATAACATTTAACATTTTGATGTTTTGTTCATTGTGGATTTTTTGCAATTACTTTTCATTTTTTTAAAGCAACGCAATTAACAATTACTTACTTTGGTTTCTGGTGTTTTTAGGGGCCCACTTATTTCACACCAATTTAGCCCTATAAAGTAAAAGCATTTTCATTAAAATTAGGAATGAATCAAGATATTTCTTAGCCCACGTTTCTTCCCAGGAAGTGCAACAGAGAGTGTTGGACAGGATGGCCACAGGCTGGGAAGACGAAGCAAGGTGGTGATGCCTGGAAGGAGGTGCCATTTACCTAGGGAAACAATATTTACCAGTAAGAACTATTTGGGCTAAAAAGTAGGTTAGCAAGGCCTATTTTCCAGCATCAGTATAGTTTTTCCATATACCGATAATAACCAGGTAAAGTATAATGAGAGAGAAACAGCATTTCCAAGACTCACAAAAACAATGTTTCCAAGAATAAACTTAGTGTACCTGCAGCTATGAAGAAAACAACAAAGCTGTTGAGAGACATTTAGACCCAAATACATGGGGAGAGATTTCACAAGTGAATTTGGATAAAAAGACCCAATGTTGCTGCATGAAGCTTTCCTTAAAATAGTCTATAATGTAAGACCATCTCAAGCAAAATTGTAGCGGAATCGTGGAGGGACCCTTGGGCCCAGTAGCTCTTAAGTTCACTTGGGAGAATAAATATGAAAATACTGTGGAGGTCTAAAACTGAAAATGAGGATGAGCTTGCCTTGTCTAATGTTAAAATACAAAGTCATAGTGATTAAAATGCTGTCGTACTGTTGCTGGGCAGATAGAAGAGGCATAGACCAGAAAGACCAGAAACAGATCTAAGTTTACATGAGAACCCTATACAGATGGTTCATCTCATAACTTCTGAAGTTTTGACTCTATGTTGGTAACAAAGAGAATGGCTCATCGAGCCATCCTGCTTCTCACAATCAGCACACCATTCAGTGAATTATGTGAGAGAGACAACCTTTGGTTATAAGCTTTGTAGTAGGTGGTTTTGCCCAACAGTAGCCTGGCACATTCTGAGCATGCTGAAGGTAGGCTAGGCTAAGCTATGATGTGCAGTTCTTGAGGTATATTGCATGCATTTTCAACTTACAACTTTTTAAAAATTAGGATGGGCTTATCCGGATATAACCCCATTATAAATTGAGGAGCTGAAACCTCTGAAAAAGTGAGCCAAAATAAACTTTTTCTCCTTATAAGTGATTATTTCAAATGTTTTGTCACAATGACAGAAAGCTTACAGAGTGGAGACATTTTCCCCTGAAGGAAGCAGATCTGGCTTAGGACAGCTCATTTCTGTCCAAACCCACAAGATAGAGGAGCCTCTTCATATCTCAACTCTGAAGATCCAGATGGCCAACACTGCTGCTGCCAGGGCACCAAAACATCATCCCCCACGGTACAGAATGCTGCCCTTCAATCCACCACTCGCTCAGAGGCTGCCCTGGGTCACAGAGGCCCTTTGCCAGCAGAAAGACCAAAGCCAGGTCACATGCTATGTCTTGCTGAAATTGAATTGGTGTTTTGGAAGGTCAAGTGGAGGAACTGATCTATATTACACAGAAAAAAAAGAAAGAAAGAAATCTAATGAATGTAAGTGATATCAAGGCCAGAGCCCAGAAATGGTCTAGATGGAGGAAAAGGCTGTGAGAAGGAGGAAAAAAAGAAACAGCAGAAAGTTTCCTACAGCTAAGGAAGAAGTGGGCTTGAATGGAAAGGGCTCCCCAAGTGAATCCTCGTGGACTAATATCATCCAGACATACCCTGGTGGAATTTCTGAACTCTAAGAATGGAGAGAAAATTGTACAAGACTCCAGACAAGGATTAGATTTTTGTACCAAGGTAAAACAGATAAGATTAGTATCAAACCGCATGTCTGCAAGCTGAAAAGTGTAGCTGGAACAGTGTTAGCAGAGTATAGCAAGTAAGGATGCCATCCAAAAAATATTCTGTGTGAGCAGAAGCCATTTCCCAGACATAGAAGGATTATCTGCAAAATGACCTTAGCAATTATTCTAGTAAAATAAAATGAGATTGTAACAAATCCAAGAGAAAGAATGCACAAAGTATAAGAAGCAGTGGTGAGCAATGAATTGAGTAATTACAGCCCAAGTCCACAGTTGGTGGTAATGTTGTGTACCTGGAATAAATCCTCCTGAAATTGTTTGAAGCCTTGAACAGGAAGCAGTGGCAGAAAATAAACTCCTGGTTCTCTTCTCAGTCTCCTACGATACCACCTCAGTGACTGTGTTAGCTTTACATTACCATTCCAAATACCTGGATAATCACCTTATAAGAAGGAAAGAGTTCTTTTAGCTCCCATCCATGACAGTTGGCCCTGTCACTCTGAGCCCGTAGCAAGGCAGCACATGACGGTGGTGAGCATGTGACAGGACAAAACATTTGCCTCATAGCCAGGACAGGAACCTGGGAGGAGGAGGAAGGGGCTTGGGTCCCCATGTCCCCTTCGGTGTGCTCTTCTGATGGCTGGAGGACCTCCTACTAGCCCCATCTCTTGAAATTCCCACTGCCTGCCAGTAGCACCTCAGGCTGGGGACCAAGCTGTTAAGACAAAGGCCACTGGGGGACACTACCTCAACCGTAGCAGCGATTTACTTTTTAAAAACCTAGATGATGCACTCATGGAATGGAGGGCCATTCCACATTACTGTAGCAGGTATATTTTAGTCCTTAAGTCTTATATTCACCTAAAAGATGTTTTATATAGGGGTAGGCACATACACATCTAAGACTGTACATATGCAGATTTTATCTTCAAAATGACATAGAATTTGAAGTGAAGGTGATGAGACACTGTGTACTATAGTTTGTTCTTTGACAAGAATGTGAATGTAGTTGTCCCTTGGTATCCTCCAGGGATTTGTTTTTGGCTCCTTTGAGGATATAAAACCCCAAGGATGTTCGTGTCTCCTACATAAAGTGGCACAATATTTGCATAGAATCTATGCACGTCTTCTCATGTACCTTGTCATCTGTAGATGACTTGTAATATCTAATACAATGTGAATGCCATGTAAATAGTTGTTATACTGAATTTTTAGGAAATTATGACAAGATGAAAGACCTGTGTGTGTTCAGTAAAGATGAAGTGTTTAAAAAATATCTTCAGTTTGCATTTGGTTGAATCCATGGGTGAGGAATTGTGGATGAGGAGGATGTGTGTATCTGCAGTGCACCTGGCCTGGGGTCAAGCCATGGGGAGATACAGAAAGCTGTGGAGATAGGATCACTCCCCAAGTAGTAGGAACTGTGTGCTCACCTGCCAATAGCTGCTGACGCCATCTGCTCTTCGCCATCCTGACAGTCGAGGCATGGACATCGGAGGTCACCAGTTGGCGTGGCCTTCAGCACATGCTTCCAAGGGGTCATTCCGGGGAATGCTGTTTCCAGAGACTGTGTACAGAAGAGTCGTGGTTGCGGGGTTCTTCATAGCACGCCTGCAGCCTGTCCTTTGCGGTTGGCTGTTCTCTGGGAATATCAGGAGCCTGCTGGCCAGTCATGTCTTGTCCCTAAGGGAGCTCGTCGTTCTCCACGTGTCCTCAGCTTGTAGTGTATGGCGAATGTTGAGCCCCCAGTGTTCTTCTAGGGCACAGGTCTTTGGAATTCTCTTGCCCATTCAGGGTTTGGAATGGAGTGACTCTAGAAGACATTTGAGCCCTACTGGGTCCTTCTGTTTGACAGTTTTCCTGGCGTAGGACACCTTGAAGTCAGTGGGCCACTCTGGGGAGGTGCTGTGAACTTGCAGCATTCCAGTGCTGCTACCAAAAGACTGCCATTCCCGATCCCCTCCGTGGCCCAGGAGCGAAGGCTGATCCTGCCAGTGGCGAGTTTCTGGGGCATGACTTCATGTGCTGGAGGCATGTGTCCCCATCAGTAACTGTGCTCGCACTCCGAGCCTCGGTACTGGATGAGGACGAGATAATGACCGCTTTCTCAGTTCTTCTGAGAATGTTCATAACGCCATGACTGTGACCATCTGGTAAGGCCATTTCCTGGCGAGATATGTTTTGGGCACTGCTGCAAGCCAGGCTTCTGTGTGAGCACTGTGGGAGATGCAGGATGTGAAAGCCCAAAGTTTTCGAGCTCCCTGGGGACAGGATTGATGAAAGAGGATGCGGGGGACGTGAGCTCAGAGCCTGGGCAGTGACTACCCCAGTGTCGCCAGGGGCAGCTCCCTGGCTTCACACTCTCCGTCTGACCCCAGGTACCATGGTTTCCTCTGTCTCAGTACCCCCTGGGCCTTCCTCTCTCATTGCCACTATTCTAATTTAAGATCTCTTTTCTTTTTTAAATATTTGTTTCATTGTGGTAAAATAGGCATATCTAAAATTTACCATCTTACCATTTTTCAAATTCTAATTTTTTCCTTTTCTTTTTCTGCACGGTACTACAGGACCTCACACTGAGCTATGTCCCCAGCCCTTTACTTTTCATTCTCTTGAGACAGGTTCTTACTAAGTTTCTGGGGCTGACCTGGAACTTGCCATCCTCCTACATCAGCCTCCAGAGTAGCTGGGGTCACAGCTGTGCGCCAGCATGCCGAGCTAAATTCTCATTTCTTTACTGGACTACTGGAATGCGCTTTAAAAAAAAATAAGTAACTATGACGCATGTGTAATGTAAAAGTCCGGTTTAAAGAATAAAGTGAACAGTTGGGTAGCAATTCAGCATAAAAACATAGAACCTTGCCCAAATGTTTTAACACCCTCTTTCACTTTTTCCTGACCCTAGCACCTCCCTTGTCCTAGAAAGTCCGAGGAGTCTTTTTACCGGTCTCCTTTCCTCTAGCCTCTGACCCCCATAATCTCCATGCTGGGTATGGTGGTACATGCCTGTAATCCCAGCTACTTGGGAGGCTGAGCCAGGAGGATTACAAATTCAAGAACAACCTGGGCAATTTAGCAAGACCCTGTTTCCAAATAAAAAAGTACCAAAACATCCAGGGATAGTAACTCAGTGAAGGAGCACCCTGGATTCAGTCCCCAGTACAGGAAAAAAAAATCCAGTCTGTTATGCCCTGTGACTCCACTTGGCTTGGGGAATAAAGCAGACTGCTGTGCAGTGGGGTCCAGCCTCTCCCACGTGGACCTGGGGTCACACACCTTGCAAGCTGCGGTGCATCCTGGGCTCTCTTCTTCCTGGAGCTGCGCTGCGCTGTGCTGCCCTCCCTGATGCTGGGTGCCTGTGCCGAGCTTCCCCGGGCCTTGCTCAGCTGAAGTGACCCCTGCACACCTCATCCCTCCGTGAATAGTGTCTGCCTTGGAGTGGGGAGGGGAGAACAGGATGGGGCCGGGCACTGAGGTGGTCATCAAGGAGCTATGGATTTATTTAGCCCTTGTCTTAATATACAATTTTATTTAAAATGTATTGTACAGTAAAAGCAATACATGCACATGGTTTAAAAAAAGTTGGAACAGTATTTTAAAATATAGAAACATACCAGCCCTCATCTTACATGGAATCCCCCCAGTCCCCTTCCCAAGTGTGCTTTATTTATTCATTTATTTTTATTTCACTTTACTTTTAGTTGATGCATAGCAATGGTACCAGTTCTAGGCTGCAGTGTGATGTTTCAGAACAAGTGCACCTGGTCAAGGCTTAGCCTGGAGAAGTTTGACGTGGCTCCTCGTCCCCCACTGTTATGTCCTTCTGGATGAATGGTTTTTCTTCTCTCGATTGAGAGCAGCTAACCTGATCTTGTGATGCTTTGTCTTGTCGCCCGGGCTGCTCCTAATGGAGTGGGCATTGTAGGGAAGTCGCGAATGCCCTGAGTCGAGGGCTGAAGTGGGCGTCCTGTGGTTGTGGATCCGTCTCCTCCCCACCTCCCTTAAGCTCTGCTTGTGTTCCTTGCCGTGTCACACGTTGTTCCTGGCAGATGAGGCCGCCCGCTGGGATGTCACAGCCTTTGAACAGATGTGCATTCACACTGCTCTGAGCAAGCATGGTGGCCAGGCACTGTGGTGGCTGTGGAGCAGCTGCGAGCTTCTCGGATTGGCTGTGATCTCCGGGTTCTGACTGTTCTTTCCGATGTTCCTCCCACAGTGGCTGCCTGCAGGTGATGATGGCCGCCTGAGCATCTGCCATGGCCCACCGGAACCGCCAGAGCACTGCCAACAGCATGCTTGACCACAGGGCCAGGCCAGGCCCCGTCCACCATGGCCAGGAGCCCGAGAGTGAGGATGCGGAGCTGCCCTTGGAGGGCTATGGGCCCTCGGGCCTAGAGCTGGCCACCCTGAGGCCCGAGAGCCCCACGCCCGAGCAGCAGGAATGCCACAACCACAGCCCTGACGGGGACTCCAGCTCTGACTATGTGAACAACACCTCCGAGGAGGAGGACTATGACGAGGGCCTCCCCGAAGAAGAGGAGGGCATCACCTACTACATCCGCTACTGTCCAGAGGATGACAGCTACCTGGAGGGCATGGACTGCAACGGGGAGGAGTACATGGCCCACGCCCACGGCACGCACCCCGTGGACACTGACGAGTGCCAGGAGGCTGTGGAGGAGTGGACAGACTCGGCAGGCTTGCACCCCCACGGCCATGGGGCTGAAGGCAGCCAAGACTACCCTGACGGCCACGTGCCCATCCCGGAGGACGAGCCTTCCATCCTGGAGGTCCAGGACCCGGAAGAAGGTGGCCACTACTGCTCCAGCAAAGAGGGCTACCAGGACTACTACCCCTCAGAGGCCAATGGGAACGCGGGCAGTGCCTCCCCCTACCACCCAAGGCATGGGGACGGGGACCTGGAGGACCAAGAGGAGGACATCGACCAGATCGTAGCCGAGATCAAGATGAGCTTGAGCATGACCAGTATCACCAGCGCCAGTGAGGCCAGCCCCGAGCACATGCCCGACCTGGGGCCCGGGGACTCCACAGAGGCCTGCACCACCAGCGAGGCCAGCCGGGGGCCCAGCCTGCACGAGGCCAGGCCCAAGTCGCTGAACCTCCTTCCCGAGGCCAAGCACCCCGGAGACCCCCAGAGAGGCTTCAAGGCCAAGATCAGGACGCCAGAAGAGAGACCAAAGTGGGCCCAGGAGCAGGTAGGTGGTAGCTGTCCCCAGGGAGGGAGCAGAGGGCTTTCATGAGCTGTGGCAGCACCTGTGGCCCCACCGGTGCTGGAGCTGGGCCGTGAGGTGGTGTAGTGTTAGTGGGGAGGAGTGGGGTGCCGTCCAGTTCACAGTGCGCAAGTTGCTCTTCATTGGCTCAGTTACGTGGACTTTTCTGAATGTTCTGGCCACTCTTAAGGTCCCCCCTGAGATTCAAGGGACACAGGAAAGTCCCATAGTGAGCTGATTGGCAGCTAGTGTCTCCCCACCCTGCAGAAGGTTCAGTTTCCGGCCCGCTGCCCTGAATCTGCTCATGGCAGGAGAGCATTGAGTGATGACCCTCGGCTTCTCAAGGTGGCTGCCTCTGCCAGCATGGCGTTGGTGAGGTGGGGCTGCTGGCCTTTATGCGCTGCCCCAGCCAGGGTGAGGGGCGGAGGCCTGAGTGTGTCTCACAGTGGGCCCTGCATCTGGCTTCCCTGTCTCTGAAAGCCCCAGGCCCTGCCCCAGTGGGCAGATAACTATGAAAAGCAACTGTTTTGAAAATAATTATTTAAAAGTTTGATAAAGTCTTGGAAAAGAAATGAATGCTAATGTGGGCAATGGTTGTAAAAATAATTATATATTTTTTTAACTAAAGCAAAGTAAACATGTATTCTTTTTTTTGTCCATTAAGTTTATTGGTACATTTTAGGTATACAGTACAGTTACATTCATCATTGGGATCTTGTACCATTACACGAGTCTCTTGGTTCTTATTTTTTCCCCATTCCCCTGCCCTCCCTTCACCCCCTCCACTTCCTATTTACAAAGACTTTGTTTCCTTTTTTTTCTTTTCTCGTATTTTTTCTCTTCCATTCTGTTCTTTCCCCTACCCCTCCCACTTCCCTTACTCCTTTAGACATTTTCTTCCTATTTCACAATATTAATTATACATTTTGATCCTTATTTACACTTTTAGTTTTTCACACTAGAGAAACTATTTGATGTTTACACATGTGTGTTCTATTTATTTCACATAAGAGTATGGCCTCAGTGTGCATCCACTTAGCTATAAATGCCTCTAGTTTCTCGTTCTTTATGGCTGAGTAGTACTCCGTTTTATTAAAAAAACCCACACCTTCTTTATCCATTCTCCAGCTAATGGGCAATTGGCCTGTTTCCAAGTTTTAGCTATTACAAACTGTGCCACAATAAACATGGGTGAGCATATATTACTGTGGTATGATTCTTTTAATTCTTTTGGGAAGGTACCCAGCAGGGGAATAGCTGGGTCAAATGGGACTCCCAATCCTAGCTGTTTGAGGTATCTCCACATTGATTTCCACAGTGGTTGCACCAGTCTGCACTCCCACAAACAATGAAGAAGGGTTCGTTTCTCCCCACAACCCTGCCAGCATTTGTTATTGGTTGATTTCTTGATAGCAACCATTCTTACTGGGGTGAGGTGGAATCTCACCATTGTTTTCATCTGCATCTCTCAAATGACCAGTGATGTCGAACATTTTCTCATATGTTTATTTGCTGCTTTTACTTTTTTATCTGAGAAATGTCTGTTCATTTCAGATGCCCATTTTGAACTGGGTCTTTATATTTGGGGGGTCTGATTTTCTTGAGTTTTTTATATATTCTAGATAGTAGAACTTTGTCTGAGGAACAGCTGGGAAAATTTTATTCCCACATTGTAGGTTGTCTCTTAGCTCTGTTGGTGGTTTCTCTTGCAGTGCAGAAGCTTTTTAATAAGATGAGACCCCAGTTGTTGATTCTTTATGCTAGTTCCTGTGCTACTGAGGATTTGTTCATAAAGTGTTTTCCTATGCCAATGTCTTCAAGAGTTCTACCTAATTTATCTTCCAGAAACTTTAGAGTTTCTGTTTTAATATTTAGATCTTTAACCCACTTCGATCTTAGTTTAGTGCATGGTGAAAGATAGAGGTCTAGTTTTAATCTTTTGCAAGTTGAAACCCAATTTTTCAAACACTATTTATTAAAGAAGCTATGTTTCCTCCAGTGAGGATGGTTGGCTCCTTTGCCAAAGATGAGGTAGCTGAGTAGGTCTGGAGTTTTTCTGTATCTTCTAGTCTATTGCACTGATCCTTGGGTGTGTTTCTTTGCCAGTACCATGCTGTTTTTATCACAGTGGTTTTGTAGTATAGTTTCAAGTTGGGAATTGTGATACTCCTAGCCATGTCTCTGTTGCCTAGAATTGCTTTTGCTATTCAAGGCCTTTTTTGGTTCCAAATGAATTTTTGGATTGTTTTCTCTAGCTCTGTGAAATATATGGTTGGGATTTCGATCGGGATTGCATTGAATCTGTATAGCAGTTTTGGAAGTATGGCCATTGTCACTATATTGGTTCTTCCTACCCAGGAACAAGGGATGGCTTTCCCTTTTCTTTTTCTTTCTTTCTTTTTTTTTTTTTCTTTTGGTACAGGGGATCGAACTCAGGACCTTGCACTTGCAAGGCAGGCAGCAGCACCACTGAGCTAAATCCCTGGCCCTTTGCATTTTCTTATATCCTCTTCAATCTCTTTTTTAGATGGTTGAAGTTCTCAGTGTAGAGGTCTTTTGCTTCCTTCATTAGATTGATTCCTAGATATTTCATTTTTTTGGATGCTATCGTGAAAGGGATTGTTTCCCTAATTTCTTCCTCAGTGAGTCTGTTATTTGTGTACAAGAAAGCTATTGAATTTTGAGTGTTTACTTTGTATCCAGTTACTCTACTGTATTTGTCAATTATGTCTAGAAGTCTTTTGGTGAAGTTTTTTGGGTCTTCAATGTAGAGTACCATATCATCAGCAAATAATGACAGTTTAACTTCTTCCTTTCCTATCTTTATTTCTTTTATTTCTTTCTCTTCTCTAATTGCTGCAGCTAATGTTTCCAGAACTATATTGAATAGGAGTGGTGATAGTGGACATCCTTGTCTTGTTCCTGATTTTAG
>NW_004624768.1:2213296-2243657 GCF_000247695.1 Heterocephalus glaber
CTCCTTGATTTGAGGGTTTGTGTTGAGAAGTCTGCTGTGATTCTGATGGGCTTTCCTTTGTATGTGATTTGTTTCTTTTCTCTAACTGCTTATAGTATTCTGTTCTTCTGTTGGGTTTCCAGGATCTTGATTATTATATGTCTAGGTGTAGATTGTTTTTTTGATCAAGGCTAGTTGGAGTTCTATATGCCTCACTTATCTGTATGTCAAATTCTTTTGCTCTGTTTGGGAAGTTTTCTGTCATTAATTCTGTGAACAGTTTTTTAATGTCGTCTGTAATTTCTCTTGCTTTTTTGTGGACTTCTATCAGTCTTATATTATTCTTCTTTGCATCATCTAGGAGTTGTTGGATTGATTTCTCATGGTCCCTTACTAGTTTTAAGAGATCTTTCTTTTCATGGTCACTGACTGCCATCCTGTCTTCTATATCTGATATTCTGTCTTCAGATTGGCTCAGTCTGCTGTGTATATTTTCAATAAAGTTTTTAATCTCCTGGATATCTGTTTGAATCTGTTTCATGGATTCCATTTCTTTCCTATGTTGGGTGTTCATGATTTCCATTTCTTTCCATGCTGAGCATTCATGCCTTCCATCATGGTCCTGAACTCATCTATTTTTTTTTGTCTGTTTCTGTTCTAGAGTCCCTAATCATGTCTTTCATTCTGCTCACCATCTCCGTAGTTATCTGGGAAATTATTTCTGTTTTGAATTTTTCTAGAGCCTCATTCATCTGTTTTGTTACTTCCTGTGCTATCAGTTCAGGGTGTCCAAGTTGTTGATTATCAGACTTTTCCACCTCGTTTCCCCCAGAATTTGCTTTTGGTGAGCTGGAAGTCTGGGATTGAGCCTTGCTTAAATGTCTTCTCATTTCTATTTTTGTTGTTGGTACTGTCCTTGGTTTAGTTCCTGGGTCGATACTTTGATATTGGTTAT
Organism: Heterocephalus glaber; assembly: GCF_000247695.1. The sequence continues at coordinate 2,214,231 of NW_004624768.1, forward strand.
TGAGTTATCTTTGTTGCTCATATTTAGAACCCTTATAGAACGATTGCTTCTCAGAGGTGTCTTTCAGATATAGGTAGTCTTAAGGTTTTCAGTCTCTAATGACTCTGGGGTAATCTCATTTTCATTATACCAGAAGGATAACTGATTAGATCATTCGCAACACCTTAGCCCAAGTGATACAATCAGCAATAACAATAATATAAAGTACAGCTTAAAAAATAACAGTTTGTGGTAGTTATTAATCTATCACCTTTAACTGTGTGAATTAAATCAAAATCGAGGACCGATCCAAAATATGTTTATAGTGAATAGACTCTTGAATATAGCAACTTTATCCTTCAGGATGGGAACTTAGAAGGAGTTGGGGAAGGAGAGATAGGTAGAAGGAAAAGGAAAGGTTGGAAGTGAGGCCAGAGGACACAGGAAGATCTCGCAAACTCTAATGAACTGTTGAAGACAAGAGGAAAAGACAGAGTGAAAGAACAAAGACAAGAACAGAACAATCTATCAGCAATAGGGAAGTTAGAAACTGTATTCACTTTCCTTTGAAACTAATGACAATCAAGAGAAGGAAAAAACAAGAAGAAAATAAAAAGAAAGAAGAAATCCAAATTAGGGCAGGAACAGGAACAAAAAGGGAGATGAAGAACAATATGGGAGAACAAGAGAGTGAGAGAGTGAAAGAGAGAAAGAAAAGAAAAAAGGAAAAGAAGAAAGAAAAAAATTTGAGAAGAGTAGAAAAACAAAAATTAAAAATTAAAAATGAGAGAAAAAAATTGAAAATAAAAAATAAAAATGAAGGGCCTCCCTCCTTCAGGGTATGTCTCTGCTGTCACAATAGACAATGTGGGTCGCAATGTACAGGTCTAAGTCAATTAGTCTCAGTAAGCCAGCAGCAGACCCTTGAGATTCAGGCAGATTTTTGGCTGCAAGGCCCAAGTTGAGCTCCCTGTCCTCCTGCAGGTTTGAACTCTGCAAGGTCCTACTGCAGGTTCCAGCTGCCTTTCCCCTGAAGATAGTCCAGGTTCTGATGGGAGGTGATGATCCCTCCAACTTACCAAGTAACGGTGGTCTGGTGTGACTTTATTGCAGAGTTTCTCTTCACTTTTCCAGTGGGCTTCAGTTTTCATCAGGGAGCCTGAGAGAGGCCCTGTCTCTGTTGTTCACTTCTGCTCTATCCTCTGGAGCTCAGGACAATGGCCTTTATGACCCCCTGTGCCTCTGGGGTGTGGATCCAGGTACAGGTGCAACCAGGAGGCCAGAGGCAGTGTGGGGGGTGCTGGGGGGGTGCTGCAGAAACCTGTGCAGCTCCACTCCTCACCGGTCTGCGCCTGGCTGAGAGGCCCAGAACGGGGTGGTGTTACTCCAGTAAACATATTCTAATAAACACATCTAAAAAGCTGACAACATTCAGAAACAGAAAAACCCATCATGATTATATGAAGATGTGATTATTGTACTTGTGTATAAAGGAACTTGTATTGGCCCCTCTGTGGACTGCTTGAAAAGCCTTAATTATTTTTTCCCAGAAGAGTTCATGAGTTTGAATGTGTACAATATATGATATATAAAATATATATAGTACACAGAAAAGGCTTATATGTGAACTATAAATCATATTGACTCAGTGTTAGATTTCCAGCACTTGCAATTCTGACACCTTATGTTCTTTCTAAGGGTTCAATAGAAATTGACTTTACTGTGGAGGTGTCCCTGTCACTCACAGCAGTTCTGCTTTCAGGGGGGTGTTCTGAGTGTAAAGAAAGGGCAAGTAGCTCTGGGCCCTGGCTCTGGGCTTTAGGCCAGTGGGCTGTCATCTTTCCTCAGTCTCTGGGGGAGCCCAGACTCCTCCCCAGCAATGGTGATGGCACCACAGGGATTGATGTAGGTCGCACAGAGCCTGTGCCGTACTGCATTCTGTTGTAACAAATGGCATCCAAGTCAAAGGTTCTGTCAAGTGAAAATTATCTTTGGAGCCTGGTGAGGAGTGAACAAGACCGGACGTTTGCTTTTTGTGGTTCTTCCTCACCACATGCTAATTTGAGTGAAACTCCGCAGACCTCCGGGTTGAAGGTTCTGGGACCAGTGAGGGAATGAATGGGTGGGGTTTCCTGTCAGAAGGGTTTGTGGAGGTGGAGGAAGTCCCTGGCCATTGTGCAGGACCAGGAGGAAGTCTGTCCTTCAGACTTGAATGGAAAAACAGATAACTTCAGCCCCTAATTAGAATGTGCATCCTTGAAGCAAGTTCTTTTATCCTAGATTCTGGAAAAGCTCATTTAAGCTAGGGGATGATTGTATAACATGCAGGCATGCATGCATGCATTCATTCATTCATTCACAAACTAGTTCCACCTGGGGAAAGCCTCACAGCTCCCAAGTCAGGGTTGAGTAGAGCCTAACAAATGGGCCCTGTGCACACCTGAGGACCTATAGACCTGGTACACAGGAGAGGGGCCTCGCATCCTGTAGACCTGAGTAGCTCATTTCACATGAATAACTCTGAAATTGGACCAAGAAGAGCCCCTGGTAGTAGAAATGGTCCTGAAAGTAGGATTCCAAATGAAGGGTGTGCCCTGAGTGATTTGGTGGTGTGTTGCTTGAAATCACAGCCTGCTTTCCCCACATGAATCCCTTACTGCCCTGGACACGGCTAGGCCCTGCCAGGAGCTGGTGAAGACAAGTGCTCTGGATACTTCTGAGGGCCGAGCCCACTTCTGAGGTCCCAGAGCTGTCTGTACAGTGTACAGACAGTGTAGTGCTGCCTGGGGTTAAGGCTGTGGCAAAAAGCAATCTGAAGGGAGAGATGGCCCATACTGGCCGCTTCCATACTTTAGACTGTCACTTTTAAAGTAGTGGGGAGCCCCAGCCCAGAACTCTGTACCTTAATGTGCATTTCAATGAGATGCCACATTCAAGCTGGAGGAGTGATGCTATGGGAGACCTCAGCTGGAGGAACACTTGCATAGCACCCTCACTTCCCTTTTCACCCTAAAGCTTGAAAAATTGGGTATTTTTGAGAGAATAGGTTGAGTGTATCTAATGTGAAAATCCAGAATCTGACACATTTTGAGCATCTACCTGATGCTACAAGTGGAAAAGTCCACACCTGACCTCTTGAGACAGGTCTCAGTCAAAAGGCAGGTGCACAAAACCTATTCTATACATTACCCTCAGGCTATATGTGTAAGTGTATATGAAGCAAGTGAATTTTGTATTTAGACTCAGTTCCCTGCCCCAAGCAAATATTGCAAAATCTGAAACAAGAAATCTCAAATCTCAAACACTTTAGATGCCAAGATTTTTGGAAAAGGGATATTCAACCTGTACTGAAAGTGTTTATTAAGTCATTGCATCGATGACAAATAAGTGCAATAGAATTAGAAATGGGGAGATGAAATGTGTTCTCCATGGTACCCACCTCTCCAGCATATGAGCTCTTTTCACTTTTCTGTGTTCCTTCACAGACTGTAGAACTGATCATTAGTAACACAGCTGTTGTTACATCCAAGAAGTAATTTTGTCACCTAGCCTTTAAGATTGGACATATTGGGCCGGGGATTTAGCTCAGTGGTTCCGCCACCTGCTGTGCAAATGCAAGGACCCAAGTTCGATCCCTGGTACCAACCCCCCCCCCAAAACAAAAAAAAACAAAAAAAATGTTTGGACATATCATAAACACTTTTCCATGTTGCCATATGATTTTCTTGATTATTTTTACTTGCCTTTTAATGTTCCACTTGGGTGATGTACCATGTATATCTGCATACCCTGCCATGGGGCATGCAGGCTGAAGACAGCATTTCCCCTTCTGTTGGAGACAGGTCTGTTCAAATCATGCATCTTTTTTTTTTTTTTTGGCATATTGCCTGAGGGTAAATTCCCAGGCTATGCAGCTACATTGACAGTTTTCCCCATGATTGTCTTATCTAATTGCCTTTTGTCTCCTATGAATGTTTGATTCGTGTCTTTTATCTTTTGGTGTTTTGATGCTTTTCCATTTCATAGAAGCCCTTTATATATTTTTGTCGCAGATATTTTCTTTAGCCTGTTTTCTTTTGAATTCCAGTGATTTTCATCATCTTTGCAGCTCTTTCAAACATGAATGACTGATTCATCTGTCACCTTTCCACCACTTTGCTTACAGAAAGATTCACTGGGGTAATTCCTTTTTCCCAAACAGGGTGGATGAACTGTCAGAGGGCACTGCTTTAGTCTGGCTCATATGGAAAATGAGTTGTTCTGTGTGACAGGAAGTGGGAACCTGACCGCTACAACCCTCATGGCTGTGGGGTGCTGTGTCTATTGAAAAGGCTCCATTTTGCAGGCAGCCTGTCCACCTGTGCATGTCCCATGAGAGCAAGAGGTCTGCGTGGGGAGGGAGGGGTGATGTGAGACACAAAGGAGAGGGAATTCCTAAAACTGTGGAAGGCATGGTAGGGAACAGAGATCTATATGTGAGTGATTTTTAAGTAAAAAGTTTCTTTCAGATATACATGTTAATTGAGGAAAATTTGGAAAATAAAGTCAAAAAATACTGTTACGAGAGAACGTGGAATTTCACTGTGGAATGTTTTCAAATCAAAGAGATAAACTACCTGTCTTGGGAAACCTTATTCAGGATTTCACAAAGCATACTGTTAGAGGTGTTCCATAAACAGAACACATTTTGATCCTTATCCATGGAGTCTGTATTTGTGAATTTACCTGCTTGCTAAAATTTATTTGTAACCCTAAAGTCATTACTCAGTGACCCTTTTGCAGTCAGATATGGGCAGCTTCCATGTTTCCATGAAAGGCTGAGGCTGAACTAGGCTTTACTGTCTTCTTTCAGCTCTCATTCGGTGAACTTTTCATGATCCATCTAGTGCCTTGGTTTTTGTGCTTCTTGTTGATGACTTTTTAAGTCTTGGTGATAAAAATGACTCCCAAGTGTAGTGCTGAAGTGCTGACCAGGGTTCCTAAGTGCAAGAAGGCTGTGCAGTGTGCTATGAAGAAAACGCATGTGTTAGATAATCTTTGCTCAGGCATGATGTGTAGCACTGCCAGCCATAAGTTCAGTGCTAATGGGTCAACTGTATAGTATAACCAGACAAAGGAAGAGAAAACACAGGCATCTGTGTGTGTGGCCACTGTGGAAAGCGCTGAAGTGACATCTGTCATGTGTGAAGTCGTAGAAGAAACAGAAATGTGGCTCAGTTTACAGATTGGTGAGATGACCAATTAAAGAAAATTATACTGGATAGGCTGGAAGCCCAGTAAATTCACGGTCTTGTGATACATCAGGATCAGGGAAACATTGAACTCTTCTCAGCAGGTGTTTTATTATAGATAAATAGTTCGTATATCTAATTGTAAGAAATATGTAGCCAAGTAGGCATTTTAAAAATGAACATATATAAAACAAGGTTCGAGGGTAGTTGATTGACAGGAACCTAGCTCTGTATCTCCTCTAGGAGCAATCATTTACCATGAACGTGAACTGACTGTAAGCCATTCCCCAGTATTAGAGGAGATTGGTTCTGGTACCTCCTACAGATACCAGAATCCATTTAGGCTGCAGTCCTTTGCATAGGTATTGCATGTAGGGTTTGCAAATAACCTGCACACATCCTCTCAGACACTTTAAATCACAGCTAGGTGACTTATAATACCTAAAGTGACATAAATGTTGTGCAACGCAATGCTATACTGTATTGGTTGGTAGAATGATAACAATAAAAAGGGCAGTGCATATTCAAAACAAATGCAATTTTTTTCCGAAATTTTTTCCCATCCACAGTTGAGTTGAATCCCTAATATAGCACCCACAGGTACAGAGCCTCAGCTGTATTGTTTGGCGAATGAGTTTGAGAAATCTTGCTGCAAAGCTCTCCTCTTCTTGGAGGTTCACTCGCTGCTTGCTGCTGAGCTGCATGAAGTCCCAAACGCACTGTGGCAGGGATGTGAGTGCTGCCCAGCCAGCATTTTCAACATGCTGTGCATCAAGCCCTTTCCTCTGCACGCAGGACCTAAGGGGGAAACCCCAACCCAAACCTCACACCCTAGGGCATGAGGGCTGGAATGCCTGCCTCCTAGGGCTTCCCTTTATGTGGCTCAGTTCCAGGAAGAACCAACACCAACGCAAAATGGTGGTGATGGGAAGGTTGTCACGTCTGTCACCACTGGAACGCTTTGCTTCTGTAGACTTAATGTTTCTTTAAAAAAAAATTGTAGAAAGTCCCCAGGTGTCAATGAGGGTGGTGGCAGTGGTGGTAGTGACTACAGCTCCATGTAAAGGGCTTTAAGCTTCACCTCAGTAACTCCTACAACAACCTAGACAGACGGGAGCAAGGATTCATCCCATGGTACACGGGAAGCAAGTGAGCCCTACATGGGATGAATACCTCATCCTTGGTTTCACAGCTTCCAAGGGCTAAGCAGACTGCATTACACACAAACTCACGCCTGTAACCACTGCACTGCACAGCCCTTGACCGCCCCCAGGAAACGGAATGCCAAGTTCTGTGCAGTGCATACCCGAGTCTCCCCACCGTGATGGGTTGGGGAGCTGTGTAGTGTTCCTTCCACCTAGGGATGGGTGCTTCTACTCTCCTGTCCATTTGCTTGGTTCCGTAAGGCCTGGCCTGCTCTGCTGGTCATGGCAGGAGTGAGGTGACCATTAGAGTCAGAGGCTCCAATCTGTGTGACTGTCCCTGCCTCAGGTGCTGACACATCCTGACTTCACAAGCGCTCGGGGCAAAGGGTGAACAAGCCAAGTCGAGATGATTCATTTGGTGTTTTCTCCGTTTTATTGAGCTGTACTGATATGAAATATGGTCTTTTTTACATGCAGCAATTAAAGAATACATGAATTAGGTCTAGCCAGACTCGTATTGAGTGTCCTGACGGAACTGGGATTTCATTAGCTACCGTGTGATCTGCTGCCATGTGGCATGAGCTGTAAGTGAAGGAAGGGCCTTGGCTAGGCACCTGTTTCCTGGCTCTGGTCTCATGGGCCCAGGAATGGGTTTTGTGGACCTGGAAATTCACCAGTACACCTCACTGGAAGAGAGCAGTGTGCTGCTCTGAGCTTTCCCCAGGAGCTGTTCACCTGTCCTGCTGCAGCCAAGGGAGCTGGTTCTGTGAGTCTGCAGGCCTGGGATGGCACGTTCTTTGGGTTCCTCTGGGTGATCTACAGAGGCTCTTGGCTTGGCCAGGGCTGGGCTGATTGCTTTGGAGCCCCTGCCCGCTTCGCCTGCTACCTTCTGATGCCTATCGTGGGACAGGGGACCTGAAACAACTGGCTCTGCACCTGAAATTCTTCCTTCAGAGCCTTGTTCCTTTGGACCTTGGAGAGCTCTAGGGCTGCAGGTGTTCCCAGTCTGGGACCTCAGTGATCATTCAGCCAGCATTTGATTTACCCAGGAGCTGTGTGCAGGCAGCTTCTCCACTTGGGTCTGCAGAACAAATGCACACTTTGATTATTTAGGCTTTCCATGATCTCTACTCAGCACCCTCCTGGCCAGTGGTTTCCAGAAAGAGCCCTCTGATCATAGAAAAAATGAAAATCAATACCTCATAGCCAACTTAATAAAGCAGTGAAGTGAAGCGTGATACAGGGCCCCAAGGCCACATCAGACACACGAACGTCGAGCACTGTCCATCGCGGAGATGCTTTGGCTGTGACTTGGTGTTTGACTGGGGCTTGTCTTCCAAAGGAGTTCTCAACATCGCATCAGGAATGCTGGAGGCAGGCGGCTCAGCCAAGTGCCCCATTTGGTGGCATGTGAAGCAAGCGTTGGCCCCTGTCCTTGAGGAAAGGTCTGAGAGAAGTGCTGTGGGCGGGTTGGAGGCTTCTGTCCGTCAGAGTGCAGAGGGGCTGGGGTGTACAGATGGGAGTGGCTATGTAAAGAGGGACTTTGTGCCCAGAGGGAGCCCGCTGTTCAAACCTGGGAGGATGGAGCTCAAAGAGCTTTGGTGATGTGATGCCGAGGACAGGGCTTTGACCCAGTTAGAGGAAGGACCTCCACCGCCCTCAGAGCCTAGGAGGAGTGCAGCTGGCCACTTCTCTCCCACATCCCTGCCCACAGAGTCTCTTAAGCTTGGGGGCCGTCTCCTGATTTCTTGTTATAAAGCCTACTCTCTTTCAAAGCCAGTCCGCCCACCCCACCCCGGCTTCTCCTGGTGTCCTGGGGTAGGTGGCGCTGTATTCCCTCCAATCTGGCCATACACAACACCACCTGTGATATGCCAGGTACTGTGGGTGCACAGGCAAAAGTGACAAAATCCTGAATTCCAAAACTCATGATGGGGGAAGCCAGACAATTAAAAACTGTGCCCTTCACTTCCCTGCTCAGGTAGAACTCGGGACAGGTGCCCTGCCAGACCACATGTTCCAGGCCGACTTGGGTGCCAGGTAAGAATCCAAGAGGCTCTGGGACTTCAAGAGGGGCTTTGAGGAGCTGACCAGTGAGACTGAACATGGAGGTGTTTGGACTAGAACTGTGATGGGGCTGTGAGCCCCGAAAGAGGACAGAAGGAAGGCAGAGGGTCTGGTGGAGGTACTGAGAGGGGGACAGAGACGGTGGAGAGCTAGAGAGAGCTGGGGCATAGCATCCAGGGGCAGGGACGTCAGGAAGGCCAGGCGCAGTGGGGCAGTGGAGAGACTGGGGGACCTTGCTTGGAAGAAACCACTTACTGGCTGAGGCCACTGTGTCCCCAGTAGCAGCTTGAGCAGGCTTGGTGGATGGAATGGGAGGGAGAGCAGAGTCGCCACTGGGAGTGGAACAGGGAGATGGGGAGTATCTGTCTGGGGGACACACAGGGCATGACCTGCGCAGGTACCAAGAGGCAGAGGATGGTGTGTGTGTGTGTGTGTGTGTGTGTGTGTGTATGTGTGTGTGTGTGTGGTATTGGCTCAAGTCCCACTAATTTGTCAGTGGTCCATCTCTAGGGTAGATTGTGGGAAGGGACAGGGTGGGGACAGAACCCAAGGCAGGGAGGTGGCCTGTGTGTCTACTCTCCTGGACCCTGATAACCCCAGGCCTCCCATTATTGAGCCTCCGTGGTACCTCACCTAATACCTCACATGTAGCAGAGACTGGCAAAATCCAGCTGACAAAATCCATTAGCCAATGACATTTTCTAGGAAGTACAGGGCTCTGTGCAGGAATTTTTAGAAATACCGTCTGTTTGGGAAGAAAGCCCACATGGCTGAACGCAAGATGCAGAAATGCATAATGTCACACATGGTATATTTGCCAAAGATGTGACAGCATGGCATGGCACTCGTGGAGGTTTCACCCCATGGCATTCCGGTCACAGCCAGTGCTAATCAGTTACTAAAAAAGACATGGGGCTATGGTAATAGGGGCTGAACACGAATACCTACCAGTCCTGTGTCAGATAATGTCATGGACAGTGCCGGGAAAGTACGCAACTCAGACACATCGAGAAAAGACGTTGTGTGAGGTGGAATGGTGCCCACTGGAGAAGAGAATGGCTTCCAAAACCTGCCAAATCCAGCTGATTCCACCATCTACTTTCACAGAAGAGAAACTGGTCTTTTTCTGAGACCAAGCCAAAGCCTGAACAGTTGGAGCTTAAGGATGTTCAGAACTAGGATTGCAGAAGTTCATTGTCCAGCTCCTCTTGTTTCAGTAGCTATCAGTTCAGGGATGCTTCTGGTCCTGCTGCCTTTAAGAAACATTCACAGAGCCTAGACGTGCGCTGTCCTTGGTGCTGACACACTGCAGCATCTGTGTCAAGGTGGTTGGCTCTGGCTGCAGTGCGCTGTGCAGGTCAGGGAGCCTGGATGTGCACTGTGAGGCCACGGTTCCATGGGAGTAGCTCAAGGCAAGAGGTCTCCTTGGGCAGGCGTTGCTGTCTGGGGTGTCGTTAGCCATTCACCCTCCTCTCCCCTGGGTTAGCCTTCCTCTCCTTTGGCGAAGCAGCCTTTGGAACCAGCTGAGAGACATCTGTTTGGGACCTTTGTGCTGAGTGAAGTCTGTTGAGTTTGCCCAGTGTGTAGTCCTGTGCAGACGTGCACACCCAGCCTCTTCTGCAGGTGGGCTTGGACTGGGACCCTGGTCTAGACCAGGTCTTTTAGCTGCCTCAGGATTCCTTGGGTCATCCTTTCTTTCTTTTCTAGTGCTTGAAAAATAGAAGCTCTTCCTTGCTGTGTTTGGTTACTGTTGCCTTTATTTATTTCTTTATTCATTCATTCAGCTGTTCACCCATTCGTTTATTCATTGGGCCTCAAGCATGGAAAAGACAGCATGCTTACCTTGTCCAGAATTTTCAGTGTTAATTTTCAAGAAAAGAGAGATTGGCCATTTGCAAGTGCTCAAAACCCACTCCAGAAACAAGAACAAAGGCAGATCTGGCTCTTCTTGCTACAGCATTGTGTTTGCAAATTATGGGAGGTGTAAGGAGAAATTCCTCCCCAAGGGTTCTCTTGCTTAATATCTCATTAATATTTAGTCATTATTTCAGTCAAGCTCCAAGAAGAATGAAATAGAAAGAATCAACTGGAGAGATTTGATCACCTAAAGTATGGGCAGTTTGGCCCATCTGCTGAGATCATGAACTGGTAGTTTTTTCAGAGATTTGTGCCACAGTCAGAGTAGGTGATACAGTACACAAGAAAAGGCTTTTTTTCCCATACAACAAAAATATTCAGGCTTAAAGGGAAAGAAATCCTGACACTTGCAACAAAAAGCATGAACCTTGAACATTATGTTGAATGAAATAAGTCAGACACAGGACAAATAAATTTGAATCCACTCAGGCTCAGCTTAGAGTTGTCAAATTCACAGAGATGGGAAATAGAATGACAGTTGCTGGGGCTGGGGAGGAATGTGGGGTTTTCATGTTGAAGGGGAAGAGAGTTTCAGTTTTGCAGAGTGAAAAGAGTTCTGGAAATGAATGGGGGTGATGGTCACATGACATACTCAGTACCACTCAGCTGTTCACTTAAGAATGATTAAGATGGTAAACTTTAGGTTATGTTTATTTACTACCATAAAATAAATACATAAAAGACTTTTAGTCCTTAACTGACTTGAGCCAATTTGGATCATCTAAAACTAGGTTGGGCCAGTCTGAACAAGTGTGAGCAATATCACACAAACAAAACCACTCTGGGCCAACCTAAAATACTTTGATGGAGCCACAGGGTGGGGATGAGCCAACCATAGCCACTTGGGCCCCTGGACACCAGTGTGTGCAGTTCTGCGACAGTGGGACCCCAAACCTGGGAAGTTTCCAGAAAATATTTAGGGCTAAGATGAGTCATGAGAAGCGTAGCTGTGTCCTGGTAGGGTGGGAGGGAAGAGCCTTATTTTCACTGCTTCTAGGTCTTTTTCAGCACGGGACATGATTCCACCTAGGCAAGCACGTAAGGGACAAAAGATTATTAAAACTCTTGGAGCTTTTTGTATAAATCTCATAGGAAACTGGCTTCTGGTAAAGTGGTGGAGTCAGACCTTGATAATGTCATTAAAATAAACATACACAGATGCTCCTTGAGTTACGATGGGGTTACGATGGGGTTGAACTCACAATCATAAACTGAAAGTATTATAAGTCAAAAATGCATTTCATACTCCTAAAATACTGAACATTACAGCTTAGCAATATGGTCTAGTGCAGAATATTGGTTTTTCCCTTCTTGTTGCAGATTGGGACTTGTGGTCCAGCACCACAAGCACCACAAGAGATGATTGGATCACCTACCCTGCAGCCCAGGAAAAGATCCAAATTCAAAATTCAAAGTACAGTTTCTACTGAATGCCTATGACTTTTGCACCATCATAAGTAAAAAAAAAAAAAAAAATCAAAACTCCAACCATTGTTAACTGAGGACCCTCTGTATTGTTAAATCTACCATTAGAGTAACAGCTAGCTCTACTCTTTTCTCCATTTTCTGACGTTTGAGAGAAGAAGATATTGTGCTTTATATATTCATAAAAGTTGAACAGAGAGGTTTAGTAGAAGCTAACAGGATCATTCCCTCTCTCTCTCTCTCTCTCTCTCTCTCTCTCTCTCTCTCTATATATATATATATATATATATATATATTATCTGGTGAAATTTGTTTCTCAAATTCTGAATCACAGGATTTTTACTGTGTGCAGCCTTAGGCAGTTCCTCAGAACCTAAACTCATTTATTATTTAGGACTAATCCTGCTGACTGAAACCAAGGGCTCCTTTTCCTATTAGGAGGACACAGATCTGGTATTGCAAGTCCATGCTAGGCATGACGGCCTGCATCGACAAGTAGAAGTTAAATGCGAAAATGCCCCATGGAAATTGAAGTCTAATATTGACCTAGTATTGGGCGTTTACTTTCCTTTTGACTTGGGCACCTTTGCTTCATTCCTTTTTCAGATGGCAGGCGAGTTTTCTCAGAATGTGTACAGGGCTCAAGGCTAAATGTGGGGCACCTGAGGAATTCAGGAGATGTCCCAGGTCAGGCCCCCCGGAGGACACAGGCTCGAGCTGCCTGTAAAGCCAAGCAATTGCTTCTCTGCCCCACAGGATGCTGTCACAAAACTCTGAGCACACAGAGTTTCTTACCATTTGAGCAGCAGGCTGGAAAGATTGTGGGTGTTTGGAGCAATGATTAGAAGCAAGGGCAGAAGCAGCCATGCTGGCCACCAAACCATTTCAAAAAGAGTTGGGGACATTTCTTACTTGGGGATTTATCAGAACCAAACAGGAAATTCCTTTGTTCTGCAGCACTCTTGGGGCTCTACTCCCAGCCTCTCTTAAAGTTGTAGTAATACACATGCAGCATAACATTTGCCAATATGACTATTTTAAAGTGAACAGTTCAGAAGCGTTTAATACAGTGTTGTACAACTACTGCCACTATCTATGTCCATAACTTTCTCATCTTCCCCAGAAGAGAACCTTATCTACTAAGCAGTCACTCCCCATTCTTCCCTCCCCTCAGGGCCCTGGCAGTGACAGATCTATTTTCTCTGCCAATGGATTTGCAGAGAAATTCCAGCTATTTCATATAAACGGAATCATATCACACATAATGTTTTGTGTCTGGCTTTACTGCTTAGCATAACGCTTCCAGGGGATTCCAGGGTTGATCCATGTTGCAGCATGTGTCGGCACTTTATTCCTTTCTAGGAGGGCTGAATACTATCCCATGGGATGGATATACTATGCTGTGTTCATCCACTCATCGTCATCTTCGTCATGTTCATTGCTTGGACAAAATACCTGACTCGTGCACCTTAAAGGAGGAGACATTTATTTTGCCTCACATTTTTAGTACATAGTTGGCTGGTTCCAGGCAGGAAGGCAGGAGGAAAGGATGCAGTAAAGGAAAAGCAGCTGACTTCATGGTGGTCAGAAAGCAGAGGGAGAAGAGAAGAGCTGCGAGGGAGATGCATATTTCCAGGTCACGCCCAGTGACTCATCTCTTCCCACCATTCCCCGCCTCCCAACAGTAAGGTAGTTTTAGTGCCCTCATGGTTTAATCACCTTCCAAACCCTGCCTAGAGAGTGCCTGAGCTCTCGGGTGACAGCTAGATATAAACAATATCCATTGACGGATATTTGGGTTCTTGCTACCTTTGACTAATGTGGCCGGTAGTGCTGGGAGCACACACGTGCCAGTTTTTGTGCAGACACTTGTTTTTAGCTTATTTGGGTATATAGCTAGCAGTGGAATGGCTGGGTCGTATAATCAGTCAGTGTTTACTGTTTTACATTTCCATTCCCACAAACAATGCTTGAAGAAGCTGGTTAGTCTAAATTGAAAAAGAAATATATTTAGTAACCCTGATATCTTGATGAGCTGGCTCTACCTCGGCTCCTCGTGCCTGACCTTGCAAGGGTGGCATTTGTTCATATGCATAGTTGCTTATACACTGTCTTGTGCCATGGAGGGCTTAAGGCTGGGAGCAGCACTGAATTCTGTCCACATTTGGTCAGGGCCCTGTTGCAGGCACCTCCCTGTTCTCCAGAATATATGCCCTGCATGGTGCAGGACATACAACATGTGTGAGTTTGGAACAGGCTGCCTCGGAGAGGTGCTTGATGAAGGGTCAAAATGCAGACAAGTTTAGAAAAATGGGATTCTGCTCCAAAATGCTGGGCTCGGCATACCCATCCACCATCTGTCCTTCATGAGGTTATGTGAGCAGACAGTGAAATAGAAAGTGGCAAACATGTCCAGGTGGCCTGGTGGTCAGTAGTGGAGGGGAGATTTCAGCAGCCAGGCACAGGAAACAAAACCCACCTAAGTGGAGTCAGCAGCCTATCAGTCCCCCTGACAGCTGCTGGATTTAGCAAATAATGATATAGGATGCCTCGTTAAATGAAGATTTCAGATGGGTTTAGAGTTTGGGCTTTACAATACTAAAAGAATTCTACAGCTGCATAGAGATGATAGTTGCAAACATTGCAAATCTATTTAATACTACTGAAATGTACACTTAAAAATAGTTAAGAAGGTATTGACACATGCATGTCCTATTTATTTCACTTAAGAGGATGGCCTCGATATGCATCCCTTTAGCTATAAATGACTCTAGTTTCTCGTTCTTTACGGCTGAGTAGTACTCCATTTTATAAAAATTTCTCTAGTGTGAGAAACTGAAAGTGTAAATAAGGGTTAAAATGATTAAAATGAATAATTGATCATTTGAAATAGGCAAAAAATGTCCAAAGAGGTAGGGGTAAAGGGAGGGGAAGGGGAAAAGAAAAGAGGGAAAGGAAAAACTATGAGAAAAGAAAAAAATGGAAAAAAAATAGTTAAAAGGGCCTGGGGTGTAGCTCAGAGGTAGAGTGCTTGCCTGGCATGTGCAAGGCCCTAGGGTGGATCCCCAGCACTGCAAAATAAATAAATAAATAAATAAATAAATAAATAAATAAATAAAAATAAATAGAAGAAGAAGAAATTGTTGTTGTTAAAAGGGTAAAATTTATGCTATGTATAATAAATTTGTATTTCAGATAGAATAGTTTTTCGTATACGTGTGCTCGATGAAAGACCTGATATGGGGTATGGGGGACCCCCATCCTGTTCACATGTCTGCCTAAAGATTTCAGAGGACAGACCGGCTGACCGGCTGGTGTCCCTCATGTGTCCTGTCACAAGACTCTTAAGCTACAGATCTGCTTTGAAATGATGAGCACCCCCATGGGAGTAACTAGTCTAAGAATAAATACTTTACCCAAGCTCCGCTTTTCCTCCAGATAAATATCACAGCAGTGACCTGAATTGTAAGAGGAATGAAAGAAAAAGAACAATATCGCACTTTTTCTGAGCCATGTATGTGTCAGGAGGCAGATTCAAGGACTTTTGAGAAAGACCCCTACACTCTGAGATGGATCTTCAGCGTGACACTGGTGGGTTCCGGTCTGGATTTTTCTTCACTCCAAGCTATCATGGGGCAGTGGGTCCCAGCATCCCCTCCCAAGAAGTCTTTGTTGAAATATCAAATGAATAGGTATCTTAGTTACTTTCTCGTTGCTGAGACACAGTACTCAACACCCACAACTGTAAGGAGGGGGATGTTACTGTGGCTCACAGTTTGTGGAGGTTTCAGTCCATAGTCAGTTGGCTCCATGGCAGGGTGGCAGGCACAGGAGAATACCTCGTGGCATGGTGGTGGGAAGCAGAGAGATGGAGGGAGGAGCAGGAGGTATGTGCACCCTTCCAGGCCCTGCCCCGGTGACCACCTCCTCTGACCAGGCTCTGCCTCTCAAGTCACACTTAGCTATAAACTCGCCAGTGGGCTAATCCACTGCTGAGCATCACACCCCAGAATTCAATCAGCTATGAGCACAGGAGGCTTTGGGGGGACATCAAGATATAAACCCTGATGGTAGGGATGACCACCTCTTTTGAAAACAGAAACTAGGAAGTGATTCTCGGAGAAGCCTGTCACGGAACTGGGCCACTCACAGACCCTGAGATATCTCTGTTTAAGGAGAAGGTGTGGCAGTCCCATGGGGAGACTCACTTGCCTGACTTCGAGCTGATGTTCTCTGTCCCTAACTTGAGCTCTGAATGTGCTTGTCATTCAGGAGAATGCTCAGAAACCTTCTGCTTTTCTTACAGATGGCGCAGGCTGAGTGGGTGTGCAGTGGTTTGCTGCTAGTTCATCTAATGCAATGTAGGTTATATTGCTGTTTTCAGTTTAATAAGGCAGACAAATCAGAATTGACACATTAAAAATTCCAAGCATTTGTTTACACCAACTGGAGTCAAGATATTTATTAGAACGATTTATTCACATTAGTATTTTTTATTAAAGGCATTTATCTCTGCCCCAACAGCTGTCCCCAGGTCCCCAGCTTTTTATGACTAGTCCATGCCAGGCTGCACATGAATTTTCTGTCCTGAGAGCTCCACAGTGGAGGTTCCCCTCCCCAGGAGTATATTTTATTTCACTCATTCACCTGCTGTGCTTTGGGTGGGTGGCTAAGGCAGGTTTCAGCTGCTGGCATTGGCAATCCCCATGGTGGGTACTTACTGGGGGGGGAGGGACCCTGGCCAGCATCTAATTTTGAGATGTGGCTGGTTACTGTATCTGGGGGAGGGCACAAGAAGATTTAAATAACATCTTCGTTTAAGATTTGGGGAGTCCCTAGCCCACGTGGGCCTCAATCTGTGTGAATTTCAGATGCTACCAGCCCCCCGTTCCCATCCCCCGAAATGAAAATCAGAGCACCAGATGGGCTCTCCGGAGGAGAAACCTCACAAGCCCACCCTCCTGCCTCTTGAAATCCATCCTGGCTGTTTATCATGAGATGCAGTTGTCATGGTGATAAGCAGAGCCCCCTGGGGAGGGAGTCAAGGTTGGAGGATAGAGTCATACCTAAGGCAACCTTGTGTCACTCACAGACACCCTATAGTGTGGTCCCACACCCAGGAGTCTCGTGGGCTGGGCATGGGGGTGCTGATGTCCAGCCAGTGACCCTTGGTTGAGCCAGGAGCCCTGATCTGAAGTTGCACAAAGGCACTATTGACTCCACTGGCCCTAACTCCATGGGAGCCCAGCTTCCTGTTGCCTTCCCACGCCTTTATCTGGTGCAAAGTCTGTGGCCCTCCCTCTGCCTAAAGTATTAGACCCCACCCCCAGCTGTAACATTTGCAGAATGGGTGTTGATAACTTTGGTTTCACTGGTTGGTTGGTAGATTTGGGGGTTTTCTTGGAGATGAGCAGTGCTCCCAGTAAGGCAGAGCAAGGCTTCAGGAGATGAAGTCCATGTGGGCAACTCGCTCTGTTGGAAAGTTCCAGATAAGAGGGTAAATACCGACATCCTCTGAGTACCCTGAGAAAAGCAAGAGTGTACCACAGAGCTAGCTGGGCCATGCCCCCAGTTAGACTTCTGCTGAAGGAGGTGTGAAGCTCCTTGGGGTGAAGCTGCCCAGTGGCATCCTTTGGGAGCTTTGGCCTGGGGTACTTTGAGGTGGGGGGAACCCTTGGAGAGAGTGGTCCTCAGGCAGGTCATCCCCAAAGGAAGGGGCTCTGTCCATCTGGCCTGGCTAACACGATGTGTGTTTCAGTGGAGGTTCCACTTGCACACAGCCCTCCTACAGATGATGGTGGGTTCTCTTCCTGGGACGGGGGCTTTGAAGGGCACAGGAGGTTCCCAGCAGCCCCAGACAAGCTGGAGCCCAGCCTTAGGCTATACCAGGACAGCACGGCAAGGGCAGCGCCCACCTGTGTGGTCCGGCTGGGCCATCCCCCATGAGTTTGTGTTGAAATTTAACCCTCTCTGTGTGATATTAAGAGGGTGGAAACTTAATCTAACCATAGTGTTCACAAGTGTCTCAGATTAAATAAACTCATCAGGGTGGAGCCTCCACAAATGGATACCAGTGGCTTTAGAAGAAGAGGCAGAGTGCCCAAAGAGACACACAAGCCTGCTCTTTGCGATGCCCTGCACTGTCTTAAAACTGCCAGCAAGAAGGCTATGGCCCCATGCAGGCTCTTTCACCTGCAGATCTTTGATCCAAAGTAAACCTCTTGTCTTTAAAACTTCCCAGTCTGTGATAGTGTGCTGTCAGCAACAGGAAGAGACTCCTACAGGTTCCTAGCAGAGGGATGGAGGAGGCAGGAGGAAGCAGACAACCGACCTCCTTGGGTCAGCTGTGTCCCTGATACCCTTCAGTTTCAGGAAGGGTAGGATGTGGGAGGGTCACCCC
Organism: Heterocephalus glaber; assembly: GCF_000247695.1. The sequence continues at coordinate 2,232,395 of NW_004624768.1, forward strand.
CTTCTGCTCCCCTGTCCTTAAAGGCCGGCCCCACTTCCCTTTCTGAGCCACCCTCTTCCACTCCACTCCCTCTGAAACCCAGTGGTGCCTGTGGTCATGGAGGGGACACTTAGTTCGGAATCCTTCTGCCTGCTTGGTATGTGACATGTCTGTTCCCATCGGTACCAGAAAGGTGGGCTCAGTTCTTTAACTTTTCTCTAAACCACAAGAGGGATGGAATTCCATCAAGGAACATGACAGCAGTCTAGGATGGGGTGCATTTTGCTGTGTCCTGTCAGCACTGTGAGAAGCTGGCAGATAGCTACAATGCTGGAAGGCTCAGTTTTCTCGCCTCCAGAGCAAGAGTGGAAATAGCCATCTCCTAGGTGAAAGGCTCTTATACACCCTAAAGCACCATGTAACTTAGTATCACTGTGTCACTGTTGCTGTCATCGTATTAAGACTGCTTGCTAGTTTATTTCCAGACATCCTGGGACTGGGGCAGTGGTATGGATCTTGCTTCTATCCTCTGGGTGGTATAAGGAATTACAGAGTGAAAATGTACTCAGGCCTTAGATTTTGTTAATTGAAGGAAAGAAAATTATGGTTTAGGCTGGGGATTTAGCTCAGTGGCACCCCTCCTCTCTTGAAAGTGCAAGGTCCTGAGTTCGATCCCTGGTACGCTCACATACACACACACACACACACACACACACACAAATTATGGTTTGATATCTTTTTTGAAGAGAAGACTTATAACATGTTACCTGGGACATTTTATTTCTGTAATAGTCGACTGACTAATTTGCATTTATTCTCATCCAAAACATTAGGGGTTTAAAAAATATTATTTGAACCCTTGGAACTGTTGCTAGGAATGTACAGTGGGAAATTGCATGGAGTATCCTCAGAAAATTAAAAATACATTTATGACATGATTTGGTGATTCTGCTTGTGAGTATGTATCCAAAAGAATTGAAAGCAACATCTCAAAAAATATTTTTGTACACCAGTGTTCATAGCAATATTATTTGTGATATCCAAGAGGTGTCCATCAGTGGATGAATGGATAAACAAAATGTGGTGCATACATGTGGTGAAACACTATTCAGCCTTAACAAGGAAGAAAATTCTGGTGCTTGTTATAACAAGGATGAGTCTTGGAGACATTATGCAAAATGAAATAGGCCAGTCCCAAAAGGATAAATCCTATGTGATTCTACTTCTACGTACTCAGAGTAGTCAAATCATAGAGCCAGAGAGTGGTGGTTGCTAGAGATGGGTGAAGAGGGAAGTGTGGCATTGTTTCATGGGTACAGAGTCTCAACTTTGTAAGGCAAAAGGCGTGGTGGTGATAGTCACACAGCAATGGTAATGCGCGTTATGCCATTTGACGGTGCCCTTGAAAATGGTTCAAGTAGTGAATTTTATGTTACATGTACATGTACTTTATTATAACTAAAGATAATAATAAATAATAAAATTTAAAAGTGATTTAGAAACAGTCTTGGAGTACAATATTAACTGCATAACAATTTGATTAAATATATATGCACGAATACAGACACACATGCATTGCATGCATGTTATAAATTGAATCCCATCAAATGTTTAGGTTTTGTATCCTTGACTCACTTCTCTAATATACAAAAACACAATCTTTAACTTCTTGTTTTCCAGGTTTGCAATGGCTTGGAGCAGCCCAGGAAGCAGCAGCGTTCAGATCTTAATGGACCCATTGACAATAACAACATCTCCGAGGTAATTTTTTCCAAGGATGCAAGTTCTAGGCCAGGTCCCTCTTGAGGGAGTTGCCTGCTCCTGTGTGGTCAGACCACTCTCCACAAAGTTCATATCCCACCCAGTACCTGGAGAGATGGAGTCCAGGGCAGGTGGACTTGGGCATCACTGTTGGAGGAGGGGAAGGTTCCCTGGCCTGGGAGGAAGGAGGTACAGGCCTATCCTTGTGATTCACAGCCACACTGTGGTGTGTTTGTGTGCTATTGATGGTGCACATGTGTGGGAGGGGTCATCGGTCTCCTTGATTGGGCAGAAAATTCTCTGCACCACTGTTCCGTAACGGTGTTGTAACCTGAATTTCTCAACAATGGCACCATTAATGTTTAGGGTTAGATAATTGTTTGGAGGGCTATCCTGGGGACTGTGGAATATTTTATTATCATCCTTGCCCTTTGGCCCCTAGAGTCTACCCTTAGTTATAACAACCAGAAATGTCTCCAGACATTGACAAATGTCCCCTTTGGGACAAAAATCATCCCAGTTGATAACTACTGTCCTAAACCAACAACATGGTTTTAACAAACAATTCCATATAAATTAGCACTGCTGTGATGGAGATTATTAAAGTGAAGATGGAAGCATGCATTCTCACCTCTAAAATAGGAGTGTAAATATCCTCTTTCTGGGTAACATGTTTTAGATAACATAGTCCAGCTTTAATGAAATAACTATGGCTTTAAAAGACAAGCCCAGGAAGTTCTCAAGTTGGAGAACCATTTGGTCGAATGGTCTCTGGGTACCTTTCTAGCCATGACTTTAATAACCTGAGGGTGACTGAGGTGTAGTCGGTGGGCTTTTGGGCCCTTCCGAAGCATCTTGCTGCCTGCGTGAGACTGGCTAGGTATATGTTCTTGGGAACACCAGCCAGTCATAGATTTAGGCTTTTACCATGATGGTCCACATCTTAGCGTAGTTCTTATGGGCCACCTGTTGCAACTAGTGTTTCACTTTTTCCTATTTCCTAACAGACAAAGAAGGTGGCATCATTTCCAAGTTTTGTGGCTGGTAAGTGACTGAATTTTCTCTCTTAGGGGCAGTTGCGTTGTATGCCAAGCCAAATGGTGCCTTTATTAGTGATTTTCTCCTAAAGAGCTTGTTCAGAAGCATGCTTTCCAGCAAGGTGCTTGGGCATTTGGTTTTCTAAGTGGTGCATAAGCCCACTGAGAGGGGAGGGAAGGTCCAGCCTATTTGCCTGCTCTGATGCAAGGAGTAGAAGACCATTCATTTAATTACACCCTTGCTAATTGCTTCACAGATGACACTGATGCCTGCATTAATAGATTGAAATGTGTCTGCATAAGCAGCTAATTATGATCTAATGCTTTTGATCAGGGTGGGTATAATGGCATCCGAATTCAGGCTGTCGCTGTTTTTTTTTTTTAGACCCTTTACCCTCCCATCTTTTTGGAGGAGGTTAACACTGCATAAAACAGACTGCTCTGTGCTGTGTTACTTTTGGGTGTGTGGGGCTCACCTGCTTGGATGCTCACAGAGCTGACATTGTGTGGTCTGCAGGGCCGCTGTAGGTGCCCCTGTGGGTTGCTTCCAGCGGTCCAACATCACAGCAAAGAGCCTGTTAAGTGAGCTCTTTCTCTGTGCCAGGAGGATGCCTCTTCCTGGCCCTGCTAATGTGTTATAATAAACAATGTGAATTATATTAATTCTTTCAATAAGCTGGTAATTAATTCTTATGAATATTTATGGGAACAAAGTAAGTCGGCCTTCAAAAATAAATGACTTTAAACCTTTCCCACTCTGCTTTTCATTTTTAGTGAAGAATGCAAGCCAGGGAAACTATAACTTCCAAATTCCCTTGTAAGGGATTAGTTTTCAACCAGGCTCAACCAGTTCCAATTGGTTCAAAATGAAGCAACTGGTTCAAACCAATTTTTACTGTTCTAACTGGTCCGATGTTGCTCAAATCAGGTAAAAATTGGTTTTGGATTCTCAGAATGAATACTTACAATCCAAACAAACTTGATTCCATTTTGACAATGCAGATAGGGTCATTGGGTTTTACCTGGCAGTTTACATGTGGGTTTGAGGTATATTTTTGCTGGTTCAGACATCAGATTATGATGACTCTAGCTCAACTGACTCGTAGTTTCCCAGGACCTCATGACTGGCAGGAAGAAACCACATACTCCCATGTTGCTTACGGCAGGGTATGGTTGGGTTCCTGATCCATAGGAGAGCATTTCCTAAGCAGTGCACCTCCCACCTTTTTCTGCAGAGGTCCGGAGCCAGGGTGGTTTGTAACAGTCACACTGCTCCAGTGAGACAAGGTCTCGTGAACCTAAGAAGGTCACTTGTCATGGAATCATGGAATCATATAGAAAGAACCCTTCATACTGTGTGGGGAGGGAGTGATTTGGACATAAAACTCTCCAGGCTCTTAAGCAAATCTCATATCTGCAAGAGAGGAGGTAGAGAGGAATATGAAAACAGCACCAGTCTCTGAAATGCTTCTGTCTCTTCCTTCTAACATCCCAGAAGATCCACTTCTCTGAACCACTTTAGACTGTTCCAAACCAGATGGAGACAAGACTGGGAGCCTGAAACCAATTCAGAGTTGTTCCTATAGAAGAGAAATCCTTTGACTGTTCTGAAATACAGAGGCCTTCAGCAAAAGCACATCCCTTTATATTAGATAATTTATATTCAGTGAAGCCTCCATTGACCAAAATCCTATTCAGCAATAGGAAGAGATCACCATAAGGATCACAAAAATCCCTAGAGTATAACGAATATGAAAGAACCATACGTTTATCAGTGAGGTATGCATTTGGGTACAAGCATCTAAATAGCCTCCTAACATTATTAGCATGTATCCATATGGTAGTACATGCCTAACATAAAGAGGTCTAGAGGTGAGTGGCTACTCATTCAATGGCTCTGTGATGTCAGGGTCACCATGTTTGCTTCTATTGACCTCATTCTCAGGCTTGTCACCTCATTGTCAAATAATATCTGAATAGCTCCATCCATCACTTCCTGTTCCACGTAGGAAGAGGAGAGGATGTTAAAGGTCTAAGCCAGATGTGTTGTCTCTCCATTTATACCAAGAAAGTGAAGCTTTTCTGTAAATGGACTAAGTGAATCATTTGCACGAGCCCTTCCGCTAACTGTTCTGTCCTGTCCCCAGGTAAGCTGAGAGGTAGTATGTCAACTATGTCACCACCCAGCACCGTTTAGGATGCAGACGACTTTGACTGGTGGACTGTGACTGGATGAGAAAATCATAACCCTTGGGTGTGACAGAGCTTTGGGTAACTTAGGGCGTGTCCCTTGGAGGGGGCCTGAAAGCTACACCCAGAGAGAGCCCATAAGAGATGCATTGGTTCCTGGGAACACAAAGCTCTGAAACTATTTGTAGTGAGTGTTTTGTACGCTCACAGCTGAGCCATCCAGGGATCCAGGGAGACTAGCTGAGTGGACACTTCACGGGCTTCTGCATGGGTTCCCATGGAAAAGACCAGTGGCCAACTGGCTTCAGCCTCATTCCTGCTGACTAAATGGCCCCATATCTAGCAGTCCTAAGGAATTTGGTTGGGTACTAAAAGACCTTGGCGACCTCTCCCACACACTTCTCCTTTCCCCTTATGGGCCCAAGCTGCGTCACATGACCACCCCTGAACTGCAGTGTTGACTGGAGAATTGAGTATTTGCCTTTCTGTGGAGGCAGGAAGAAGGTCGAGATTGAGTATGGAGGACTGAGCCCTCGGTGTGCACTGCAGCACCCAGCTAGCAGGGGGCATGTTACCTTCCAGGAGCCGCTCAGCGCTGTGTCTGAGCATCAGAAGAACTGAGAAAAGCCCAGGAGGCCGTAGCGGAGAAGAGACTTTCCACCTCATCCGTGTCTGAGCAGTCACCCTGGAGGGCAGCTTTCCTGGGGTATTAGGGAGGGACGGCCTATGCCCTCAAGCTCCTGCCTCATTTCAGATCAGTTAGGATAAGAAAAGCCACAGCAACAATTAAAATGATAGCATCTCTGTCTTGCCATGTATCAGGGCTTAGTGTGTGCTGGACCCTGTACTGTCTACTGTGTGTCTAGATCTAGTCACTGATCAACCACCACTTGAGGACAGGGTGCTTTCTGTCCATTTTATAGGGTAGAAACTGTTAGTCAGGTTCCCATGCTTTGATAAAATACCTGAGAAAAACAACCGAAAGGAGGAAAGACTTATCTTAGCTCATGGTTTCAAAGGTTTCAGTGCATGGTCAGCTGGCTCTTGCCTGTAGCTAGGTAGAAACATCATGGTGGAAGGTTGTGGCCGAGGAAATCTGCTCACCTCAAGGCAGCCAGGAAGCAGAGAGAGGAAAAGGGAGAGGGGGAGGGAAAGGGGAGATGGAGGGGGAGGGGGAGGAAGAGAGAGGGGGCCAGGGACTAGATACAGTCCCAAGGGTCCCTTCCCCGTGACCCAGTCCCCTCATCCAGGCCCCATGTCCTAACTGTCCATCAAATTATGAACCCAGCAATGGATGAATCCACTGATAAAGGCAGAGCCCTCGAGATTCAGTCACCTCCCAGAAGCCCCACCTCTGAACACAGGAGCTTTGGGGAACACTCTAGATCCGAACTCTGATATTGTGGCACAGTGTGGTAAAGTAACTTATCTGATGTCCCATAGCAGATGAAGGTGAGGGCCTAGAATTGGACCTGGGTCTGGGTACTTGACATTAGCCTTTCGCTGAGGTGACCGAGCCTCCCAGCAGTGAAGACATCTGCTGGTAGAGCACGTGGTTAGCATGTGTGAGGCCCGGGTTCAATCTCCAACAACAATAATAAGAATGATAGGTAAATCCTATCAAATGTTGGGGGCCAGGCATGATTTCAGTGTTTTATCTATTTTAACTCATTGATTACTCTAGTGACAGTAAGAGCCAGGCACTGTTACAGATGAGGAAACTGAGGCTCAGCAACGGTGAGTTGTTGGCTTGTGATCACCAGGTGGTGAGTGGCAGAGCAGGATTGGAACCCCAGCTGGAGTCTCAGCTCCTCACCCGACACTGCATGGCCTGAGCACCCCAGCCTGCAGTGAGCCACAGGGGAGATAACCCCCCTCAGTTCCCAGAGTTGGAGGAGAGCCGTCATGCGTCAGAGTCCTGGTCCCTCCTGCCCAGAGGCACAGCCTTCTCTTACCAGAGGCATCTGCAGCAAGAGCTCTCCACAATCGCTGTTTGTGGGATACGCTCGGTGCCTGGCAGCCTTCCAAGACCAGGAAGGCTCATGCTGCAGAGGAAGCCTCCTTGTGAAAGTGCTCATTGCACATGGGAGTTACAGCCTCACCATGAGGAGGAATCCTGAAGAAGGGAGGGATGACAGCAGCTTTAGCACATCCCTGCTGTGAGCGATTGTGGCTGGGGCAGCATCGGTCTAAGGAGGCAGAGAGCTGCCGCCCTGAATAAGTATATGTGAAAGTCTCTGAAGTTAGACTCCTGCTTGTCAAAAGTCCTGGTTATAAAAAGAAAGAAGCCAGTACTGGTCCGACTTTGTTCCTAATGGGACCCAACAGTGGCAGCTTTAGTACAAAATAGCAAAGACCAATAGCTCATATTCTGTTTTTCCCACTTTGTGCTCCTCCCAATCTAACATCCAAAATTCATGGGAGATATTCTGGTCCCACCACCCTGTTCACACCTCTAGGCTTGTGTCAGCAGGGTGCTGGCCTCAAGCATCGGGCCCTGGGGTCCTCAATCTGTAGTGTGTTGACTTCCCATGCTGTATGCCGCCACGTGGAAGAATAGGGACCCCAGTCCCTGGGACTTCTGGGCCTGGGGCTGAGCTTGCTCCTCACCCCTTCCTTCTCTCAGGGTCCTCACAGGGATGAAGCCATCTTGTTGATTTTGTGCAGTGGACACTCAGGGCTGGAGACATAGTTTGCTGTTAAACTGAGCTACTGGGGCAGGTGTGTTCAGGCAAGATGCCAAGTTGAAGGCATGTTGCACCTCCTCCTCTTCAGCTGTGAGGGGTCAGGGCTCCTGAGCTGGCCTGGGTCTCAGATGCTGTTGGCAGGAGGACCAGAGGGGCATAAAGTTTCCGCGGGGGGATAATGAAAAGCAAAATGACTTTCCTTTTTTTACAAACAGAATATTTTTCCTCTGGTACTCTTTGCAGTCATCATGGGTAAGGATTAAATGTGTCATAAAATACAAACTTTAAAAAAAAATACAAACTTTTATTCATTAGTAGAGGTTTGAAAATACTTTTAAAAATAGTGTTTGGATTGGGCCAAGAACACAGAGGTAAAAATGAGCTCCACCCTGGAAATCCCCATGGAGCGTACCCCTTTTCGGCCAGCACATGACAGAAAATTCTCACTTCAGACTCTAGTTTTTTGCTGCAGTGGAAGCCACTGTGAAATTGCTTGTGAATCCTTCTTGAAATTTCCTGGACATGTACCAGCCTACGAGACTCCTTTCTTAAAATTGATATTGTACTGGCTACGTGAGTCTGCACTTTGCTCTTTCATTTCTTGGTGGATTTTGGAGGCAGCAGTAGGTTTGCCTGAGTATTTAAGTGGCAGCACAAGATCTGTGAAATAGTGTGTGAATCAGCCAGTGTGATCCGCTGTTGAGTGGTTGCCAGTCAGCACAACAAGGAGCAGCCTTTCAGATATACCTTTGTTTTCAGCTGTGTTCTTTATAGAAGGAGTTCCTGGACAGAGCAGAGTTGCAGAGGAGTAACGTGCTAGCTTTGATGGACATGGTCAGAGTGCCTTTCCAAGAGGGGACAGAGAATGCTGCTCCTGGTTGTGCCTCGCAGAGCTAGGATCCGTAGTCACTACACTGTGCTGTTCTGCTGTCTGGTCTTAGCCCTAGGCTGATGGATATAAAGGGGTATGTTGTTGGCTTCTTGTTCATATCTTCCATGAGGAGTGAGGTGATATAAACCGTCTGTGTTTCTTTCTTGAGCCTTCCCTTATGAATCCCAGGTTAGCTTTCTGTTGCTGTGACAGAATGCTAGAGATAATCTACTTCTAAGGAGGAAAAGGTTTATTTTGGTTCATGGTTTCAGAAGTTTCAGTCCATGGTATATTGGCCCCATCTCTTTGGGCCTGTGGCAAGGCAGTATATCATAGCAGGAAGCATGTGGTGGAGTAGAGCTGCTCACCTCACTGAGGCCTGGAAGCAAAGAGAGACATGGGAAGGGACCAGGACCCCAGTATCTCCTTCAGGGCCTGCCCCCAATGACTGAACTTCCTCCCACTAGGCCCTGCCTCCTCAAGGTTCCACCACCTTCAACAATGCCAACAGCAGGGACCAAGTCTTTAATTCATGAGCCTTTGGGGAAAACTTCACATTCAAACTATAACATGTCCTTTGCCCATTCTTCTACTGAATTTTCACTTGGCTTTATTGGGATATAACTGGTAACTAAACATTGTGTAACTTTTTAGAAAATGATGTAGTATTTACATATAACCTACACACACCCTCTCATATACATTAAATCACCTCTAGATGACTTATAACACCTTACACAATGTTGATGCTGGGTAAGAACTTGTTATACTGTATTGTTTAGGAAATAAGGGCATGAAAAAGGTCTGTACTCATTCAGTACAGATGCAATTTTTGAAAAAATATTTCAGTCCAAGTTGGTTGAATCTGAAATCATGGAACCCAGGAATATGGAGAGCAGTAAACAGTAGTCACCACGCTGTATATTAGCGCCACAGAACTTATTCATGTAATAATTGACAATTTGTACATTTTGACCAACATTTCCCCACTTCCTTCACCCACACTCAGACTCTGGCAACTGGTGGTGGTATTTCTTACGCATTATTTTTATGTGTAAAGGAAATAAGCTCTTCGATTTATATTGCAAAAGTTCTTTCCAGGTTACTGTTGTCTTTATCTTGTATCATACATTTTTTTACTTTGCTGAGCATTTATGGAGTATTTTTTATATCAGTCTTCTTCCTTTGAGGTTACTGAACTTTTGACATTAGCATGACCTTGGCACTCTTAAGATTTCTTTTTAAATAAAGTTTTCTTCCAGAAATTTTATGGTGTCATTTTAAAATTAAATGTTTGATTTACATTTTGGTGTATGGATGCGGAAAGAGTTGCGTTTTGAGCATTTCCAAAACTATGTGGTGCACCTTGCCCTGTCTGGTTTGGGAGGCTGCCTTTTTCATCTTTGTCTAGATCGTTTCTAGATGGATTGTGGGGATTGTCTCTTCAGGCTCCAGACCCTGGCTGCTTTATTTACTGGGGATTTATGGTGCATTTTATTACCTGGTAGAACTTGTCTCTGCCTTTGTCATCACCATTGCTTTTCACATTTCCCCTGGATAATTCTGCAGGTCTGTTTTTCCTAGAATCTTTCAGATCAGCTTGTTTAGTTACACACTAAAAATTCCCATGGGCATCTTTATTTAGCATGAATTAAATTTATCTAGTTAGAGGGAAAATGTCACCTTGATAGTATAGAATCTTCCTAGCCAAAAAGGGTTTATCTTTCCATTTGTTCAAGTCTATTTCCTTCATCCATAAACTTTATTCACAGAAATCCCACACATATCTTTTTTCATCAATTCCTTGATGTTTTATCTTTTTTACTGTTATTAAAAATGTTATTGCTTATTTTTTCTAACTTGTTGCATCTGTAGGTACAAAGAAACCTATTTTTATGTTATTAAATTTGAAAGCATTGACTTAATGAATTCTCTCATTTCTTTTCAAACTAGATATTTAGCTGTTTTCTTATTTTTTTTTCCTGGTGTACACCATACCATCTGCAAATTAGAATGAGTCTTGCTATTTCTTGTCTTATTTTCTGTTACTTTTTCCTCTTGTCTAATTAGGGAGAACAGAAGCAGCAATGTTATATAACCATGAGATATGCCCACTACTGAAATATAGCATCATTTTGAAATATCTATCATTTTATTTTTTGTTAAAAATTTTTAAATCATATACAAAAGTAGAAAGTAGTATACCCTCCACCAATCAAAGTCGCCAGTATTAACCCACTCATGGCCAATGGTGTTTAACCTACCTTCCCACTCTCTCCAGATTTTTCTAAAGCAAGCCTCAGACCTCATATCATATCCTTTTTAAATATTTTAATTATGTATCTCCAAAATATAAGAATTTTTTTCAAAAAAAAGCCAATACCATTATCACAAATAAAATAAAATTATCCATCATTTCCTTATATTATTAAATACTTGTTTAGTGCTTCCATTTCCCCAGTTTACAGTGTGCTTGTTCCAGTGGAGATCCAAATCAAGTCCATACACTGAGATTGGTTAATACATCTTGTCATTCTCTTATGGCTCTTATTTTATAGATACTCCACCCATCTCTCTGTTTTCCTTTTTAACAACTGTTTTGTTGATATTATTGTGGAAGAATCTACATCATTTATTCTATAGTTCCCTGTAATCTGGATTTTGCTCATTGCATCCTCATGGTATTGTTTAACATGTTCCTCTCTCTTTTGTGTCTATCAAAATGGCATTTAAATATA
>NW_004624768.1:2243757-2307205 GCF_000247695.1 Heterocephalus glaber
ATTGTTTAAAGTATAGCATATTCAGTTTGATTGGAAGAACATGTCCTAGATAAGTGATTTTTCATCAGGAGGTACATGATTTCTGATTGTCTTTCTTTTGGTGATATTAGTGGCAATTAATGTTCATTGTGTAGATCCACTAACTCCATTTTCCCTTCATTGATGAGCTGGACTTCTGTAGAGAGAAATTCATCAAGTATTTGGTTATCCTGAATATAGTTCACATAAAAAAGCAGTTTCAGTTAATTTTTAAATCATTAATTTCTCTAACAACCCCTAAAGACAACCAGTAAGGGTTTTATACGCTGTCCCCAGGAGCTCTCAGGTTGAAATGCACTAGTGTGTTTTAGTGTGTTGCATCGCCATGCTTCCTGCTTCTTTGCTGTGTCATCATTGTCCTGTGCAAGGCTTCATAGGTTGGTTGCTGAGTTCTATTAACCTGGCCCCAGTAGTGTTAGTTTTGCTTTCTGGTTTTACTAGATACTCTGGGATCATCTTAAATATTTCTTGCCCCAGGACTAGAAGCAGTCAGTTCTTCTTCCCAGGAGTCCTTTGAAATAATATTTAGAGATTGTAATCTTGGCACTGTGAGTGCTCATTTCTGATGATTTGGTCAGAGGTCACTACATAGCTATGTGTGGTAGGCAGTGTCTAAAATGGTGCCCTGTGATCCCCATCTCCTGGTATTTGTGTCGTGACTTAATTCCCTTCCCTTGAGAGTGGGCTGGACCTGTTGGCTCCTCTCTAGTGAGTAGAACCTGGCAGAAGGGATAGGATATAAATCTCAGAGTTAGGTTACAGAAAGACGAGGGCTTCCATCTGGCTCTCCTTTTCTTCCTCTCTCTTGGTGTTCTCTCTAAGGACCCTCATGGTTGAGTTGCTTGGTTGAGAGGACTAAGTGGCACGGGACACGTGTCTCTGGACAGCAGCCTCTTGAGTGCACTTGGAAGTGGGCCCTTCCTGAGTCAGGCCTTGCGGTGGCTCCGGCCTCGGCCACCCTGGTTGCAGGCTTGTGACACCCTGAGCCGGAGACACCCAGCTGAGCTGCACACAGATCCCTGATCCACAGAAACTGTGAGCTAATAAGTGTTCGTTGTTTTAAGCTGCTAAATTTTGGGGTCATTTGTTATAAGCAACAATGTACTCTTTTTAAAAGATAAACTACATCGTGATTCATACTGATACGTCCGGACCGACGATAGACTCCTTACATTTATACTTTTTTCCTCCTGTGCCCCAGATCCTCATTCTCAAGGACACCACCATGATTATGCACTTGTTTTATTCTGCTAATCACTGCAGCCTCCAAACAACAACAGCGTCAACACCGCCAAGGACACATGGCTATTTATTTGGATTTACTTTTGTCTTTAGAGTGGAGCCCGCAAGGGATGTATGATCAAATGGCTGTGCCTTACAATATTGTGGAATTTTTTCCCTTTTGTGATTATGTCATCCATGGATGCACAGATTCACTTGTTTCACTTTTTCTTTCAAGTTTTAGAATTTGCTTTGTTGTTGAATTCTATTCTGTAATTATATAAAATACTTGCAGGGTTCCAAAGTCATATATACAACACAGGCTATATGCAATGGTATCCAGTTTCTTCCCCTACTTGTTTCCTTCTTGCCTCATTTATTGCTTCTCTCCATAGATAACCATTTTTACATTTGACATATTTTTTTCTGATTTTTAAATTTTTGTATAAGCTTTAAAAAAATGTTCTTAACTGATACATAAAAACAAGGCTGCGTATATCAAAGGGATGCCATATGATGTTTTGGTACACATATGCAATGTGTAATGTTTAACAGTCTGTGTATTATTATCGTCAGCATATCTACCCCTTTCTTAGGTCAAAGGTGTTGAATTTTGACCTTTGCGCCATCTTGCTTTGCTTACTTAACCCTAAATTGGGGAGATTGTACCTAAACGCAGTGCTGCGCCCGGTGGTATACAGAGGCTGTTCTGTAGAACTCCACTGTTCAGTGGATGTTTCCTCTTCAGGAATAGCTGGGTGGTCTCCAGGTTTTTGTTTTTACAAATAGTGCTACAGCAACAGCCTAGGCCTTTTCCCATTTTTGCTAATTTTTAAATTCATTATGCTTCTTCTGGGACGTCATTCTCCCACATGCAAGTTTATGTTTAACATCTGTCTCCAGCAAATCCAGGCGACTCTGAACTTGGCTTTGACCTTCCTTCCCACTCTGTCTTGGGTTCTCTTCCTCTCAGCAGCCATGACCCGGTGCTCTTCACTGGGTCCTGCCGTGCTAAACTGTGGCACTCCGGGCCCTTTCCTTCAGTGGCAGCCCAGCCATGTGGCGAATGTCCCACAGGCCTGATTTTACAGACAGCCTGTCTTTCCTACCAACCTCACAGGATCACTTTGGGAGGGGCTTCTCAAAGGCACAGGCCACTGCAGTAAAGCAGCATCCAGCTGGCTTGGAGGAGGAGGCACTGGAGGCAATGGAGCCTTCCCAGGGCTTGAGTCCACACCCTGGCTCTGCGGTGGAAGGTCCAGTGTGGGACCCAGTTACGCGACTAATAATCACCACCTCCTGCCTCCTCTCCCCGTGTGAGACCCTCTTCCCAGAGGCTGGGGTCCTCTGCTGACTGGGCTGTCTGCCCAGTGTGTGGGCTCAGTGCCCCCCATTTGTGGCATCCGAGCTGCACTGTGACCCTCACTCCATCTGATGTCTTCTCTCCTGGGTCTGCCACGCTCCCTCCACTGGCTGCCGAGCCCTTCTGTGGCCCTGCACTTGGGCACATTGCCAATCTACCGTCTCTTCCGAGCCAGGCTTGGGGATGGGCTGCCCATGGCCCGCGTCTCCTGCCTCCTCTGTGCATTGGCTGGCTCCTGGCCTGCTGTCCTTGGGATCTGCTCAAAGTCACTGCTGGCTTCCCTGTCACAATCCCCAATACATGAGGGCTCCTTGCCGGTGGCTGGCACCAGCATGGGTCCAGATGGGATGCTCCTGCCCCTTCCCTTCTTGGCATCTGTGGAGCTGGCTCCTGGGCCCTCCCCTTGATGCCTCAACCATGTCCGCTGCTTCCCTTGGCACCTCTGTGTGTCTACTGACCCCTCAGGCAGCTGCCTGGAGCTCCCCTTGGAAGATGCCCTGGCTCCACATGAAATTCGCCTGGAATCACCACCCCAGGTTTGTGTGCCTACCCGCCCCCTTCAGGGAGCAGCAGTGCCTTCCGTCCAGACCTCCTCATTCTCACGTCCTACCTGGTCCGACTCCCAGGCCTCCTGAGTGCATCCCAGCCTGGCCCCATTTCTCCCCTCCATCCCCACCTTGGTTCAGGCTGCCATCCTCACTCTTGCTTGGACCACTGCAGTAGCCCTCAGTGGCTCTCTGTTCTTCTCTGCTGTTTGCCTCTGGGCACCCACCCCTAAGTCCTAAAGGACAGTGTTTAGGCCACTTCCCTGGTTGAGATTCTAGACTGACAGTCTTTGATATGGCTCCACATCCTTGCATGTGGCCAACACTTTCTCTACAGCCCTTCCTTGTTCCTCCTGCTGGCCCATCTCCAGTACCAGGAAACCTAGACATCTCATCCTTCTGAAGTATCATGCTCCTTGCCACCCCAGGACCTTTGCACCTGCTCTTGCAGCTGTCTGGAAAGCAAACAGTCTCCCTTCTTCTGCTTTATGGCTTGCTGGTTTTTTCTCATCCTTCAGACCACAGCTCAAAGAGCAGCTACCCTCAGATTCTTCATGAAGCCAGCCCCCCCACCCCCAACTTGTTGCTTCTTTTCTAGGGTGACCTAGCATCCCCAGGCCTTCCTGATGCATTTCTTGTCAGTGCGGGACTGGCATGTGCCTTTCCTTTCAGCCTGTGATTGCCACGTTTTCAGTCACGGAGCTCACAGGTCCTTACTTGTGGGCTCTGAAATGCTGAATACCTGCATTTCTGACACTGATCTTAGGCAAGACTTTCAGCCCCACTCGGATGTTGCTTATTTGTAAAACTGGGACAGTGACGTCTGGTTCGTGGATGGGACTCCGTGCTGCCACACAGAGGGCTGAGGCACGGAGCACCGGGCTACCCCGGGACTTCCTGTCTCACAGTGCCGCGCCTCGTGGGAGCGCCCCCGTGTGGTCATGCGCAGTTCTGCCCCGGAGTCATCCAGCCCCCATGGAGAGGGGAGAACCAGGCCGTGTCTCCGAGTGAACGAGACCGCCTGGGGCCGGGCTGGCGGGTGGGAACCCTCTGTGCGATGCCAGATCACCCTTCTCGGGGGTAGCTCCGTGAGACCCTGCCACTTCCCTGTCCGGGTTGCTGACGAGGGGCCACCAGGACCCGGGCTTCCTAAGGGGCCGTTTAGGCTGCAGCTTCTTCAGGCCGGGGAGGAACTGGTCCCTCTTAGCCCTGCGCTCCAGGCAGTCGGTGCCTGACACTGTGAGAAAGGCCCTCAGAGATGTTTCCCGAGGAGGAGAAATCCCCTCTGGGGAGGCAGGACTCCTCCAAGTCTTGATTCTTTTGTCATTCGTCTCCCTCTGGTGGTCTCAGGTGCACGGGCAGTGCAGGAGTTGAGCAAAGTAAGAGCAGTTTGCACCAAAATGTGCAGGCCCAGCTTCTCTGTGGAAAGGAAATGCTTGGCTTTGGCTTTGCAGTTCAGGACTGCAGTTGAGAAGTGCGGCTGGGGTCTGAAAAATGGCCTCGCCCCTGTGGTGACAGCCCTGCTGTCCTCTGCTGGTTTCCTTCCCACACAAGCAGGGGCCAGGCTGGCAGGCAGGAGGTCCTCTCACTGCCTCCTGCCCTGTTTCTTGTTGGCAGAGGGGGAAGGCAGGCACACCGACTCCCGGCAGAGTTGAGGCATCTGTCGGAGTTGCAGCAAAGACCTCGTCTGCTCCGGGGCCTCGTCCCAGGGAGTGGGCACTGCTGCAGGTGGACGCCGCTTACACACGGGCGTCTGGGCCCCCAGGCTGGCCCTGGTGGGGTGCAGCGCTCTCCAGTGGACGTGAGGCCTGTGTTCCATAAATCTCCTCGGAGACATGGGTTGAGCTAGAAGTGTGAACTTTAGCAAGGCGTGGAGAACTGACCAAGGTCGCCTAAGGAACTGGCAAGCGAGAGCTTGGAAGGCAGCAGCCTCCCAAGCGGAAGTTGAGTTCAAAAGGCAAGGCTTGCTGCATCCCACACCGTAGGAACCTGGCCCATGGGGTGCTGTGCAGCCCGTGAGGACACTGGCACCCCATCACCTTCCTGCAGAACACAGTGGCGCCATCTCCTGGCCAGTAATGGTCACCGTCTGGCCTCACTCTGGGGTGACATTGGCAAATGATGGTTGCAGCTGAACGATGCTTAGTGGGCAGCACAAGACCCGAGGGTAAGCGTGCACGAGGCAGTGAAAACTGGGGTGCTTCAGTCTGAAGCCCCGGGGGCAGGGGGCATGGTGGAGGCTGCTGCCTGTGATGTCCCTGTGGCCTCTGTTGGGGTGGCCTCTGTGTCCCCCAGCTGGTGCACCAGCAGTGCAAACCACGACTGCCTGTGGACAGATGGGCGCCGTCCCCATGAGCCCCTCACCCACTGGGCACAGCCAGCGCTGCCCAGCTGGCCAAGGACTTTGTCAGCATCAGAATAAGGGCCGTGCCCACGGGACAGGAGGAGCCAAACCTACCCTGCAGTGGAGTCCTATAGGGCAGCCCAGGCTTTCGTGCCCTTCCACAAGCCACAGTGTCCCGGGGTGACAGCTCCTGGCCCTCCAGGAGAAAGCAGGTAGTCCGTGCCTTTCGGAGGGCGTGGCCTTGGAGATTCCCGATGGCTTTGCTCCTAGGAGGCAGAGGCCTCCGGTCCTGTCCCGCCCACCTGGTGCCGTCCCCCCTGGCCACTGTCGCTGGGAAGATGTCCGTGACAATTGCATGACTTGGGGAGACCTGCTCTGAGGTTGGCCTGGTGCTCAGCAGGACCCATGTCTCAGCCTCTTAGTTCCTGATGCAGCCCGAGAGCAGACGCCCTGGCCCAGGATGAGTAGGTCCCGGAGGCGGGGTCCTGCAGAGTCGCAGGCTCGGAAGCCGAGGCCCCTCTCCAGGGTGGCTCTTTCCTCAGGAGCTTCTCCGTGAAGTGTGACCGCAGCGGGGTGCTGCCTCTCACTCCCTAGTGGGGGACGGAGAAGCTGGCTCCTAGAACAGGGCCACCTCCCTGCACCTGGCCTCCAGGCCGCCAGATGCCAGGATTGCCTCCGCCTGAGGTCGGTGCTGTCGTCAGACCTGACGGTGACCTCATGCTTTCTAGTCTGAGTGTGGGTTTGTAGTGATGACAGACACTCGATTACTTTAATAACCTAGAGCACTGCCCACCCCAAAGCTGAACTTCCTGCTCTGTGCCCAGAGAGCGCCACCTTGTGTCCGGAGGCCTGGCTGCCCTGGGGGCTCAGCGTCTCCATTCCCCCACTAGTGGCCGCACACTGTGGCCCAAGGCCCACTCACCTCCCCTGTCATCACGCCCACCTCCTGCTGCCCTACGTGGTGTTCCCTCCAGAGACGGGACACCGGTCTGGAGGCCCAGGGATGCCAGCTTCTGTCCTGAGATGCAGAGGAGGCTTCAAGCAGGCACAAAGGACCAGGTTTCTGGCCCTCTTGGGGTAGTGTGAGGAGTATTCTGGGGCTGGAGAGTCATGTTTTAGTCCAGGCTGCCTCAGGCAAGTGCCGTAGCCCGGGTGGCTTCTGAACAGGCCTCTGTTCCAGAGGCCGGAAATGGGTCCTGGTGACAGTGTGGTCGGGCACCAGTCACGGGTGCAGGTGTCACTTTTTGTTGTGTCCTCACATGGCAGAGCCAGTGAGCTTGCTGGGGTCCTATTTATAAGGACACTATGTTCATTCTTTGAGAAAAGATATTAATATATTTATTACTGAACTCTTACTATGCAGTTCTTACCAGAGGGAGGAGAAGGGTCCACTGGATTCAGGGATGCGGCGAAGGGTGTTTAAGCCCCCTTGGGGAGGCCAGAGCACATTTAAAGCCCGGAGAGGACCCAGTTGATAGGACATGGCTAAGTGCAGGGGGAAGGACAAAAGGGTCCCATAGGGAGGGCGGGGTGGGATGCAGGATTCTCAGACTCCAGAAGGGACTCTGCTGCTTCCCAGAGAAGTGGCAAGGATGGCAGATCAGCTCCGGCCATGCAGACCAGAGTGTGCAGGAGAGGCAAGGGCTGCAGAAGTTGAAAAGATGGAAAGAGGAGCCGGGTGTGGTGGCGCACACCTGTGATCTGAGTACTCTGGGAGGCTGAGACAAGAGAATTGCAAGTTGGAGCCCAGGCTGGGCAACGTAGTCCACTGAGTGACTTAACAGGACTCTGCCTCTAAATAAACAAAGAGGTCTGGGTATGCAGCTCAGTACAGAGGCCCTGGGTTTGATCCTCAGTACCCAAAAGAAGATGCAGAGCAGTATGATGAAGGAGCTCCTGTCCAAGGAAGAGTCTGTGTTGTCAAGGAGTCTGGGATGTGTTGGGACCACGACTGAGTGTGAATTTCCGATGGCACTGATTGTCCTGCAGGGCAGACCCACAGGAAACAGACAGAACCCTGGGGCAGGCAGACAGGGCAGAGAGGCAAGGGCATGAGGTCCCAGGAGGGGATGACTGTGAACTAGCTGGATGGTCTCAGCAACAGGGGGTCACCAGTGAGACCCCGGGACAGCTGGCAGAAAGTGGAAGGTCAGGAGGGCACTGGCAGCAGGGCCAGGGAAGTGCAGGATAGTTCACCCTGGACACTGGAGTGGCTGGGGGC
Organism: Heterocephalus glaber; assembly: GCF_000247695.1. Next base: position 2,251,491 of record NW_004624768.1, read on the forward strand.
ATGGGGAGGGGCAGTTGGGGCAGCAGAAGGAAACTAGGAGCCAGGGTAAGGTCCCCCAGAAAGAGGGCTCTGGGCTGGAGGTGTGCAATGTGAAGGGATTAAGGCAGCCATCCTGGGCCTGAGAGGAAGGCTGAGTGGTGGCCTGGGTGCAGCGACTACACCCCAGGGCCAAATCCTCCTGGCCGCCTGCCCTATTTTCTGCATAAGGTTTGACTGGGACACGGCCCCACCCACTCATTTGCATATCATCTGTGACTGGTTTTCCCCTCAGACCCAAAGTGAGTCCTTGCAGCTGACCACAAAGCCTACAGCAGTCAGCATCTGGCCCTTTCCTGGAAAGCTTGCCCTGTGCCGTCCCATAAGGAACCCTTAGCAGCTAACTCCTGGCAGTTAATGAAAATCACAACCACCTCAGTGGCCCTGGGGATAGGTTCCCAGCGCCTGTGCATTCCCAAATCCATGGCACCGCACACACTGGGCTTCTCTTGGGTATGTGGGCTCCACCCAGGCAGCAAGGGGCACCTGTCCCTCAGGCCTGGACTGTTGCCCACGAGACTGCTGTGCTGTCTCCAGTACACAACCCATGGTGTTTGCATATAGTGTCTGCACATCTGATGTGTGCTTTCAGGCATTTCCAGATGACTTCTAATACCTAATGCAACGTGAACACTGTGCGAGGCGTCTTCGTACTGTGTGTAGGGACTCCTGAGAAAAGGCCCCTGTGTGTTTAGAACAGACTCACCCATCATGGGTCACTGCACAGCACACGATCCGAGGTTGGTCGAATCCACAAATGCAGAGTGGTAACTGTACCTACGGAAAAAGATTCGGCCTCCACTTGCAGTAGTCCCAGTCCCAGTGCCCAGTGGCTCCTGTATGGAACAACACAGGGATGGAACAGCCTGGCAGTTTCGCTGGGGCACCACGGTCTAGCGGTAGCAGACGGAATGAGTACTATACCGCCCAGCCCGGGCCTGAGGTGTGGTAGATGAGAGGCTACAGATGGCAGGGCCATGGGACAGGAGAGGAAGGCCAGGCTGGAGGGGGAGAGGCCCTGTCAGCTGACTGCCCTCAGTCCAGCAGGCTCCACGGGAGGTGCGGAAAGTGCCTTCGAGTTCGGAAAGCAGCACATTCTATGCATGTTACAGCACATGCTTGTCACCTTGGAGTGAACCTAGCTTGTGTGACAGCTGTGGGACACCGGAATGGGCCTCCTGACACTTTGCACAGAGTCTCCTGGCCCCTGTGCTGGTTCTGTGCAGTTACCTTCACCAGGCACGATGGGGTAAGGAAGGAAACAGCCACCTGGTTGGCCCAGATTCCAGGGGCTCCCTTCTCACTTGCCTGTCCTGGCTGCCATGGTCCTGATGCCAAGACCAGGCTTTTGAGTGCTTTGCCCACGGTGTTCTCTCTGGGGAGACCCTCACTCTGTGCCCCCTCAGTTCCAGGGCCCTGTGAGCCAGAAGACCTCATCGATGGGATCATCTTTGCTGCCAACTACCTGGGGTCCACCCAGCTGCTCTCTGAACGCAACCCCTCCAAAAACATCCGCATGATGCAGGCACAGGAGGCCGTCAGCAGGGTCAAGGTAGGGGTGCTCCTGGGCCTCCCAGGGATGCCCGCTTGGGTGGTCTTCTTTGGGGAGCACGGCAGTGGGGCAGAGGCATCCTGTCCAGCTCTGACTGTGCTGCCCTGGTGTGGAGTGGGAATAGTCAAGGTGCCCAGCCAGGCCTAGGGAGATTTCCACCCCAGCTGGGCAAATGCTAGGCTGGGTTCAGAGACCACCAGCTGCCTAATAAGGGACAGTCCCCCCAGGCTCTCAGAAACACAGCTTTTCACAGATAATTGTTCTGAACCATGCTAGTTATAAAACATGTTTGTTTGACACCACAAATCCCATTTCAACAATGTGTGTATTTTTAGCACCATTCAAAGTACTTCCAGAAAGAGGGAAAATAATCATGTTTTATTTAAATGCATGACCTCAAGGAAACCTCAGACAGGCTTGCAGCTCGAGGTGCATGTTGGAGTGTCAGCTTTGGAACAGCAGGTGAGGGTGGACTGGGAATGAGGAGGCCACATCAGAAAACCAGATGGGGTCAGGAGGGATGGGAAAGTCTGAGGCGGTGCCCCTCTGGGAAGAGTGGGGCCTGCACATGCTGCCTGCCTGTAGGGGGAGCAGTCAGCCCTCATCCTGGCTCTCCTCTGCCCACCCCATGCTGACCTCTAATGGAGCCTGGGAAGCAGCACGAGGCCATCCATGGTGGCCAGGAGAAAGCAAACTGAGTGAGGAGGGTTACTGAGCCCTGCAGCCAGTGCCCCTTAGCAAAAGACCTGGTCCTCTGGCCCCTGAGCCGGAGCGGCTTGCTCTGCTCCTTGCTGTGCTCTGCCCAGCACGGCCCTGTGAACGGAGGCCTGACGGTCATTCCCAGCGTCGGAGCAGTGCGTGTGCTGGACACAGGAAGTGGTGTCCGCCTGTCTCCGAGGACTTCTGCTGGACACCAGGGCTGAGTGCTGGGATGTTGAGCCCAAGCCTGAAATAACCTTGCTGCACCTTTCTTCCCACACCCACCTGCTTTTCTCTTCTCTTACATGCTGCTCAGAGGATGCAAAAGGCTGCTAAAATCAAGAAAAAAGCGGTGTGTAGGACCATTGTCCCGGAATGGTGGTGTCCACTTGTGTGTCTGTGGTCTCCCCTGTTCAGTGGGGGGCTTCCCGGGGATCCAGATAATTTACCACAGAACCCTTTCCCCCTTCCTTCGGTAGCTGAATACCAGACTTGAATGAAACTGCAGATACCACTTTTTTTGACCGCCCACTCACAGAAGAGTTTAATAGTTGCTCTTTTTTATTTTTCTGTTTTAGATTCTCCTATGTTCCAAAGCATGGCTAATGCTGCAAGGTTCCTGTTTTATGTGGACATTTTTAGATGGCAACGTGATCTATCCAGTGTACATAGGGCCTCCTGTACAGCGTGAATGACACTGTTCTGGCATTGAGATATATTGTTTCATTTACCAAATCGGGATGGAAGTAGCTCAGTTTGCCCCTGAGATGCTTCCTGTGTTGACAGCAATTTTTGAAGCCTGAGCAGACTTTAAAAGAAGAACAACTAGGTGGAAGTGTAGTCCTTTGTCAAGCTGGTCATTTGGTGACGACTGGTGATTTTTTAGCTGCCCTCCTCATACAAAAGTTGTCAAAATGCTTGTTGTGGGAAAGACCAGGGAGAGTCCATGGAGACTTGGTACTGGTTTGTTGCCTGCCGTTCCTCTGGGAGCCTCTGGATAAAGCAGGATGGCCCGCAGTTGCAGACCTGCAGCTGCAGTGTGCTGTCCCCCGCAGCCTCTCAGTGCCTGCCTGGGCTGTCCAGGCCCAAGCCCAGCTGGAGCAGGGGAGCCCTAGCTTGCTCCTGCAAGCTGCAGGATCAGAGGTCCTGTGGAGGGGCAGGGCACAGGCAGACCTAGCTGAGAAAGGCCTCAGTGGCCAGGAGCCATTTGGTGACAAGTGGTTCTTCCTCCCGAGCAGTGACGTGTTCAGGACCACTTGCCCAGAGCTGGCCAGGCAAATGCTGATGGCTGAGCCCCACCACTGACACAGCAAGGCCACCCTTACTCTCTGGCGTCCTTCTGTAGGATCTGGGAGGTTGGTCCCCTCCCTCCATCCACCAGGGTGCAGTGTGGGTGCCCTCCCCTTCCCTGTTATTGTCCAGGTTTTGGCACCATCCGTTGACTCCCACCCCCACCCCGAACCTGGCCTCTTCCCTGTACAAGCAAGACACGTCTCCCCATCTCATCACTGACACCCGAATCCGCCCACCACTTTCCTGACTTGCTTCTGGCTTTGACCCACTTTGGAGCAAGGGGGTTTAGATCTACAATCCCCAGAACAAAACTTTTAAAAGTCTATTAGTGGTTCTTTTGACCTGATTTATTAAAACAGAGAAAAATCTCCTCCACAGTCCTCAACACTATTTTTCAGATGGATTGTTTAGGACTCTATTCTTCTTCGGATTAGTTAAAAGCAGTATTGTCCTGGGAAACACCAAAAGCCCACAAGATCTTTTCCTTTGAAAACTGAGCTAAAATACAAATTTATCATTATAATACAGGGCCTCTCTGTGACTCAGAATTCTTGAGAAATAGTCAGCAGGGAGATGTTGGATTTGAGATTTTCTAGTGAGTTAATTAAATCACAGTTTCTGCTGTTTTGAAGTGGAGGATGCACCCCCGCAGGCTCCCAAATGACCGCACTGAACTATCCACCCCGCTGGGCAGGCCGGTGGAGCCCGCTTCCCATCACCACTGGGCAGCAGTAATTAGGATTCTCACAGGTGTAAAAACCAATTAAAGGCTGCCCTGCTTTGGGGCAGATCTTGAGTAGTTTGCTCAGCTTCCAAAACAGTGCATGAAAACATAACTCACAGCTGTACACGGAGCTTCCTCCGGTGGAGGCAACAAATCAGAGGCATTTGTGTGCCAGCTTCTGTCCACCTCTCGGTGTCACTGTAGGGTGCACCTGCGCCCACCCTGAGTCTCACTGTCCTTATGGATGGCAAGACCAAGGGGATCCACACCGTTGTGACTGTTCAGACCTGAACGGAAGGGCTGACGTTTTAATTCAGCTTCCACGAAAAAGTTTTCCCCGGGGATACTTGGAATTCCCTATCTACGAAACAGAGCTTTTAATCTAATGGTGCTGCGCCTTCACTGAATTCCACAGGGGCTGGCAGAGGGGCCCAGCTTGCTACAGAGAGGAGGGGCTCCAGCACAAGACCCCGGGCAGCTGCTCCCTTGCTGTTCACGCCTCCCAGAAACACCTCGCTTCCCTCTCCTCTGTGCCTTTTACACTCTGTCCTGGGGACGCACATGCAGCTCTGGATTCTAAGCCAGGCTTGTAGATTTCCAGCGGCTGCTCCACTCGGAAGTAGCATTTCCTTCCACACCGCCTCAGGGTAATTGGGAAAACCGCCAGGCTTTGGTTGGAGTGCATATTTCGATTTGTAACTGCATCTCCTGTCCTTCCTTAGAACTCCGAGGGGGACACCCAGACCCTGACAGAAGTGGACCTCTTCATCTCCACGCAGAGGATCAAAGTTTTAAATGCAGACACACAGGTGAGTGCCCAAAGGACAGCTGTCTGGGGTTGCACCTTGGAACCCTGGAGAACACAGTCTAGCTGCAGAAGTGTTTTCCCAAGTCCGGGAGGGAACCGTGTCTCCAAGGGCAGCGATTCTGCAGCCTGGGCCTTCCTTAAGTGAATTGTGGCTGTGGAAAGTAGAGCAAGCTGCAGGGGGCCAAGCGGAAGGCTTAAAGCCAGCCGGGCCATTCTGATACAGTTTAGCTGGGATTACAGAGGGATGGCGCGGTGCGGGGGGGGGGGGGGGTAGTGAGAGGCCAGTTGGAAAGCGTGTGCTCTGCCAATCAGGATTCTGGAAGGGCCTTCCTGAAGGGCCCTCATGCTCAGCCTGCAAAGCCAGCTGGAGGCAGGACTCAGGATGGCCTGTGGCTTGGCGCATGCAGGGGCTCTGCAGACTTTCCTCTGTGATGCATTTGCCTCCTGTGGTGGCAGCCTGTGCCTGATGGAGATTCTGCTTTTTTTCCTGGGCCTCAGTCACCCCACAGAACTTACCTTTGGTAGGCAAAACAGTGAAACAAATGAATGAGCAAAAAGTGACCGTGCTGCGTGAAATATAAAGGACTGCCGAGCTGAGATGAGCCGTGAGAAGGTGGGAGGCTGGGGTTGCCGAGTAGATGCCAGGGTGGGGAAAGGCCCGAGGCTGTGCTTCCTGGCGGGGATTTGGTATGCAAGGACTCAGGAAGAAAGAGGGAAGGGGCTCGCTCAGCTTGACCCAGGTAAGAGTGGCCTGACGCCCAGGGTAAAGGCACCTTCTTTTCTTTGACACGGAATCTGCCAGTGACACTCTGGACCTGATGGATACCCAGATCCTCACAACTCAATGCTTTTACCAGCCACTGATGGTCTTGCCCTGACTGCTTACAATTTTTCAAGTGCCAGGTGTTGATTTTCTAAGGATACCACACTTAGTATTTTTAGTATGTGACATTCTTCTGTGAAAGTGCTTTCTGCTTTTGTTCCCCTCCCTCTTCTTCACTGTGGACTTTGGAATCCCCACCCCCACCCCCCGTGTCTCTGTCTCTCCCTGTCTCTCTCCAAACTTATGTTATCATTTTGGTAACCTCCTGAGAAGATAAGGTATGTTCCCTGCCTGAGATGTGGAATCAGCCATTTCTTCAAGGGACCATGGGTCCCTCTGAGGGGGCAGTGATGAAGAAACAGAGAGCTGGGTGCTGGATGGGCTCATGGTTCTGGGGGTGTCTTTGCTCCTGGGCCCTGACAGCTGACAGAGGGAGGCGGTATCAAAGGCCATGCATTCACACTTGTGCCTCCTACTCGCACCGGAGAGTTCTCTTCACCATCCCAATTCCACACACAGCCTCATTCCACCAAATAGTCCAGGTTCCCAAGCTTAAGGTATCTTTCTCTGTCACTGTCTGTGTTAGTCAGCTTTCCATTACTGCAATAAAATAACTCTTAAATTGAGATCATCAACTTGAAAAGAGGAAAGGTTTATGTCAGCTCGGTTCTGGAGGTTTGAGTCCATGGTAAGTTGGCCTACTTGTCAGAAGGCCTGTCACAGCACATTAGGGTGGAGGATGATGCTCGCCTCAGGGCTGAGAAGCAAAGAGAGGGGGAGGGATAGGCCAGATGCTGATCTCCCCTTTGCTAGGCCTCACTTCTTCCAGATTCAGTCCAATAGTGCCATGGGATAGGGACCAAGCCTGCAATCCACATTTTGGATCCAAACTATAGTACTCTCCTGCTGTCTACACACGGCCCATGTTACCAGGCCGTGGGGCAAGCAAGGGAAAGCTCAGCAGATGGCAGGTGAGCTGGGTGTCACCTCCTCCAGGCTCAGTGGGCCTGGAGTGGATGAGAACTGCTGGGAGTACTGAGCTCCTCCCTTGCTTCCCTATTCATGAAGAAGCCTAACCTTCGAGGGCAGAGGATGCAACGGGGCCAACTCCATAGTGTGGTTATGCCATGGCCCACTTCCCACCCCAGTGCCTTGTTGCCTGCCCACCTACCAAGGCCCTCAGTACTTCCTGAGGCCGACACTGTGACTCCTTGTCCATGTCACATGTCTGTTCTCCATGTTTGAGCCTGAGCCTTGTTCCACTGGTCTTTGTGTGGCCCCAGCCACCTCTCCTGGAGCCTTGCCCTTGGTGAAAACTTGGGGAGCACCTTCGACTTCTAACAGGGGTTCAGCATCCAACTTGTGATGCTTCTGACTTGGACTTAGTTTTCTCATCTTGTCTTGGGAAACTGTCTTGGCTGGTACTCCCTGCTACCCTTCTGTTCTACATCCTTCTTCTACCCACATTCAGTGATTCCCTAGGAGATCTCAAGGACTTAGCATGTTGCTTTCCTCATAGCTAAGGTGTATTCCATCCTGTGACTACAGAGCAATATCAGCATATTAACCAGCTTTCCGTCACTGTAACAAAATACTTGAAGTTAATTTACAGGGATGAAGGATTTATTTTGGCTCACAATTTCAGAGGTTTTAGTTCATGGTCATTTGGCCCTGTTGCTTCATGGGAGCACAAGGGAGAAGAAGCTGTTCACCTCATGATAGTCAGGGGTCAGGGAGAAAGAGGAAAGGGCTGGGGTTCTCGATATCCCCTTCAAGAGCGAGCCCCAATGACCTAATTGCCTTCCACCAGGCCCCAGTTCTTAAAGTTACCTCCCAATAGTGCCATGGGCTGGAGACCAACCTTTCAACACGTGGGCATTTGGGAAAGACTCCAGATCCAAAGTGTAAGAGTCAGCAAAGGGAAGGTGCATGGGCAAAGTTAAAGACAAAGCTGATAGTTTTCAGAGTCCTCTGTCTGTGAAGTCACGTGGGATGTGCTGAATTCTCTTACCAACAAGTGTGACAACATGTGTGAAGAGTTCTTCATCAGGAGCCACATGGAGACTCAGCACCAAAGGTCTTTACCAGGGATCTGTTACCCAGGTACCTTCTGCCTGGCATGTAGCACAGTTCCAGGCTCCCAGGAAGAAAGAAATGATCATCTTGGGCCATGTCATTGGTACAGACAATTCAGACAGAGTGAGCCACACTTACCAGTTAGACGGTGGCAGCCCTCCTGAAATCCAGCTTCCCAGTCACCAGCTGAGAGAAGACTTCAAAGGCAGAGCTTCCTCAGGATGGCTGCCTGGCCTGGGACAGTAACCGTTCCCTGCAACCCATCTTCTTGCTGATTTTCCTGTGAGGGTGCCACCACCCAGGTGTGGGTGGATGGACCATCAGTAGTTTGTGAGCTTGCTCCACATCGCCATTTAGAATGAACTGGAAGAAAGGTTACAACAGGAAATTAGTTTGACTGAAAAATAAAAATGTTGGCAGTGGAGCTGGAGAGGTGGGAATAGGAGAGAGAGACTGTGGAGGCTGAGGTGGCCAGCTGGGCAGGAGAAATGATGGCCGCCATGTTGGAAGCTGGCCTCTGCCAATGAGAAGGACTCTGCCATTGACATAAATTGGGACCTACGAACTGGACTGGGCTAGAAATCAGGAGCTGAAGAGCTACCTGCACTCTTCCCTTTTCCAGTGCTCCTCCTTTGAGTCTTGTGGTTGTGAACTACTCTCATAGCTTTGGCCAGTAAACAAGTCGCCCTCCTAGACAAATATGTGCGATATCTGCTGCAAGGCACGGATTCTATGAAGAAAAAAGAGGACGCCAGAGGTCACAGAAACAACTGATTTCCTTTTGTGACAGGAGAACAAAGGCACAAAACACCAACTGATTAGTTTTGTGGAGCCTTTGTGTGCAGCCTTGTTAGAAAGGGGTAATGGGCGAGATGTTCGGTGAAGATTTCTGTCAGACAACAAAAACTTTCAAGAGTAATGGACCTGCTGGGAGCCAGGGAATTGAAGTTGCCTGGGGAGACCCATTGCTCAGAAGCAGATTTACTCTTTCAGTGTCTCCTGGATCGGGCCCGGGAAGAATTCATCTGGTGGCAAATGTTGACCTAGATGCCTTCCTTCTCTGCAGAACAGGAATTTGACCAGGCACCATTGAGCCTACAGGAGAACACAGACCTTGCAGGAAAGGCCCCTTCTCCAGAGCCATCAATGGCCTCTAATCGGGGAGGGGACAGGCATTGCCACAGGGCAGGCTCCCTGCTCTCCTCCAGCAGACATGGAGAGCCACACACCAGCCTCAGCCTCCCCAAGTGTAGGCAGAGCCAAAAGTTGACCCCTTTGACCATGAATTACCACCTTAAAATGCTCTGTTAACCAAGCTTTGGTTCTCAGCCAGGACAGCCTTGCCCCCTACCTCTGGGACACTTGGCAATAGCTGGAGATATTTCTGGTTTCCTCCCTTGGGAGGGAAGTTGCCACTGGCATCTAAGGGTAGAGGCCAGGCATGCTGCTGACCTTGTCCCGGGTCAGAACCGCCCTCTGCAGTAAGCATCGACCTCATTCCAGATGTCAGTAGGGCCAACTTGGCGTGACTTCACGGCATGGCCTTATAATGTTCCCTGAGTGGCCTGATCTCCCTCTCCCAACAGGAAACCATGATGGACCACGCCTTGCGTACCATTTCTTACATCGCGGATATCGGGAACATCGTGGTGCTGATGGCCAGACGCCGCATGCCCCGGTCGGCCTCCCAAGACTGCATCGAGACCACACCCGGGGCCCAGGAGGGGAAGAAGCAGTACAAGATGATCTGCCATGTGTTCGAGTCGGAGGACGTAAGTAACGCTGGCGGGCACAGTGCCAGGCACATCTCCTGGCAGCGGAGGCCTTGTGTTTCCAGGGGCACCAGAGATTTGTCGCACTCTCTTTGGGTTTCTGAAGATAGCGAACATAGTTTTATTTCACTTCATGGGATAGGTTCCTCACCGCAGGAGCTGCTTATAAGTTGAGCAATAGATAAATATACAAGGGGAGCTATCTGTTAGCAGAAATCATTTTATAAAACTTTTCCCTCTTTAAAATAAACCTAATTTTGGCCTTACTTTTCTGTTGTTAAAATGCATCTTTTCACCTGCCAGGGTTGCATGAAGAGAGACACAGAAACCTCTGAGTTGAGCCCTGCCTTTGCACATGTCATTTCACTTCATGACCAATTTTGGTGTCACTTCAAAAAATACTTTTGCAGCCAGGCATGGTGGCACACAGGTATAATCCCAGAACTCTGGGAAGCTGAAGCAAGAGGATCTCACGTTCCAGCACAGCCTGGGCAAATGAGTGACTTATTGAGACCCTGTCTCAGAATATAAAAGGGCTAGGGGTGTGGGGACGTAGCTCAATACAAAGGCTTTGGCTTTAACCCCCAGTACTGCCAAAAAAGTTGAGGTTTGAAGTGCTATAGATTCACTGAGAGACCACGGAGTGGCACATGCCTGTTTTCCAGCTACTCTGGAGGCTGAGGCAGAAGGGTCATTGCTTGTGCCTTGTGCAGTTTGGAGCCACGTGGTCAGCATAGCAGGGTCCACCTTTTAAAAGATAAAGAGTGAATGCAGAAGGTGGATCCCAGACCCCTGATGGGTTCTCCTGCAGGCTCATCCCGGCAGGGAGGCCGTGCTGAGCCAGTCTCGTGGCTGTTGGCAGTGTGGGCTTTGAAAGCTTCCTCCACTCTCCGGTGAAGACAGCTCAAGTCTAGCTTTTGTCAGAAGCCACCCTGGTAGCCACAGCAACTGCCCAGGAGGCTGGAGCATTCTTGTTCACATGAGGACTGCTGTCCTAGTGTCGCCAGGACCTGGATCACAGAGAAGGGCCCCATTATTTTCGTGGTTATGAAATAAGGTGTAGAAACTATGTTTGAAGACAGGTTTCAAACTTGTAGGTGGGGGCAATCATCTTTTTCCTAAGAAACTGTCACCTGGAGATGCTTTGAAGCAATAGCAGATTTATAGGAGAGGACATTATTTACATGCAGACCCTCTAACGCATCGACCTGTACCTCCCATCATGACCCACAGACATGTGCACACCTGACGGATGTTTTCAAATGACTGGGGGCCTCGGGATGCCTCTGAGTCTGAGGTGCTCAGGTGATGGGCAGTGGGAGGGAGAAGCTGGCCAATAGCAGGGCTGAGAAGGAGCAGGGACCAGGGACAGCCTGTGGGGCACAGCCCGTGTGGGTAGCTCTGGGGAGTTACAGCCCGCAGCTGCCACTGTCCACCTCGGCCATGATTGTCTCAGCTCAGCAGGTGACAAGGCCCATGGCCCAGTGATGGGTGTGGGAGTGGCCTCCAAGTGGCTCTTGAAGGAAAGAGAGGAGGGTCTGCCTGGATACACTGTGAGGGCCCAGGGGGAGGCTGTGGAGGGGCACCAGCCAGGATGGCCACCGAGTCCCATTTCTGCTCTTTAAAATGGAGCTCAGCCACCCTAGGGCTGGGCCAGGGTGGAGGAGGCTGCATTGGTGAATGTGCCGGGGCACAGCAGTGCAGGCATGATGGCTTCCCCTCCCGTCCTCTAGAAGATGCCCTGGCCTCGGGGCCAGCATGCTGGTGCCCAGCCCCGCCCTGAGTGGCTCCCAGCCTCGAAGCAGTGACACAGAGGCCTGGCTGTGAGCCTGGGCTGGAGCGGGGGCACAGAGGGGCCCTCAGCACCGGCCTCTGCCCAGGTAGGAGGAAGCCCAACACAGGGTGAGGGAGACAGGAGACAGGACAGCCCTCAAGACATGGGGCTTCCCCTGGCTTGTGCCCGAGGGCGGTGGTGCACATCCCCAGGGGATCTCCTCCAGAGCACCCACCGGGTGGGCAGAGGGGACCATGTGGCCCAAGGAGAGGGGCTAGAAGTGTGGGTGCCAGAGCAGTGGCCATTCGGAGCAGCTAATAACGAAGGGATGTGATCTTGTCAGGCTCCCCTTCCCATCCAGGTCACTCCTTCGGGTGGGGACAGAATGGGGAGGAGTGGGGAGCTCTGTGCACTGAGATCCCAGCTGGGGCAGGGCAGCCCTGGGCCACTCCGAGGGCCCCTCCCTCCCTGAGCCACCCCCACCTCCCATCTCAGCACAGACCCCCACCTGCTCCTGGTGCTGGCTCTGCTCCTGTCCAGGCCTGTGGCGCCACCTGGTGGTACCCAGGCAGCCAGCTCGCCCGCCGTCTGCGTGCTGGCCTGGAACAGCCATCCAGGTGCTGCGCCCTTCCGGTGGACACTGAGGGCCTAGTGTTGGCGGGCAGTTTGACCTAGAATTGGCACCTGTTTAAGGAAAGCCTTCGTGTCCTGTGGTCTGGCGGGAAGCTCTTTTACCTGTGCAGCTTACTTCTTGCACTTAAAGCATATGTTATGCAGCATGAGAAGGGATCACAGGCCAAACCTCCCTTTTTACCTCTTTTGGGTCCTGTTGTGCCAAAGCTTGCTGTGCCGTGGCCCCTGGAGGGCAGGTGGGGCTCCGGGGAGCACAGGGCAGACTGAGCTGGGGCTTGCCCGGGTTTGGGCTGGGGAGAAGCACTGCTGCGCCCTGAGGTGCCACCAAAAGCCCTAGGGCTCGTCCACACAGCGAGCATGCTCAGTGTGGACCAGGAGCTCCGGCCTTCAGCCTTGGCCTCTCAGTGTCCCCCGTTGCGCCCCACGGTGGCAGGCAAGGCCCTGCTTGATGTCTCGGTGTCCAGGCCTATGCCACGTGAGTGTCTGCATCCGGAGGAGCGGGCCAGATGAAACGGAAAGAAGTGATCTGCTCCACAGGGTCTGTGCTGGTCCCAGGGCTCAGGCACACCCCTCCCTGGAGAGGGATCCAGTCGGCGTGGCCTCCTGTAGCTCAAGAGAAACAGATGTGGAACAGACAGCTGCTGTGACAGGCCCGGGAAACACCTTAAATCTAGCTTTTGGAATAAGATGGAGAAAATGAAAATACAGTACACCTCCCATTTAAAGCAATAAAATATGACATTTAGCAAAAAATTCATCATCTTCCTTGACTCTATTTGAAGCCATTCTTTGCCCTGGAATGTCTGGGACATAAAACAGCCCAGAGAGGCATAGTCAAGACTGGGTCATGGGCAGGTGGCAGGAAGGGTCACCCGTGGCCCTGGGCAGGACATTGGCCAAAGATGCCTTTCACTGGCCAGGGCCAGAGTTACCGTCTCATTCCTTTAAGCCCAAGCAGGGCTCGCTGGGGGCTTCTGGGCCCCTTGTGTGGGGCTGGGCCTCGGGGCCTGTATCTGCACCCGCTCTCGCCCCCAGGCCCAGCTCATCGCCCAGTCCATCGGGCAGGCCTTCAGTGTGGCCTACCAGGAGTTTCTGAGGGCCAACGGCATCAACCCCGAAGACCTGAGCCAGAAGGAGTACAGCGACATCATCAACACCCAGGAGATGTACAACGACGACCTCATCCACTTCTCCAACTCGGAGAACTGCAAGGAGGTGAGGCAAGGCTGGCAGGGCCCGGGAAGGCCCTTCTGCTGGATCCGGCTCCCCGAGCTGAGCTGCAGAGTGCAGCCAGGCTGCCTCAGAGTGGGCTGGTCCTGGCAGTGCCCGTGAGTCCCGGGTCAGCTCGCAGGGCTGGGAGGAGGGCACGACTTTCCTGGTCCTCACATGCCCTGCTGCCTTTGCATCAGACTCCGGCTGCCTGCGGGGGAGGTCTGGCTCCTGCCTCGGAGCTGAGCACTTGTGTGTGAAATGAGACGATTCTAACAAAGAAGCTGATTACAATCAGTCTTAATGACCTTGAAAATGTGCTTTTTAAGGCTGCTATTACCATCAGCTGGTACACAGCATCCAGGAGATATTTGTGAAAAGCGTGTGGGTGGCATCTTTAAGACAGGACACTTGGGTCCTCAGGCAGGGCAGTTGTGAAGATACCAGTAGCAACTTCTTCCTGGATGTGGCCCATACCTTGAATAAATGAGCCTGTCTACCTGTCAGTGAGTGAATGAATGATCCTGGATGCTTGTTGAATGAATGGTGCTGAATATTTCTTGAATGAATGCCCCTGGCTGCTTATTGAATGAGTAATCCCGAGTGCACCACAGGCAGTTTCTGAGAGCCATCCTTGAGACAGAGAGCATATAGGGTCTTCCAGATGGGAGCAAAGGCTAAGTCGGGCTGGGCACTGGAGTCTGTGCATGTCTTTCTGGCCTCCGGGTTTGGTAGGTAAGGAGCGGGAGCCAGGATCCCGGAGCCATACTTGGGGCTGGGGGATTCCTTGCTGGGCATGGGAGGAGAGGGACACTGCTGCCAGGTTTACTGGACTTCCGGTGGGCCTCTGGGGGCCCTGGAACCAGAGTAGGCCGGCCCCTCCAGCCACGGCCCCTCCTGGCTGAGATGAACTGGCCCTGAGTCCCAGGGTAGAGCCATGTGGCAGGCTGGGGTCGGCTCATCCTCGCCCACTATAAATTCCCTTGCAGCTGCAGCTGGAGAAGCACAAGGGTGAGATTCTGGGCGTGGTGGTCGTGGAGTCCGGCTGGGGCTCCATCCTGCCCACCGTGATTCTGGCAAACATGATGAACGGTGGGCCAGCAGCCCGCTCGGGGAAGCTGAGCATCGGGGACCAGATCATGTCCATCAACGGCACCAGCCTCGTGGGGCTGCCCCTGGCCACCTGCCAGGGTGTCATCAAGGTGGGTGCCCGGGACCCCCCGCCCAGTGGTCTCACCTGACCTATGCGGACACTGAAGCCCAGGGACAGTCAAAACTTGAAGCCAAGACTATATATACCGTGCCTGAAATCCCAGGCTGCCTGGGAAGGACGTAAGGGGAGGTTGCATCTCTCTTAGCCAAGCACTGGGCCACATCCACCCCGGGCAAGGGGCTGAGGATGTGCGTGTAGGATGACCCAGTTTGCCACAGATGACACTGAAAGTCCCACTTTTAGGAAGCCCTTGTCATGGCAGCCTGGGCCAGGGGTCGCCCTACACAGCTGAGTGCTAGGAGTTGGCAGCCACAGGGAAAGAAGGATATTCTGATCCACTAGTTGTGAGCTTGCAGCTTGAGGCAGCGCTGAGCGGCAGAGAGGATGCGAGCAGCTGGGGTCAGGGTTCTGCAGACCATTGCCTGTTGGCAGCAGCCCCTGTGACACATCCATGATCTCACTCCATGGCTGTCCCCATCTTACTGGGGTTGTGGTGCTGGAGGAGGCCCCTCCACTTCCCTCTTTTATCCAAGAGATGAAGGGTGATCCCAGGGCCAGAACATCCCAAGAACAGGCTTTTGGGTAGGCCCAGTAGACTCTCTGTTGGATGGGGGTAGCATAGAAAGGCCCTGGGTGGCCTTGGGGGCTGCAGCTCTCTGGGCTCTGTGTGTGGCAAGCTCCAGGCAAGCTGGAGCTGCAACCTAGCAAGGATTTGGCCCCTTCCCCTGCCCTGGGACATTCTTGGCCCCAGAATTGCAGCCTGGGTACTCACTGATGGCTGCGTCCTCTCTGGGGCCTGAGGTGACCCTGGGCTTCAGCCTTGATGCAGCCCCAGAGCCTCCAGCATCCTCAGTGCATCTGGTTTTGACCAAGGTCTCCCCACAGTCTTTTCCTTGGTCATGGCGACAGTCCCGTCCCACCCATGACCCCTGAGCATGACCCTGGTGCTCAGCCCGTTGGTTCCACTCAGTGGCTCTCAGAACCTGGCTTCTGGTTCCCGAGTGGCTCATTTCTGCCCAGATAACAAAGTGTATCCAAGCACGGTGGGCCACAGAGCACTGTCCCCAGCCACCCTCACAGGGGCCAGGGTGATGCTCGTCAGGTGCGCACAGATGGTGTCCACGCCCGGCCGTGACTCCTGCTCTGTGCTCTGCAGGGCCTGAAGAACCAGACTCAGGTGAAGCTCAACATCGTCAGCTGTCCCCCTGTCACCACAGTCCTCATCAAGCGACCCGACCTCAAGTACCAGCTGGGCTTCAGTGTGCAGAACGGAATCGTGAGTCCACCCTCCCTCCCCTAGGCTGGCTGTAGCGCGTGTCAGGTCTGGGTACTGGAGGGGAGTGGGGCAGTAGGAGCGCCTGTCTCATGAGGCAGCAGTGCCAGCAGCTAGGCCATGCGAGCAGGAGCTTTCTGCAGCTCCGAGGACAGGTCCTGGTGCTGGCCAGGTAGAAAAGGAGGCCTAGGTGTGGCCGCAGAAGGGGCCCTCCAGTCCCCCTAGGACCCATGTCCCAGTGAAGGCTGTCTTTGGCAAATGCCTGCTTTGGAAGGGAGGAAAGCAGGCTTTGAATTATGGTGGCTTGGATACACACAGCCAGTGGTGGCATTAGACTCACTGTGCTGTACAGATTCTTGTTCACTCACTCATTCATTCACCTATTCAGCAACCATTTGTGAAATATTGTCCTATGTCAGGCTCTGGGCGAGACACCAAGGGGCAGGAGGGGTCCTGGGGGAGGTGGGGCTGGGTTCTAGTAAGTGTTGGTCTAGCCCCTGAATCTGTGCCTGATTCTCCATTCTCTGGTTTTTTTTTTTTTTGTACTGGGGATCGAACTTGGGACCTTGCGTGCTTGCAAGGCAGGCGCTGGAACCACTGAGCTAAATCCTTTTTTTTTTTTTTTTGGTACCGGGGATCAAGCTCGGGTCCTTGCGCTTGCGTAGCAGGCAGCAAAACCACTGAGCTAAATCTCCGGCCCTGATTCTCCATTCAGTTTGGCTGGAGTGAGTTCCCTTCCTTGGTGTTTGCTCCAGCAAAGATCTCAGAAGACAGAATGGGGCCACTGAATGAGCACAGAAGGGGTCAGTTATGCCTGCTTGGTCAAACCTGCCCTGAGTAGTGAAGAGCTGAGGAGGAGAGAGATTGTAATGAGGACACGGTGTCCAGGGGAGAGGAGAGAGGGCGTGTGCTGCCAACAGTGTGGGGAAAAGGCACTGGGAGACCATTCTGGATCATTCTGGAAAGACAGCACGTGAGAGGTTATTCACAAGCCAGGTTTAGGGTGCACAGAGCCAGGGTATTGTAGCAGCACAGCAAGGGAGGAGGGGAGCAGACAGGGAATGGGAGCTCTGCTCTGTGCCTCGTAGGGACCAAATGAGGGTGAGCCAACGAGAGGCAGGTGATCCTGTGACAATCCCGGGTGCAGGGAGCAGGTTCGGGGGGCAGCCAGGGGAGGGGGTCTGGCCTCAGCGCCAGGGTGTCCGGGTCACCAAGTGCTGAACCTGTCCTCTGCTCAGTCCTTGGATGTCCAGGCTCAGCACTCTGGGCCCTCAGAGACGCCGTGCTGCCCCTGCCCCCGCAGCCCAGGCCTGTCCCCTGCCCCAGGCATGTCCTGTCGTTTGCCAGGTCTGATGCCACCCTGGGCTCTGCCACTTACTGGGGCCTCAAGGGAAGAGGGAGTTGAAGGAAACATGAAGGAGACCTGGGGCTGCTGCTACTCGAGTCCAAGTCCCTCGCCCCTCGGCATTGGCAGGATGGGGGCAGGGTCACGAGGGCTGTGGCCTCACTTCCCACCCCTCCCAGCCCCGTTGGCGGGGCCTGGCCTGTCACCATGCACCCCTGGGCTCACTGGCCCTGCACCCATCCTGTCACACTCCCGCAGGTCCCCTCCTACCCCGGCCAGGTCCCCAGCCTGAATGCGTCCTCCAGCTGGCCTGGGCCAGCCCAGGGGGACTGTGTTCTGGGAGCGGCTGGCAGTGAGCAGGGTCCGGCCCGTCAGCCTGCACACACTGACCGTGTGTGACTGTGGAGGGCCGCAGCTCGGAAATGGCATTTGCCAGTTGCTGCCCAGAGCGGCTGCAGGTTCCTGCCGATTGGTGCAGAGATGTTTCCTATGGCAGGTGGTGGTCGTAACATGCAGGTGAGCGACGTGCTCAGCGCTAGGCCAGGTTAAGCCTGGGTGTGGATGAGGGGGCTGAGGGGGCATCCGCATAGGGGCCTGTGTGCGTGCACGGGTGTGCGGGGCGGGCACACTTCCACCTCCTTGGCTCCCCGGCCCTGGCTTAGCTGTCCCAGCTCCAGAACACTGGGCCGGATGTGTCTGAGCTGCAGAATCTGCCTCTCCCCATCCACGCTTTTCTTTTGTCCCCAGCTCTCCCAGAACACCTGTTTCTTGTGTTTCTGTTTTCTTCGTAATTGTGGTAAAATACACACACCCTGAAATCCGCCATCTTAACCATTTTGCGTGTACAGCAGAGAGGTAGTAAGTGCAGCCAGTCTCTAGAACGCCTTCATCTGGCAAAACTGAGACTGTCCCCACTAAATGCTGGGAATGTGCCTGCCATTCCCCGCCCTAGCCCTGGCGCCCTCCATAAAGCAGTAGCTCCGGAAGCCAGCTACTTTTTTCTATGAATTTGGCTAACTCTGGGTGCCTCATATAAGTGGAATCAAATAGCATCTGTCCTTTTGCAACTGGCTTGTTCTACTCGGCATAATGTCCTCAGGGTTCATCCACACTGTAGCACGTGTCAGGGTTCCCTTCCTTTCTTTGTAGACTGGATAAAATTCCACTGCATGGATGATGGCTTTATCCGCCCATCCATCCCTCCCTCCTCCCTGGCCCTCCCTCTCTCCATCCGCCCATCCCTTCAGGAGCAGTACTGCCTCACACACAGATGCTGAGGCGTCTGTTTTCCAGCCTGTCACAGTGCTCACAGTCCCTCTCCTCTGGCTCTCTCTGGGCTTGGTTCCGGAAATCCACCACACCCCAGCAAGCTCTGCCCACAGGTCACAGGGTCCCTGTGAGGCGTCTGGGAGGGCGGTTCAGTTCGAGAGTGGCATTAACCGTCACGCTTCACAGATGAGGACCTAGGGACAGACAGGTGAAGTGACTTGTCCCAGGTCTCCCAGCCGAAGAGTGGCAGAGTGAGGATGAAAAGGACAGCCCTCCTGGCCCTTGGCATGGTGTTAGGGTGACACTGGTGGGCACACGTGTGGACCAGTGTTTCGTCTCTAGTGCCTGGGATTTCAGTAACCGAGCCCCAGAAGTGCATAGAAGATCACTGGTTCCAGCTTTGGTCCTGGCCAGCCAGCCAGCCAGTCTCTCCTCCCGCTGAGCCTGCAGGACCACGGTACCCACACACTGCTCTGCACCACAGAGCGGGTCCCCCGAGTCTCCTGCAGAACTGGGCCCACATTGGAGCCAGTTTTGTGTAAGTGCCTTTCTCATTTTCAGCTTCATTACATTTAAAGTGCACTGCATTCGTTTGCAGACAGGCCTGGGAGGACTTAATGAATGCTGTTTCCAAATGGATCCCACCTCTCTCTTCTCACAATATCTTCCAAGAAATCAATAACTCTCCATCTTGGGGACACCAAGCCTCCTCCCCAAAAGTGCACATTGTGAAGTTTAGACGTGCCATGGTCCTGGTCCCTGCAGGGCATGGCTTGCTTTTCAAGGCTGCTGTCTTGTACGCATGTGTGCCCCCCGCCCCCAGCACCTCCTGCTCCCTTTCCTTGCCCATCAGTTCAAGCCCCAGGAGGATTCCCCATCTGGCCCAAGAGCCTGGGCTCTGGGATGATAGGCAGACCCTGCCTCAGGAGTCCAGATGGCCAGGTGGGAGAAATCTTGTGCTGTGACATCAACCTGTACCGGTGTCCCCGCCCAGGGTAGAATGTCTCCTTCCAGAGAGGGAGGGATCCTGAGTGCTGGGAGGTATGGGGTACATAAACGACTCCAGGATCCCTGTGTGTATTTGGGAACAGGTGAAACTCGGAATAAATGGCAGGCAGGAGTCATATGGGAGCTACCAGGGCCTGCCTGTGGGCAGTGCACTTTTAAGCCTATGTCAGCCCTAAAGAGACGCCATGCCAGGTACCGACGGAGAGTTCAGGGATGAGCACAAGCTGACCTTTGACCTTCTAGGGTGCTAACCAGAATCATTTGCTCAGCCCCAGGCCATCAAATGTGAGGACCGATAAAAATGCCTTAGAACATCAGTGAGATGGTAGTGGACTGTTAGTGTCTTCGCACTGAGGAGATCCCAAGGACAAAAGCCTGGGGCTTTTAGATGACTGTGTGAAAAGCATCTGGGAGCAGGGTCTCTAGGCTACTGGCTGTGTCCCTAGCACTGTTCCTGGGCTCAACCTTCTTCATCTTCAGACACAGCCGACGGGGTGCAGCCCTAGGCAGTGGTGGTGAGAGAGTGCTGGGCACAGGGTGGGCACCTACCCTGGGCTGCCTGGAGTGGCAGGGGCTCTGGGGCTCACCCTTCGGGCTGAGGTGTCTGAGCTTGGGCAGGGCAGCAGGGACAGAGACCTCTGGGTGTGAGCCTGGCTGCTGTCAGGACACCTCCACTCCAGGGAGGCTGCAGCCTATCTTCTGGACTCTGCCTGGCTCAGCCAGTGCACCCTAGCCCAGGCCCTTGGAAGCAGAGGAGGAGGTGGCACCATGAACAGCAGCAGGGGCCCGGGTCTTCACCTCTTTCCCACCAGGGAAAGGCACCCTCATTCCCGCGCCTTTCGCAGGTTCTGCAGGGCCAGGGGGGCTTTACCAGGATCTTTGGGGGCCCTCACCTCTTCTCCAGGAGCCCACAGCCCTCCCCCTCAGGCTGCTCTCCCCTCCCGGGTGTCCCGGTGGATGCTCACCTTTCTAATGCCTGGTTTTAAAATTTTGCAAGCCAGAGGAGACAGATTAACAGGCTTCACGGCCACTCTCCCAAACTAGCTCTGCTTGTCAGTTCATGAGGCTTTCACCACGCTCCTCCTCAGGAGCTGGGACCCGGGACTGTCTGTCCTTGAAGAGGTCTCTTCTCAGTGCGGTGCAGCTGGTGGAGAACCGTCCGGACTGTGTGCCCTTGTGACACCACTGGCCACCCACACGCTGCCCACACCAGGAACCTCAACTCGCGGATGGCTGGGCAGGGGACACTCGGATTCCACCTTGGGCGGTCTGGGTGCTGGGATGGTTCCCGCAACATGCCATGGCCCTGGCTTTTTAAAAAATCATCGTCTGAACCACAAGCCTGTGTGTTCATGAGCTCAGGAACTGCGTGGAGAAGGATTTGCGCTGTTGGGCTCTTCCTCTGCACGTCATTTCCCTGCTCCTGTCCTTGGGGACCCAGAGCGGTGCCCGTGGGTGTGACGGGAGTGTGCTGACCTAGCTGTGTCTGCTCAGATCTGCAGCCTCATGAGAGGGGGCATTGCTGAGCGGGGCGGCGTCCGTGTTGGCCATCGCATCATCGAGATCAACGGACAGAGTGTGGTGGCTACGGCTCACGAGAAGATCGTCCAGGCTCTGTCCAACTCGGTCGGAGAGGTAAGCCTGCCAGGCTTCCGTGCACACCTTTCACATGTTTGGGGCCAGAACCCACACTTTCTCCATGACTAGCATCAGACCTGGTCTGGAATCTGACAGGCTTGGGGAGGCCCCTGGGCCCAGCCAGGGAAACGCCCCCTTCTTAGGATATCCTGCCCCTGCCAGGCCTCAGACCCACCTCTATTTACTGGTTCATATTTTCCCCACCTGGACTTCTGCATTTACCCCCTCTCCGGGAGCCACTGGGCATCAGCTGAGCTGGCCAGCCTATGGTAATGAACAGTGGCAGGCAGTGATTGGCTGCCCCTGCGGAAGTGGACGTCTCTTGGCAGACAGGAGGTTACAGGCTGCTGTTTCAGGAGCCTTGCATCCCAACGGGGGCCACTGTCTGCAGGCCTAACCGGTTACTCCCGGGAATGGGGCTCTGCCACCCACACTGGGGTTGTGCCCTGCCTGCTGCCTCCCAGCCCAGGGCAAGGCTTTGGGATCTCGTAGCCTCCCCTCCTCTAGCTCTTTCTGGTGTTGCTTTCCTGACAGGAGGAAGGTGGCTGAGGGTCTGGGGGAGCGCGGCTGTCCACAAGGACAAATGCATAGCGACAGGGTGAGGAGCGGGCGGCCCGCGGGGGCAGTGAGGCAGTGCACGGGAAGGAGGCCTCCCTCGTGTGAGTGGTGTGTGTGTGCGTGTGCGTGGGAGGTCAGGTGAAGGGAGTGAATGTGGGTGAGCATGGGGGTGAGTGCGGATGAGGTGTATGAGGCTCTGTCCGACTCGGCGGGGGCGGTAAGACTGGCAGGCGCATGCAGGGTATGAGGGTGTGAATGTGTGTGTGTATGTGAGTGGGTGTGAATGTGGGTGCGTGTGTGGACAGCGCCGTGGGTCTGAGTGTAGGAGTGTGGGAATCGTGCGGCTCTGTGAGTGGCGGGGGGTGGGGCGGTGAGGGTCTGTGTGCAGCACGCCCCCTGGTGGCCATGTGGGGAAGAAGACCCGGCCTCCATCTGCCCTGTCCGTGGGGTGGGCGGGTGCGGCTTCCGAAGAGAGGCTCCAGGTCTCGGACCGGACCGCACTGCGATGCTGGCATTTTGGAAAACTGCCAGGGATCGGGGAGAAGGCCCATCTTGCCCGGGACTGGTGGTGGCAACGGCTGACTCTCAGGAGGAAGTGTCCGGGGAGGTGCTATTAGCTTCCTCTGACAAATGGCTTCCAAGAAAGGAAAATCCAATTTTCCTAAGTGGAAGCTCGGAAATGGCGGCCCCCACAGGAGCGATCAGGTTCACACCTCCAGAGAAATCAGTCTGGTGGGAGGCCGGGCTGGGAGCCCTGGCAGTGACTCCAGCTCCTCAGACCTGAGATGAATTGATCCCCGAGGAGGCAGGCCTGCAGGCCGTGAGGGTGTTAGAATCCTGTCAGCGCCGGGCCACAGACCTGCCGGCAGCGGGGAGATTAGTGTCAGCCTGCATTTTCCATCACCCCGAGCGCATTTGGAAAATGAGTCACTGATACACAAGTCCTAAGTTGAGATGAGCCTTGGGAATGGGTTTCAGACTGAGGAATGACGGAGAAATCTTTTGATGGAAAAGGCTGTCCCAGGTGACAGAGGTGCACATGTCTGAATGGATGGAACGAATCCTGACAGGGCAGGACTACACTGCAGTGTTGACCTGTCTGGGTTGGTCAGACTGGAACCAAGGCCCCCTTGTCTGGGGATGGACAGGCCGAGGGGCCAATGGGCATGGGAAGCAGGAACAGGTCAAAGGCCAGCGCTAGCCAGATCTCCTTGAGCCACGGCCCAGCGGAAGGGCCAAGCCCAGCGCCTGAACACAGCACAGTCCTGGTGGACAGTGCCTCAGTAGCAACCTGACGGAGGGAAAGGGCACCAGCAGCTCTCCCTTCAGTTTGCTTCCATGGCTTCCAGCCGGGACATGCCTTCCTCCTGAAGAGGGGCTATGGGGCTGGTCTCCCTGGGGGACAATCTCATGCCCTGCTCGCTGTAGACCCAGCCTGTTTGGAGCAGAGAGGAGGGCCAGGCCACTGAGGGTCGTGTGCTAAGTGATTCCCCAGGAGGGGGGTGCCTAGGCTCCCTGCCCCTCAGCAAGCCAGATCCCAGCGCCAGAACCCTCGCCTTAGCCAGCTTTGGTTTCGTGGGAAGGGGTGTGTGTCCTTCTCTCTTGGGGACACAGTGCACACGTCGTGATTCCTGGAAGATGCCTGTCCCCAGCCGAGTGGCCAAGCTGCTGTCACCAGTGAGTCCAAGTTCTGACCCTGCACCCCTGCCGTGTAAGAATGAGCAGAAAGGAAAATTAGCACCTGGTGGTGTGCAGAACCCTTTAAAGACAAGGTTGGGGAACCGAGTCTGTCTGCCAGGACTCATTCTTTCTGTCTTCGAGACTGGCGTTGGGAACAAATGGCTCTCGGGGGTTTGGGCATCTATTGCTCGTTTTCACCGAAGGCACCAAAGGGAAGGGGGGAGGTGGGCAGTAGGGGCTGACCAGCTCAGCCTCCTGTCTCTGTTGACAGATTCACATGAAGACCATGCCTGCCGCCATGTTCAGGCTCCTCACGGGCCAGGAGACCCCGCTGTACATCTAGGCCCACCCAGCCTCTGCCACGGAGCCAGGGACGCGAGGCAGGCCTGCCTGCCCAGAGCTGGATGCCAGGACAGAGCCCCAATCCCTGACCCACAGCCCAGCCAAGGACACTGGCTCCCCAAAGGACATGCCCTCGCCACCCATTTGGGGTTTTTTTTTTGTTTTTTGTTGGGGGGGGACTGCCAAAAAAGGGGTACGTCTTTATCAACGGAGAGTCGCAGGAACAAAGCTTTGTAGAACATGGAAGTATTTTGCCACCTTCGGAACTTTTCTCATTCACTGTGACTGACAAAGGGCGTTCGTGGGTCCCTGTGTGGTGTAGCGTGTGTCGCTCCTCCCCGAAGCTGCAGAGTGTGAGCGTGGGTGCCCACTCGTGCGGCCGTGAAGGGAGCACTGGGGACACAGCTGCAGGCGGTGGCAGTGGGTAGTGCCCTTCCACCCCCATGGGTGGGACACCTGGAGTTCTGCGGTCCCCAAAGGACCCCCACAGCTGACTGACTCTGCCACTGCTTCCCCAGGAGCGCAGGCAAGTCCAGCTCCCAGGCTGTGACTTGTGTGTGGGCACATGTGACTGATTGTATTTTCCTAGAAAGGAGATGTTCCTGAGTTAAATAAAGGTTCATGGTCACAACAGCAAAACTCCATATTTATTTAGAGAATATTACCACTCGGACTTTTATTTTGGCAAGCTGTTCTTCAGATCTTCTGGGTTTTCCAGTGACCAGTGACCAACACCTGCTTCTCCTGTCCCCACCTGTTCTCTGCATCACCTGAGTCTCTGTGAGCTTTCTTGGCACCTGCCCTCCCCACTGCTGCTGCACCGCAGGGCTCCCCGCTGGGTGGGACATGTTGCCGCTGCTGCCAGGATGTGGACAGTGGCATGGGCATCTCTCCCTCTCTGAAGTCTGCACACACACACACACACACACACACATGGCCTAAAAACTTGACCTCTGCCCTTTCTGAGGCCACCAGCTGTAAGCGCAAACTCCTTGGCAAGCCAGGTGCCCCTGCGATGAGCAGTGTAGCGTGTGTGTGGATCATGGGACACATCGTCTGGTTCAGTTCATCAGAGATCAATGTTAACTGACATCCTTTCGTCTGGAAGTCTCTTTTTTTGGCCCAGGCCTTGAAGAATACACTGTGACTTAAGAAGCCTTACCACGCAGTAACTAAAGCTTTAGGATTACTGTACTCGAGGAGTAACCTGTGTGTTGCATGCTGCTGACCTTAGGACGACTTTGTGCATATCCACTAATAAACCTGAAGTCATGGAGAAACAATGCTCTCCTTGTGGGTGCTCTGTTAACCGAGTGCGTGTGCCCGACCAGCCTATAATCCACACCCTCCAGGTGTTGCTCTGCCCTCCCCTATTCTGGCCTTCTGGGAGCTTGCACTCATGAGGTCAGAGGGTGGATGTGAGTTCACCAGACCAGCTTCGAGTTCTGTACTCCCCTGGCCCATGGCTTCAGGCTACTGGCTAATTAATAAAGGAGATGTGAAAACTTGGGTTCCTCCAGATTTAAATTTAAGTTAGCTCCAGGAGAGTTATGTGTGCATGTGGTGTGTGTGTGTGTGTGTGTGTGTATAGCAGAAAGCTGGGCCACCTTCACCCCCCCGTCTTCATACCTGTGGGTCCTTCCTAGCCTGTGTAGAGTAATAATGGGACTCAGCATGCCCATCACTTCATTTCTCCATGGCATGGTCCTCATGGCATGGTCCTGATGTCACCTCATGGCTTAGGGAGGCCATGAGATAAACCTGAGCATCTGTCCCAAGGCCAGAGAGGAAGGTTCTGGCCCTATCAGCCAGCAGGATCCCCCCTCTCCAGCCCAGTCATGGCTGTGCACACTTCACCAATCTGAACTACTGAGCAGCTGCCTTCATGGCCTAGGGGGGAACTGCAAAGCGTGCTGACTTGTCCCTGCATGGCCACCTGAAGGATAATCAGGACCTTAGCCATCAGGGGCATGTAAGAAAGTCTTACAGGGTGAACTCCTGCTCTCAGGGTTCCTCCAGAAAGGATGCATGGGAATGTCAAGGAGAAATGCTCAGTAAGAAACTCCATTAGGAAGGGCAGCAGGAACCCCCTCATAACACAGCATATACTGAAGAATCAAGAGCAAAATAAAATTTGTCACTTTGCTGAGAAAAAACAAATTTCAGGCAGCGTGGCCCTCCCCTTGGGAATGGAAAGGACCATCCCCTGGGTGGGCCGGCAGGCTGGAGGGGTCTCAGCTCAGGAAGACAAGGGTCATGGTACTCCTGTGTGCCAGCTGAGGTGGCATGCACAGGCTCCAGGAAGTCCAGCAGGTGACATGGGGGCACAACGCCCAAGATACACATTAAAAACAGTTCAACTCTGAGCTTGCTCCCAGAAGTCTACGGGGGACGTCCATGGAGGTGCAGTGGGGGTTGGCATGGGCAGGACCTTGAGCCTTGGGCTGCCTCCCCAGCAACCCCTGGAGCACAGCTGGGCAGCTGTAGGAGGCCCCTGCTGAGCAGCCACAGACAGGGAGAGCAGCCCGAGCCCTCCAGAACCCTACTATTGGCCCGCAGTGCTTATCTCTGTCCCAATTAGACCTCAGAGACACAGACCAGAAATACTTTTTATTAAAACACCGATCATTATTAAAACACCTTGAGGTACATTAAATAAATACAACCTTTCCAGTTGTACAAACAGGTCTCTGGTGGCTTGAAAACAATTTCCTATACATTCTGCCTCAGCAGCATCTGTGAGTTCAGAGTGGGGAGGAAAAGAACATTCAAAATAAGCTTTCATGGTGTTTTACAAGCATTTCATTGTATTGTCGGTCTCCCGCCAAAGGAGACCGTAAGTCCTTGTGAATGATGTGCCCCTCGTCTGCCTGGGAGTCAGGGTCCAGAGTTCATCAACCTCAGCACCCTCATCCCACCCTCGGCCCCTCTCCTGAGTCAAAGAGCATTGTTGTAGCAGGACCGGGGCAAGCTGAGGGGAAGAACTGCCTCAAAAACGGCCATCGTCAGCCCTTTCACCAACCAAAACAGGAAGCCGAGGACAGGCTTCTGGAAGGGAAGGATACAGGCGTGCTGGGGAGGAAGCCAGCTCTCCGATGTCTGGGGGCCCAATGCTGCTTGGAGTCTGGGGCTGCTGCTGGGGATTCGAGTCCCAGGAGGCTGCCAGTCAGAGTTGGGAATCAGAGGTGAAGGGTCAAGTTGCCAGCATCCCGGTGGCTGTTACCGGCACTTGTGTCCCCTGGGTACCTGCAAGTCTGGAGTTCAAACCTTATTGCCCACATGGGTACCCAAGGCCCTAGAAGGTGGGCCAAATAGAGCCCATCATCCCTGACAGCCTTGTTTCTTTCTAGGAGGCAAAAGGTTCCAGCCCAGGTCTAAAGCTGGGCAGTTTCTTTATCCATAAGACAGAGTTCTTATGGGAGCAGACGCAGAACTGAGCATAAGTGGGTGCATAGACAGCTTTCTTAAGATTTTGGGTACCAAGGAGGCTTCCAGGCCACAGTATCAGCCTGCATGTGTAGGGAGACACGGCCTGGCCCAAGAGCCCCAAATAGCAGATGACAAGGCCCTGCTGCAGGAGGCGAAGAAGTGGAAGACACACACCAGACTGGCCTGCCCATGGCCACTTCTCCTCCTGCACTACAAAAACCCTCCGGGAACTGAAGTAGTGGGGTGGGACTGGCCTTCCCTTGGATTGCAGCCAGGTCTGAGATTTGTACGTTTCGCCCAGCAGAGGGCTTGACTCTGAGACACTGCCAACAGGGGCCCCTCAGCAAGCACCCTGCAGCTGGCTGTGGTCCCACCCAGCTCCGATGAAGATGATATCAATGCTCTGGTTCCAAGGGCAAGGCACCGGAATGTAAATTCTCCAGTTTGTGGGCTCAGGGGAGGCCATCCTGAAAAACCATCAGAGGGACTTGTTTTGGGGACTTCAAAAGCCATCACTTGAGAAAAATTAGAGAACAGATTTCCCATTTTTATAGTCTGAATAAAGTGCTCATAAATGCATCTCTAGTATGTCTCTCGTGGAAAAGGCAAGATTGCCATCAAAAAGCCTGATTGATATTTTTTCAGCTCTCTAACTTCCGGGAGACAGTAACCAATGACAACAGGAAAGCAGTGCATTGGCAACTGCACATCACTGGGGAATTCCTATGCCATAGCTGGGTTAGAAGCCACCCCCCTCTCGGCTTTTACACACAGAAGTGCCCCCCCCCACGTTGGCTCCAAAGGAGAGCGGGCTGAAGACAAGCAATGAGGGGAGGACTCAAGGGCAGGCACAGGCCATGCATATAGGAAAGAGCTGCATGAGCCCCAAGCTGGGCACTGAGCAATAGTGGGCACCCTCTGGTCCACCGCCAAGCCCTCTTACGTCCGGCCATAAGCTCTGGGCTGCTTTGTCCAAAGTAGGTGACACTGGCCACAGTTCAAGGGCCCCATAGTCCACGTGCTAAAGGCTGCTGTTTAGCAGGGTCCAGATACAAGTGTTTCTAGCACGGCAGGACATGCTTAGTGTGAGGGAGCTGCCAGAAAATGAGGGGCGGGGAGGCCAAGAAAGTCAAAGGCACCCAAGCTGGGCTCGCTCGCTTCTGCACAACCAATGCAGTGGATGTTCTCATGGAAATAAGCAACTCAGGATTCGTGCCCTCCAATGCTAGTGTGTCCGCTGCCACCTGGCTGGGGGAGGGACAGCTCTGAGTCATGAGGATCTGCCTGTTTCAGCAGGAGGTTCTCAGTCCCGGAGGAAAAGGTCCCTTTCCCCTGGAATTTGATCGAGGTCAATCAGGCAAGGTGGATACCCAGGGGATGCTCCCAAAGGGGCGCTGGCCAGGTGCTTATGGTTATGAGGTGAATAACAGCTCAAGTGTCTGCTCCTGTTAGAGGGAGGGGAGCCTGGGGAGAAAGAGGCCCATAGATAGAGGCCTCGTTGGGGAGCCCTGGGACCCAGGAACTCTGGTGGGTCCCTCAGAGCCCTCGTGATACCTCCCTGCCTCCCAGAGGAGACTGGGCCACAGGGGCTCCCCGCTGTGTACCTGTTTGCACGACAGCCCTGTAGCCCTAGAGCTAAAAAGCTGGGCCCAGGCCCCTGTGCTAAAATTATCTGTTTCCTTTTAAAGGAAATAAGAGGTCAGAACATGATAAAGGTTTCATTATAGAGTGGTACAAGTCATGTGGGAAAATGGCCCCGTTATTTGCTGTCGTCCTCTATCTACTTAACATTAAACTAAATTGAAGATGGAGGAGACGCCTCCTTGCACGGCCCTGACCTGGAAGCTATGCAGTGTCTTTAAGTTACACGAGGGTCACCTGTTGCTGCACTGCTGTTCAGGTCACGCTGGTCAGTTCCAGATGCCTGCCTGAACCAAAGCTCTCTAAGGACAGCAGAGGGTCATCTTCGGATCACTGGAGCAGGGAGCGAATGCAATCCCCAAGAAGACAACCGACTGGATCCACTGAGACAGACTGACAGTTCTGCTCCTGAGCCATCCCAAGATACTCCCGGGTGTTCCCCACTTGTCCTCTGCCACTCCAGGCGAAGGCCCCTCCCGGGCACACACAGTGGCTTCTGGCAGGAACAGGCCACGCATGACACCAGGCCTGTCAGCATCCACGTTCACATCTGTGGTTGCTTCACAGCTGGTCCACGATGCCAGCACCAAAGCTGGGCTCCTCCACTGGGCGGTCCTCAGAGGTGACCACGGAGCGGATGGTCCCCACCACATGCCGCACCTCAGACGGGAGGGCACAGTGCGAGTGTTCCAAGAATTTAGCCACCAGAACCCTGGTGTCTGCATAGGCCTTGCTGTCCATGAGTGAACGGGGCCGCTCTTTGGAGACCGTCTGTAAGGCCTCTGGCTTTGTCTCGTGGTTGATTTTCCAAGTTTCAGGGACCCTGGGGGGTGGGAGCTGGTGCTGACAAGCAGCCATGGCAGAGTGAGACACAGACACTGTAAGTCAAGGGGAAAGACGCAGTTTCAGAACAACCGGAAACCAAACCAAACCAAAGGCAGCTCTGAGGCTCTTCAGGAAGCAAACAAAAGCCTGGGGAAGACAGGCTTTCTGCTGGGTTTCTGCCCCTGTTTCCCATGTCCCATCTCAGCCCAGAATTAAGCCGGTTTTAACCTGGAGGGGCTGTAGCCTCTGGGAGCTGAAGGACTGAAGATGGTGGTGGGGAGTTAGAGGCCAGGCAGGCTAGAGTTAGGGCTGGCACAGCGCTGGGACCTGCTTTCCCTTCGCCTCCTGCTAGAATTTCTGAGCTAGCGTCCTTCTCAGCCTTCCCCAGCTCCATGACCTTTGTCCCTCTGGGTGTGTTTGTGGGTTGGGCAGAATCAGGATCTGCCTTAAGACCAGAACTTCCTCCAGCACCCGAGGTGTGGACAGCAGCCAGGGGCAGGGGACATGGCTCTGCGTGTGTCATCCGTAGAACAAGCACTGGTCAGATGGCGCCTTGGAGGCAGCCAGCCCCAGGCAGTCCCTCGCCAAGGACCACACCAAGACCCAGCTTGCCCCAAACCTGTTTTAAGTCCCATGGCAGACACCTGCTAGGTGGTCTGTTCTGGACACTTGGATGGCAATGACAAGCCCAGAAGTAAACGTAAGAAAGTGTAAAAAACTCCCATGCTGGGCCAGTCAACCTCCTAATAAAATCTCATCAACAAACTGAAACAAGCAGCCTTACATATGGAGAAAGCATTGTGGCCTCTGATACAACTGCACAGAGCGCGAGCCTGGAGCTGGCATTTGGGTGACAGGGGGAGGAGTTGGCCTTAGAGGCAGTGCAGCAAGGACCCGGGGTCACAGCCCCACTTCACAGCAGGGTGAAGTGGAAGCCTCACCTGTCCCTAGAGCAGCCTGAGACAGTCTCATTCCAAAGTCCTGGCTGCAAGAAGCAGGATGTGAAGAGGCATCGCCTGAACCAGAAGAGAATTCAGTTAACACATGAAAGGGACAGGAATTAGTGGTGAAACTCTCCCCGCCTGCCTGTGGCTAAGATGTACATTTCAGATGCCAGACAAGCAGAGGTAAACCTGCCTGCAGATGAAAGGGAACCGCTCTGCAGCTTGCCAGGCTCACCGTGGCTCAGCACCGGTCCCTTCCCGGGGCCTATGCAGGCCCGTGCCTCTCACAGGCCCAAGGTCTGGCATCAGAATGCCCTCCTCATCAGAGGGCTCCTGGGGACCCCGAAGGCGCAGGGCTTTCCATGCAGGATATTAACAGCCTGATCTGGCCCAGAGGAGACAGAAGCAACAGGCTGGGGTCAGGATGCAGAAGAGGAATGGTGGCCTTGTCCTCATCCCTCATTCTCATCCCTAGGGCCCTGTGGTTCATAGAGCATAGTTTCTCGAGGGGAACAGGCCAAAGAAGGCCCCTGGAGGGCCACATGAGCTGACAGCTGCACCTGGGGGTTGGGGGAGAATAAAGAGAGATGATGGGAGTTCAGCCAACGCATGCAGGTGGACAACGTGCTCTTTGAACCAGGAGGATGCTTCCAGGCTTCGACTGTTGCCGAATCCTGGTTCCTTTCAGGGTTTCCATTCTCCCCTGGCATGGCTGGACCCTGGGCTCTCTCTCAGGCTCAGCCGGACAAGACCACTGAGGCATGACTGGTGCATGGCCCTCCTGGGCCTTCTGCAGGACTCTTTCCCCCCTACTTTATGAAAAAGTTCCTACTGCAACGGGAGTGCAGTGATAGGCCCACCAGTAAGGCAGAAATTACGCAACTTCCCCAGTAGCGAGAAGGGTGGGATACGGTTTCTGCACCCCCAGGGCGCCAGAGACTCCTGGGGCTGCTGGCCTCGGGACTCTGGTGCCAGGACCTGCTGCCCACTGTTGCCGTCGCACAGGGAGACTCCCCACACACTGCAGGCCGAACGAGGAGACTGGCACAGGGCCGAGAGTGCTGCTGAGAGCACACTCGTCTGGCCCAGACTCGCCCCACCTCTCAGACAGCCCTGGCCTGACACGTGGCTCTTTCTGGCCCCTGCAGCGTGTGTGCGGCACTCACAGCTGGTGCCCAGGGCTGGCTGGCCACCTGTGGGCTCTCGTCTCCCTAAGCTCTCGCATTCTTCTTCTGAGAGAGTGAACCCCAGTGGGGCCACAGCAGGGGCTCCTGGCCCTCACCTCCCACCTCCCCTTCGAGGCCTCAGACATCCAGACCCCCTTCCCCAGGCTCCCAGTTCTGGGCATCGGCTCTCAGAGGTCAGTGAGATCTGTGCTGTCCAGGGCAGGCCAGGTACCCTGGGGACACAGGTGGGCTTCCTGCCATACCTGCTTCGCTGGATGCACAGGAGATGGGGTCACTGGCGGAGCGGGCCACACGGCCAGGACTGGGCTGTGCTTGTACCCTTATATCTGTAGCCTCCGGGGACACATGGAGGCTTGGGGCAGGTGGCAGGGGCAGTGGCGTGACTGCAGTGCCAGCAGGGGACGAGTGCCTCAGGCCTGGTGAGCTTGCGCCGTCTGATGTTGCGAGGCTCAGGCTACTGGCTGGAGCTGCAAGAGAATGGGCTAAGCATTAGGGCATGTGACCGCAGGGCCAACCCGACACAGGGACAGCGCCTGTCCTTTAAACTCTGAACTTAAATAAGCTCTGAAGTCTCAGGAGCATGGGAACACTGAAGCAGGTGACAGATGCGGCTGTATGGTGTTGAAAGACTGGGGCACCAGATGATCTCCCAAAAGTCATGCCAGGAAGGGGGTGGGAGGTATGGAGGCACTTCCTGCCCCAGGAGACTGGAAACCAGAGACTGGATGCTCTGGTCCCATGGATGCCTGATGATCAGGGCTTGTGCAGGGAGGGGCGAGACTCTGGGGAACATCTGGTATCCCACTTAGGTCCAGGCAGGGGGTACAAACCAGGGTCTGGAGGACAGCCCCTACGCCAGGCAGGTAGGATAAATCCAGTCTACATGATGCCTGCCTTGGTTCTCAAAGTGAGTTCCAGGGCCAGCAACATGAACCTTACCTGGGAACAAGTCAGAAATGCAAACTAGGGGTTTGCTGGGGTTGAAGCTCTGTGGTACAGCACTTGCCTAGCATGCATGAGACCCTGGGTGACATCCCTAGCATCTCAAGGAAGGAATGACGGAGAGGGAAGGGAGGGAGGGAGGGAGGCAGGGAGAGAGAGAAGGAAACTAATAGCCAGACCCCAGACCCACAGAATCAGAACCTGTGGTGGGCCTGGCCCACTGGCTCCTCTGTGGGATTCAGACGCCCACTGAGCTGTGACCCCCAGTGCTCTTGACCAGTGATGCTGGGCCACCTCTAAGGTGGCACCAGTTTCTCCCCTTCCACAGCCCAATCCATGGGCTTAGAAAAGGGAAGAGGGTCACACAGCCACCAAGAGGTGGAGCTGGTTGGAAGAATCTAGAGTACTCTCACTTAACCACCGCCCCCTCCTCAATAAGTAGTTGGGGGCAATTAGTGGTCCATCTGGAAAAACAGAGCAGGATGAACAGCACCTCACACACTGTATGCAAAAAGCAAAAGCAGAAACAAGCACAGAACAATTTTAGGAAGATTAATCCTTCTCTTAGTAAAGATACTCCAAAAATAGTGGGAGAAAATATATGAAAATAAGCCTATAGTGTTGGCTTTGTAAACATGATAGAAACTGTAAAGGAAAAGTTTGAAAGTTGACAACACCACATTGTAAAGGTGTGTATGAAATAAGGCATCATTAACAGGAGGGAAAGTACAGGAGAAACAGAGAACATATAGTTGCCATAAATAGGAAAGGAGTTAGCCTTACACATTTTCTCCTGTCTCTTAACAAATGTTTTTCTGTTAAATCTACGAGAAACACCAAAATCCCCAAACAATGTAAGATTTTACAAAAATGACTCAAAACCAGATCAGCATAGCCAAGAAACGTGGAACATGTTGCTCCAGCCCAGCACTGTGTGCGAGTCATTCACCTAGAAGAACGATGAAGGTCATCAGAAAGGTCAGTGTCCTGGGGCCTCTCGTGCTGTTGGTGCGAAAGTGGACCAGTAATACAACCTTCCCAGAATGCACCGTGGCTAAGACGTTAAAACCAAAATACTCCTTTGGTCTCAGAAATTTCACCTCTAGGAGTTTATTCCAGGACACAACTGGGCAAGTGCTCAAAGATGAACAGATCACGTAGAAAAGAAGCAACCTTTATCAGATCATCAGAAAATTGCAGCTGGGCATGGTGACGCACATGTGTAATCCTGGCTCTCTGGGAGGCTGAAGCAGGGGGACTGAAGGTGCCAGCCCAGCCTGGGCAACTTAATGACTTAGTGAGACCCTGTCTCAAAATAAAAATTAAAAAAAAAATGCTGGGGATGTAATTCAGTGTGAAGGCCCCAAATTCAATCTCCAGTACCAAACAGAGAAATCAAACTCAGAATTGCATTTATTAACCCTACCCAAATCCTATCAGTTACTCCCTAGCGTATCACACAGCAGTGTATCAAAATTCTTTGAATAATTTTCATGCCTGTTGATTCCTCTTGGTCCCAGTACTCTTAACATCAGGGATTATCCAATGACTGAGTTCCCCAGGGAAATGGAGTCACAGAGAGACAAAGGTGGCCTGGTGCTGAATATAGATACAGAAATTATTAGAAACTCCTCAAATTATCATAATGATACAGGAACGGCACCCAGCTGAAAACTAGTGACTGATTTTTGCCCACTGTCTTTGGGGTTGTGCTGTGTGCTTATGTTTTTATGACAGTCATAATCCTAATGAGCTCCCAATTTTTCACAAGCACTTTAAAAAAATTGATGTATAATAATGTATTTAGCATATACAACATATTTTTTTAAACTCTTATTAATAGACCTCATGGTTCCGCAGGGTCTCTCTCACTGCATGAAAATGTAAAGAATCATCTTCATTTGTAGAGTTTTGTTTGCCGGTGATGGTGAACCTTTTAGGGCTTTCAGTGATACAAACAGCCTGCTGCACCATGTGTGCCTTAGGTTCACCACCCCTGGATAAATCTGCTTGGCCAAGTATTTTGGGTAAAGAGCC
Organism: Heterocephalus glaber; assembly: GCF_000247695.1. The sequence continues at coordinate 2,286,221 of NW_004624768.1, forward strand.
CTAAAATCCACACTATTTATACAATGCTAGTTGGGACTACAGGCAGTGGCTTCCCTGTGGCTTTGCCAGCATCCAATCCTGATCTCTCTTTTGTTGTTTTAATAGATGAAGAACCAGAATCTACTCCGAAAATGCATAGGACTAAAATTAAGTTCCGCAAGGTAGCAGGACACGTGATCAACATATGTCTCCTCTTTTGCACAGTCAAGTCACAGACTAACAATGAATATGCAAAAAGAGAAATTTTAGGCAATACCACTGACAACTGCTTTGAAGGAACCTAGATACTTGAGTATGTGATTGTCCCTCTGTATCCACAGGTTCCACATAACAGGAACTCAATCAACAACAGACTGAAAATAATAAAAAAATTATATCTACACAGAACATATACAGACCCTTTTCTCTTGTCCTTGAACAATACAGTACAATATTTACATAGCATTTACTTGTATTTGATAAGTGACTAGAGATGATTTAAAGTACATGAGAGGATGCACACAGATTATATGTAAGTACTGGGCCATTTTATTTAAGGGACTCATCCATCCTTAGAATCTGGTATCTAAGAAGGCCCTGAAGCTAATCCCCACAGATACTGAGGGATGACCGTATATTTAACCAAACATGGACAGGACGGTATGCTGCAAATTATAGTGAGGATGAACAGACTCCACTGAATGCAGAGAAATACTTGTTCATGCACTTGAAAGCTCAGCATAGGAAAGACATCGATTCTCTCTGAATTGCTCTATGTAGGTTTAATGCAGTTCTGCATTTCTTGCAGAAATCTCTGCAAGGATTTTTGAAGATGCAGATAATCTGGTTCTAAAATGTATATGCAAAAGCACAGACCCTGGAATAGCCAGAACAATCGTGAAGAATAAATTGGGGGACATTATTCTTCCAGATGTTATGGCTAAATTTGGAGCTGTGGTTACAGTCAGTGTGGTGTTGACAGAGGGACAGACACACAGATGGATCCACAGAACAGGACAGAGAACCCAGAGATAAATAGATACAGTTAAGATCGCTGGCTTTTGACTAAAGGACAAAAGCAAGGAATGGCCTGGAGCAATGGGATACTCACAGTACCCCACAAACAAACAGACACCCAGAACTCTCACCACCTGCCCTGGGATGCTATAATCACCTGCCTGGGAAGTACCTTTTCTGCTGGGCTTGCTCTCCTATGAGCCCGGGTGAGCAGTCCCCGGTAGATTCTTGACCCCTAGGGGCTGGGCACCTCCTCCAGGAGTCTGGGTGCTGGGGCTACCCCTGGTCTGTCTTTCCAATCATGTTTCCCCTAAGAATGAGCCATGATCAGGTGCCTCATGGCCAGAAAAGGGGGGTGCAAAACCTAAAATGCAGCAGGATGGTGTGGTCACACTGTGGCAGGGGACTGGGACACACTGGGCCCCAGAGAAGCCCCCGGAAAGGCATGGAATACCACCTCTAGGGCAGCTTACGATGGCTTCTTGGAGTGACCATGGGAAGGGCAAGGTCACTTGTGAATCCCATAACTGCAGGGACCAGCGCTCCCTGCAGCCCACAGGTGACCTCCCAAGAGGGTGGCCTCCTCCTGTTTCTCTTCGATTTAGCTACAAATTGAGGGGAAGGGTAGAGAGCCTGGGACTGAACTCCTGGTTCTTTGTGGGCTGTCATGAGTCATCTGACCTCAGTTCAAAAGACCTGCCCCCATGATCCCGTCTGGGGTCCCCAAGAGTGCAACTCTCTGGAAATGACAGCCCCTGCCCATTTGCTCCCTCTGCTACTGAGGTCCTCTGTTTTCCCAATGCCTCAGACCACCTCCCCACACCCAGTTCCACTGCAGCTCCCATTATAGGACTGTGACATTGCATGTTTGCCCTTCCCTACTTCCAAGTACATGACTTCCAGCCTTGCCCTCCACCCAGCTTCTCCCTCAGAAGGCCCCAACCCAGCCCACATCCTTCTGAGGGAGAGCTAGTAGACATGAGCCTGGTGCAGTGCTCCTCAACTTACAATGGGGTAGCATCCTGGTAAACTCATCCTAAGTTGTAAGTAAGGTTAAGTCACGAATACATTTACTACGCCAAACGTGTTGATCATAACAGCTTAGGCTAGCCTACCTTAAATGTGCTCAGAACACTTGTCCATTAGCCGACAGTTCAATCCAAAGCCTCTTTTATAATAAAAGTATGGACCATCTCATGTAATTTCCTAAAAAGATCTAAATTCAAAATTGGAAGCACAGCCTGTATTGAATGTGTACTTGGGATGTGCTTTTTCATCATTATGATGTTGGAAAAACACACGTCAAGCCATTGTAAGTCAGGGACCATCATATATACAATGTTTGCTCCTGATAGGGTGGGCTACAAATTGAGTAGGGTTTTTATTCAAATCCATATCCTTCAAGTGAGAGAGAAAGGTACTGAGGGGCTGGGGGAAGCCCCCTCCCCCAGAGCAAGCACGAGGTCTCCTGGCATTGCTGCATGGGAGCAGGTCAGAGAAGAGGCATGGAGAACGGTGGCACTTACTGGGGAAGGATTACAAACTGCACCCTCATTAAGAGTAAGGAATGTAGAGGGGAAACAGCAAAGGGCAGAAAACAGGGAGACAAGAGACATCCTTAAAAATATAAACTTGGTACCTCAAATCCTGAGTGAGGGACCGTTACCTGGTGTGCTGAACCCCGCGGTGGTGTTCGGGTCCCCAGGGCTGGGCTCGGCCACCTGGTGGTCCACACTGCTAACCTGCAGAAGCAACAGAAGGCATCAAAGCAGTCACCAGGGGGCTCAGGAACATCCTAGCAGCTTCCAGAGTGCTGTCGGCCCCGGGAAGGTGGAATTTCTCACATTCCATGGCATCAGCCAACTGTAGATTGAAAGTGTTTGGAACAAAATTCCAGAAAGTTCCAAAAAACGTAACTTAAATTTCCATGAACAAGTACTATGCTGAGTCCATGCAAATGAAGGGTGCTGTAGGTAATCTAGAGGCGACTGAAAGTACAGGGTAGGATGTGTGTAGGTTACATAAAATCCTACACTGTGTTATATAGGGACCTAAGCTGCTGTGGATTTGGGTATCTGAGGGAGTCCTGAAACTGATCTCGTGAGGATCAAAGAGACGACCCCACAGGCTGGTTTTAAAGCTCATCTTTGAGGACGAAGTTTTAAGAGACACATATAGACATTTCCACTATTTTCCATTACATCTGAGTGGAGGAATAAGAGTTGAAGTCACCCTTGCCAAGGGCAAAGGCATTTCTCTGGCCTTTTGCAATCGGAGCACCTTCCAGGGGCCTAGCACACACCAGCCTGTGCTCTTATGAGCACTGTTTGGGACCAAGGAAGGCCACACAGAATTGCCCAGAGTTGCTGTGGAGCATAGCACAGCCCCTGCGTTCACTTCCACCCGCTTCTCCCATCCACTCTTTCAGCGTGGTTTCCACTCCTGGAAGAATAAAGACACTGGACAAATGGTCACGAGACCCGTGAGCGTCACGAAGCATGCTTTGGATATGAAAGGGGCAACTGATAAACAGGCACAGCCTGAGTGAGCTCCCAGTCCCTCGCAGGCATACTCGTGCCACTGCTCTTTGGTCTCTTTCACGGGGAAGGGGGTGCTTGCTCGAGCTTGGGGTCAGGGCCCAGGTCCATACAGTGGGGGGTGTTGGTCTGAGTGCAGGCCCAGAAACTCAACAGTCATGGCAGCTCAAGTGCCACCCTGAATTGTGGAAGGAGAAGCTATGAGCCCACTTCCAGTTCAACAGGCATCCAGCGCCTGCAGCTTTCCTCTTGGAGTGATTCCTGTTCTACCCAGGGAGGCCTCCGGAACACGACGGGCAAAGGCTGGGCCCTGCTCCTGCACTGTCCTCACCTTGCCTGTCTTGTGCCCACGGTTCCCACCTGTCCCATCCCTGTGTCAGGGCACCCTGGGCCCTGTGCTTGAATGTGCAGAGTACCATTCACACATCACACGAGCGCGGCCACGCGCCCCTGTGCTAGCTCAGAAAACAATTTCTGATTCCTTGAGTTATTTCAGAATGGCTTTGGGGACACGCTTGCAAATAATGAGTTCCGGAGGAGGCTGGAGGAGGTGAGGCTGGCCCCTGCGGCTTGGTCCGATTCCAGCTCAGGTAATTACATTTCCGCCTCCCTGGGCTCCCGCCACTTCAATCAGATAGCTGATGTTCTTCATCTCGCCTCCGCCGACCAGGCTGGCACTCAGGCAGGTGGCTCCAGCTGCAGCCGCTGAGCCAACACAAAGGGTGTGCGCTGCTCCCGTGCCAGGGGTGGGGGTTCCCACTCATGCTCTTTAGAAAAACACAGTGTTTGCTATCTTCCTTCCTTAGCCTCTCATCCTGCCAGGGAGGGAATCGGGAGGGGAAGAATTCACACCACCATCGGCATTCACCTTTTGTTTTTCTTTTTGCTGTAATCACTATGTGCCAATAACCAATTTTGGAAATCCCTGCCAAGAATCTTCCACTAAATCGCAACGCCCTGAAGGTCTGTTGCATTTCATAGCTCTCTTCCAATAGCTCATCTTTTTCTTGATTGCGGGGTGGGGGGATGAGTGGTAATTTACAAACCTGCTGCTTGGGGGTAAAGCTTCTGTAATAAAGGAATATAAATAAGACAAGAGAAATAAAATACACAGTAGGACAAGGTCAGGAGGAAATTGGATTTGTCTCGTGTTTTGTGGAGGCATCACTCACTTCCCTCTGGTACCCTGGATTCAAGAGCCAGAACATTTGGTTTTGAGAGCAGACAGCTCCTGGGAGCGCATCTACCACATCTCACTAGCAGAGCGCCAAGGCTTTCATTCAAACTGAGCCTCTCTCGATGTCAGAAGCCACCTTGCCACGTTAAAAGTGGCAGGGCAGACAGCTGCTCTGTTCATGCAGCACTGCCGTGAGCCACAAAGGCCGCAGAGGAGGGTGGAGAGGAAATACATGTGTGGCATGGAATTTAAGCTGAAATTCGAGTTCAGCGACAAAGGCTCAGAAACAGCACCTTGCAGAGCGGGGGAGTCAGGGGGATTTTGAAAAGAGGCTACACCAGCAACTTAACCTGGGACTTCCTAATCTCAGAGAGGCTATTTTGACCACTCATTGTAACTGAAAGATCAATGGTAATTAGGCAAATCAGCCAGATCTCTTCTTATCTTCTATTAGAAAGCTTCCTGGCTAACCCTGGATGGAAATTCTGCCCCATTTCTGTAATAAGTTTCTCACTCCTGGTGAGGTTACCTATCTAGTACCAGAATTAGGAAGAGCTGTCATTTAGGAGCAATTATCAGCCATCACAGAAAATGTGAGTTACATGCTCAAGGCCATCTTTGAAGACACTTCCGTCACTTACTTAAACGTGTGCAGGTCATTTCCTTTGAACGTGTGAATAATAACTTTCAGGGCCTAGGGTTGGTGGCACTGTACCATGCCCATTTCCTTTCTCATGACTTCTAGCGTTGTGTTCAGATTTCCCCGTGCTCACCATAGTGCCACCAAATGGAATTCGTCGAGCACCACTGGGTCACTCAACCCCGATGCCAAACTCCTCAAAGATTTGGCATCCAAAGTCATAAGATGTGTGCTCAGGTGACTTTGGTGACTCCCTTCCTGCACCTGGAGCTCCTCTGCCAGGCACTGATGCCCCCTCAGTGCTGCTGATCATGCTGTGCCCTGGCACCTTGGTGACCCCCTTGTTCACAAGCACCCCAGCTCTACCCAGATTGCTGGGCTCAGTTCTTCCCCTGAAGCCCCAGAGAAATTTATTTGTCCCTGTCCCGTCACCACCTAGACTGCTGGAGAGAGAGGATTCTGCCCAGTTCATGGCTCTATAACCCCTGGACCACTGCACTGTCAGAAGTGGTCCCTTGTCGCCTCAACAGGAATAGCAAGTTGGTAGATTCTCTTCCCGCAGAAAGGAATCTACTCCTTGGGATCTTGCTGAGTCCAGAGCCATGGGAAAGACAATGACATTGCCACCTAAGCCGGAAGGGAACATGTGTGACCCACCCAGAGGGAAAGAGAATATCTTTACTCAAGGACTGCTTTCCTTCCCAGATTAAAATTCCCTCCCCAGGGGGAGTCGAGGCGTGTGCCTGTAGACCCAGCTCCTTGGGATGCCGAGCCAAGGGGATTGCCTGAGCCCAGGGAATTCAGGGCCAACCTGGTCCACATAGAGAGACACTGTCTCGAAAATAAAAATTTTCCCAGTAATGCCCATCTCCTGGCCCTCCACAGAGCCCACAGTGCTGTTTCGCTCCAGTCCCTCACTCTCCCTTCCTCTCTTTATCTAAATGAGTGGTGATAGGTAATTTATGTGGCATTTGTCCTAACAAGGGGAAGCAATTAACCTCCGTCTCACTCAGGGAGATGGCTCCTGCTGGGAAGGGGGGCAGCTCCTCACTGTCTAGTCAGGGGGAACCGGCCACTGCAGAGGAGGGGGCAGCTGGCATCCCTCTGTGGATGGTAATGGGTTTCATTGACTTCCAGACTCCTGGAGATGTTTGTGGAATTAAAAAGTGCCCCCAACCCTGGGTCAAAGAGAATTGGTCTGCGGGCTACAGCAGCCCCTTAATCACCAGATGCTGTCCTGCTCCCCAGGGGAGAGGCCACTCAGACAGACACGCTGGCCTGGGCTGCTCCGGAGTGGATGGTGTTTGTGCGCACACTCCTGAGCTGGAGGGTTTGGAGCTAACACAAGCGCTGCCGAGAGAGACAAGGCTTCGACTGTAAAGCTCTTCGCACCAAAGATCCATGAAAGAAATCTCAGCATAGCGCATTGCATTCCCGCAGTTAGAGAACAGTGTCCTGATGGTCTTAAAAGTATTTTTGTCCTCCAGTAAATTCTATTCTTCAGAGGAAGAGTAAAATTGTGATACAACAGGAATGGGTGTCCTCCCCACACACAGTCTAGGGGTGCACTGAATGTCACCCTCAAATCCAGAAACTGCTTCCAGTATTCCATGGCCTTGAAAAGCTGGAAGTGGGGACCCTGGATAGAGGTTCTCGCTGGAAACAAAGGGTCTGGGGGGCGGCACCCCGCCTATCCTTCTCTCTCCATGGAGGAGCACGGTGAGTCATGGGTCCTTCCACCCAGTCGTCTCTTCTGGAAACAGAAGCGACCCCTCACTAAAGGCAGGATGGGGAAGGGAAGCACGATGAAGTCAGTCCCCAGCATGGGCTGGAATTCTGCAGTGGCACAAGCAGGCTCTCAGCAGAGTAGGGAGGTGGCAGTGGCACCATCCTCTCTCCAAGGCAGGCAAGGAGGAGGATCACACACCCTGTGGCTTTCTGGGTTCCCAAGTCCACCTGCCCTGGCTCTGTCACCTGGTCCTCTGGGTCCTCCCAGGACCCCAAGGGCTATACCTACATACTCCTCTACAGGTACGGGAGGGGTGCCCCAAACAAGTGCTCCGCAGAGCACTGAAGGTGTATCACAGCCCACAGTCTTTGCAGAATATGAATTTGAATTAGTTTTTATTATAAAAGAAAGATAAGCCACATCAGGAAAGCAAAGGTCAGTTCAGCTTTTTAAAGAAATCCAAGAGAATCTCTCTTACTGAAATTTAGAAACAAGCTCACAGGGTCACCCTTTGCCTCCTCAGTACAGGATCTCCCAGACAGCCGGTTCTACTGTGCACACAGAAAAGGTCAAAGCCTCCTCCAGGATTTTCAGAGCTGGAACTGCTTGGGCATTGTCAGCTTGGATCAGGGTGGGGTCGTGCTCCTGAGGTTGGCCTGGTGCTGAGCTGGCCTGCACAAGCCCCCCTGAAGGACACCCCCATGACAAGCATTTCCTCTGGAGACATGCTGAGCCTGACGGGGTCCAATACACTGCCCGCACTTCTGCTGGGCACAGAGTGGACACAGCTTGCTTTCTCCCGCTATCCCGCACCACCTGGCCTGCAGATGGGATCTGTCCTCACAGACGTGCCTGTCCTTGAGGTGTGTGAGGCTGAGGTGGCACGGCCAACAGGAAGCCAGAGGTTCCTCAGGGCTGGAGCCCTGGTCAGGGGCTGGGATAAAGCACTGCCTCCCGTCCTATGGGCACATGGGCCCTCGGGATGTCCAAGGGACAGAGATGAGAGCTCCAGGTGACGTCAGAAAGGCAGTGGTCCAGGAGTCTGCAGGTATGCTGGGCTGCTGGCCTGACCTGACACCGGCAAGGAGAAGAGGGGCACCTGTCCAGCGCTCCGTGGCTGCAGAGAAGCCCACGGGGCAGTGAGGTCGGGATGTGCTCCGTACTGCCTCTTGGATGCGCCTGCTCATGCTTTTCCCACCCGCTCTGCTTGTGCTTGGGGGCAGCTTTCAGCAATGCCCCCACCCATATCTCTCCCTGTGGCCTCCTACAGGCTGCTGACCTATATTCAGGGGGCTATGGGATCTCTGCAGGCATCCTCAGCTCTCTGCCCTGGCCAGGGGTGGTCCAGCTCAGTAAGGACAACAATAGTGATGACTACAAAGACGGAAGCGCTTCCCCGCCCACCCAAAGGATTAGTGTTGCTCTGGATTCAGTACTTACTGTGTTCCAAGTCCCAGGTGGAGTCCATTACAGAAAACATCTCACTTCATCCTATGACTCTGGCACTGTTATGATCCCCATTTTTCAGATGGAGAAACTGAGGTTTCTCGAACATACTCCGAGTACTTGGTATTCATCGGGCACTGTGAGGCAGTGGAATCTCCTGGCATGCCCACCTCAGAGGAGGTCCTAAATACCTGGTGGTGGAGGTATTTCCCCAGCCTGTGGCCTCCTGGCCATGGACCAGAGGTCTGGAACTGTTTGGGTACCGCTGTAGTGGACTATGACAGACAGTGGCATGTGGCCTGAGTGCTGGGTCCACAGGGGTGAGGGTCCTGCCCAGTGTTTAGACACAATGGCCCACACTGAGCTCAGACACATCTGAGTTGTGATGTGTGGCCACAGTAACGGAGCTGGGTAGCTAAGGCGAAAGCTCCGGTGGTAGGGTCCCCAGCCCTGGGTTGGAATCCGAAGGTACTGCTCTCTGAGACTGTCGCTTCTTCCACAGCTCGGCTAAAAGATCAATCAACAACACCCCCAAACTCTCATGCAGTCAGAGGCGGAGCTTGGGAGGTGGGAGGTGACTGGGTCAAGGGGCTGCCACAGCTGACCGGAGAGGCGGGTCACTGGGGGTGTGACCCCGAAGGATATATCTCCCTCCTCTCTCTGCTTCCTGGGCACCACAACCTGAGCAGCCTTCCTCCACTACACCCCTCTGCCGCGTACTGTTTCTGCCTTGGAGCCAGCTGAGTATGAGCCAAAGTAAACCTCTCTTCCCCTAAGGTGTGGGTGTCTGGCATTATGTCCCGGTGATGAGAAAGTGACTAAGACAACTGGGATCCCATGGGTCTGCCGGAAGGCTTACACCCACACAGGTGTGCACAGAAGGTCTCCAGACAAGGCGGTCACAGGCACTGGGCTGTCTGGGCCCCGACCTCACCTGGCTGGTGGGGGTCTGGCCCACCACGGCCTCATATGGTGGAGGAAGCTCAGCAGGATACAGCATGCCGGGGCTGTTGATGGCAACATCATACAAAGTGCTGAACGGCGAGGAAGCAAAGTCCAGGTGGAGGCCCCTGCAAAGGCAGAACCGTCTGTCACACTGTCACTGCCTGAAGAAGGAGCCTGAATACTGACATTTCTCTCAAAGCAATCAGAACATCAATTGTCAGGCTTTCCCCGCATCCAAAACCTATCGTGTTTGAGAAATAAAAGCCTGACTTGCTGGGCAACTTTAGCTTTTGGTTTTCTTCTGGAAAGATGTCCACATTTTCAAAGAAATCTATGGGGCTGTCCATTACAATTGAAATCATCATATAGCTGATGGGATCCTCAACTAGATTTGACATGTCGTATAAATGACTGGCATTCAGTAGCTGCTCTGCACGTCACGGGAACATGATCGGGCCGCTGTCGTCTGCCTGTGCTTCCTTTCTGGTGACACTGCAATGGTACTTGAAGAAGTGCTCCATTTTGAAGCCACCTGTCCTTTCTCCCTCACTGCATACTCACCCATCGAGTATGCTTTCCCGTGCTCGCTCGTGGTTCTGTGGAACCTGCCCCTGAAAGCGAGTGGGTCATTTCCACTTCCCCCCCCAACCGCGCTGCTTCTCCTGGCGCCTGGGACCCGGAACATGGCGGGGCATCGCGGGCGGACCAACCTGGGGGCCTCGGCTGAGGGCGTACAGGTGTACTCCGGAGGGTAATAGGGTGGCGGGGGAAGTGGAGGGATGAACTCATCGAAATCCAGGGTCTGGTGGAGAACGGTGCCGTGGGGAGTCACACAGGCAGGGTTGGTGGAATGCGCTCTTTGGGGGAAGAACTGGAAAACACATAGAACCGGAGTTACTAGGGACATCTTGTGTGGCTCGTGTCTAATTAAGCTAATTCCACACCAGCTTTAATGATCAGTGTGGAACGCCTGTAATTTAATCTGTCAAGCCGGGACTGCTAAACACACATTTTGAAAGGATGGCTCCGCCAGGAACGCCTTGCCTCAGAAGCCTCATTACGCTTCGTTTCCCATGCTGTTCTGCACAGGACTTGTATTTCTATTTTATTTTGAGAAAAAAATAGCATCTAGGAAGTCTTTAATACTACCTCTCCTGCTAAACCCGGTTACAGCAATTACACTCCTCAAAGACGACAGGCAACAGGATGCCTGCCATCCACAGTCCAAGATAGCACTTCCCGAGGTATGCTCATAAGGAAACACTGGGCCCCCAAGACACACGCCCCCCCAAGTTCCGAGCCTAAAGACAAACCTGGGAAACACCCATGTATGCCCTCTTCTTGGTCCCCTGCAATGTGCGTGATGTGTCACAGGTCCTGAGAAGGCCTGTGTTGAAGGATTCGTTTACTTCTTTGACCCTACATTTCTCAATATGTCACCCTGGGTCCCACTGGATATGGACTATTACTATATTATACAGTTCTGGGGAATCCATATACATTGCAAAAGTTTCGGAATATTCTATGGGGCAACCTGGATGCTGAGATGCTGCTTAAACAAACTGAGGGAAACACATTTTAACAGAGTGGGTGTCTCCTGGATCACTCTCAGTAACTGCTTCTCCCTGCACCCTCAGCTCTCTTCTGCCCAAGGCCACCTGTCGCGTGGTGACACCGGGAACCTTGCTCCACTGATGTAAGGCGGAGTGTGCAGGTGCAAGGAGACCTGCACTGTGTAGGCTCCAGGCTCTGGGACCTCTCACTGCAGGCAGGCGAAGCAGGGAGAGGGGCCAGGGCGGTGGGGGACAAGAACTCTGCGGGGTCACCTGAACGCCGTCAAGCATCACACTCCGTTAGTCTCCAAGCAGTGTGGGAACCCGGGGTCACAAAGCACTGTGAAGAAGATAACACCTGAATGGGTCTTGGAAGACTGGTAACTTTCAAGGGCTGGGCTTGTAGGTCAGCATGCAGGCTCAAGAACAGGTGAGTCTGCGAACAATATGTTTCAGGAAAGCAAACAGGTAAGGCTCTAGTCCAAAAGCCAACTCTTAATTCTGGAGATCCTAGGGAGCCAGGGAGGGTGCTGGAGCTGAGGTGCAGCGTGATGGAAGCTATGACAGGAAATGCCCTCTGGGAGCAGTGGTAGAGTGGGCTGGCGCTGGCAGAGGCCAGGATGTTAGAATTTTCTGCACTCGTGTGGGTGAATATGGTCAAATGCTGTGACATTAATGTGCTCCAGGCTGAAGGAAAAAGAACGGTGGCTGTGTATGAACATGTAGCATTTTCAATCTGATTCTCACATAGCCCTCGTGGGTCTTCCTAACACACAGAGCAGATTCCCTGCCTGGCCAGCTTGGTCCGCCGCTCAGCTATGTTTGTTCAGTGTCTGAAACAGAAGTGAATCGGTGGTTGTGTGCAGGCTGAATGTGCGCCTCTTGTCCTCTGCCCGGGGAAGCTGTGAATCCGTATGCTACAGCACAAGACCAAGCGCCTAAGGGGAGGGCAAATGTCCTTAGTTCTAATAAACAAATCTCCTGAATTAGTCTCTGTCAGCAATTAGAAAAGTCAATAACATACTCAAGCAAAACTAATAAAATGCAAGAGCCAAAACACTTTCCTATTAAAGGTGCAATTCTACCAGGCACGGGAACAAGAAGCATTTTTGAAAAGGAGAGGCAGGGCGCCCCAGCAGATCCCATTAGCTGGATTAAAGAGCAGATGCTGCCAGGCACAAAGGTTAAAGGACAGGCTGTGCGGCTTCTTCAGACTCCACGTTATCTCCCTTCCCATCTCCACCGAGCCGTCCAGACTCAGCTCCTTTCAAAAGACGTCTTTTCCCTTGGCTCTGCAACCTCCCTAGCAAATGGCCCTGCAAGTCACGCTTGACCTCTCCCTCTCTTCCGGCCACCAGGGTCGGTTTAATGAGGGCAGGGCCTGCCGCACGGCCCAGGGTCACCACTCTGACCTCGCTCTGAGATGCAGGGCTGGAAGCCTGGAGATCACATGGTCCCCGCTCCCTTCGAGACTCTGCCAGTAGGGGGCGCTGGAGGGAGAGCGCTAAGGGAGTAGCTGAGCTCCTGTCCCTTCCCCCTTCCCTTCTCTTCCTCCAGCTCCAGGCGCTGGTTGCAGAGCTTCCTATGGTTCTTGGCCTGTGCAACCTCAGAACCCTTTTGTTCCCTCGGCCCTCCACGCCCAGGTCACCAGCTCCCTGCATTAACTGTGGAAACGCCAGGGGCAGCTTCCTTCCTGTCGGCCTTCTGGGTTTCACACCTGTGCATTCTCACTTGGTGCCCCACAGGTGCTGGGGGCCCTTGCATGCGGGGATGGGCCCCCAGCTCCCTGCGCAGTTCCCCTGCTTAGCTAGGTCTGCTCACCACAGCAACAGCCGATGCGCCTCTCAGCCTTGACTGCCTGCCTCTGGAATCCAGTCTCCTTCTTGCCCGCAGAGCTATTTTTAACCCAATCCGATGAGGTCACTGCCACTGAGAACTCTCTTACAAGAGGGACCACTGCTCACTGAATCCCACAGTGTCCAGCTTCCTAACCAACCAGTGTCGAAAAGCCCTATATACTCTGAACAAACCCACTCGCTCCCTGCCCTAAGCGGCAAACAGGATTTTTTCCTCCTCTGGGCTCCCCGGCTCCTGGCCACCTGGTACGGTGCCTGTCATCCTTCAGGACCAAGCAGAAATGCCTGAGACCCTGAGAACCCTTCTCCTCTGCACACCGCCCAGGCTGTGGGCTCCCAGGCCTCAGATCGACCTGGTCATTGCCAGCTGTAAAGCACCATTCTGCCCGTGGATGAGAGGGGCAGAAAATGGGCTCTGCATTGTCTCTTCTGCCCCAGTGGTTCTGCCTGGCCTAGGCCGTCCTCCCTGTGTGGTCAGAAGACACACCTGTGCCTGGTTCACTGACCCAGGGTGAGCATGGCTCGTTCCCAGGGCTGTCACTCACATGCAGGAGTGCAGTGGAGGCCCTGCCTCCGGGCTGCTCTGGGGAGAGGTGACTCTGGCATCCACATATATATGCTGTCTTCAAAGTGCACGAGAAGTGGGGCTTCCTAAACACAGAGCCCCTAAAATTTGGTTCCATCCACACAGCCCAGCCGCTGGGGTCTGAGAGAGAGTGTGAAGAGGTCAAGGGCCAGCAAAGGGAAGGCAGAGGTGGCCTCGTCGGCAGATCCTGCCTCACCTGAGGGCCCTCGTGACCGTGAGCACATTCCTGACCCCATGAGTCTCGGGCCCCTTCCCTGGCATCCCCCTGCCGCCTGGGGCCTACAAAGGTCATTCTTGGCTCTTCTGCTCCCTGCCTCCATGTCTGCCTGGGGGTGGAGGCTGAGGCAGGGTAGGCCAGCAGGGATCTGCAGACAGGCCTGGGGAGATTTCAGGAACCCTCCAGGCCCCCAGGCCAGGTTGCCACTTCCTTTTCGTTACCCCCACCCTGCTTCATGAGGGACACAGCCCCTCTACCAGCTTTCCTGCCACACCATGGCTCCTAAGAGAGCATGTGCACCTCGATGATTTTCCAGAAAGACGAAGAAATACAGGGTCAAAGCCCTCTTCCTCTACCCTTCCTTGGACTTGGTAGAACAGCAGGATTGTTGCTATAGTAGAAGTTTTCTTTTTATAAATAAACATATTTTACTAGTGCATGTTAATATCACGTGATGCTGGGCTTATTTTTGGAAGTGGTGCATGGATTTAACATAACTTAATCGATGTCAACCCCCTTCTCCCTTTCCCTTTCCTCCCCCTCCTGCTTGTCCCTTCCATTTCTTAACTGACTCCCTCATCTCCAACCCACTAGAAGAGTAGGCACTCTTCCTCTGGACTCCCAGGTTTATATCTGTGGCTTTCTGGGCCTGCCACTGATTACCACTTCCCCCAGGGGAGCTGCACACCAGTCAGGCTAAACAATACCTTAGCCACTATTGCAATTGCATAGTGACATGTGGCTGTAGACAGGAAGAGCTGCTTGTTCTATGAAAACCAACTTGAATGCTTTGGAAAGGCTCAATAAAGAGGAGCAGCTAGGCACAAACTGCTGCCAAATTAGGTGCAGGCAAAGCAGTTCTAAGATAGTGAGGGGAATCATAAAAATCATAAAAGTCTAGGAGTACTTTACACTCAGTTGCTTCCCATGGTTCTCTCTTCTATAAAGGAACTGAAACTGGGAGTCACAAAGGGTGCAGTTTCTATGAAGTGGATGCAAAAAATACACCAAACAGATCCATAACCAAAGGGAAGATCGTAGCTCCAGATCACAAGTCTGGTGAACAGGTGCTCATAGCATATTTAAAATCAAAATAAGATATTTATGGAAAGCATGCATCATTTTGCTGGTCATCTGCTTTAAGTAGCTGTTTAGATTAGTAAGCTGTCCATTAGTCATGGCCTGGAAGATCAGTAGCACTTGCTGCCTAGAAATGGTTCTGTTGAGCCCAGGTTTCAAAGACAGTCACTGTGGGTCCACAGAGACCATCTTCTGCAGGTGCTGTCCAGGTGAGCAGCACCCAGTGCAAAGATCCTGTGCTCCCAGAGGACAGGCTTATGTCCCTGAGTGGCCTGCATTCCACACAGCTTTCATGCCCACAGAGGCCTTACCTGTGGAAGGCACATGCCATGGCCACCTTCTAAGGAAGCTCTATTTTGTGAGGCATATGCAGAGGTGAGAATATAAATGACAGTAACAAGAGATGAACTTAACCAGCAAGGCTCTGACAGAGATGTATTTAATAGCAGATGATGCTCCTGAGGCTAAACTGTCTGACGACAAAGGAATCAGGGAGGAAAAAAAGAATGTAATGGAAAAATAAGTTTACACTGTAAAACAAAACTAAAACAATATTATAGACACTTAGGAGGTAAAAAGCAGTCTCCACTAAACTATGCCAGTAAAAGGAATTGTAGCATCAGATGGTTTCTTACCATTATTTCCATGCATACTGGAGTAACTCAGCTTTATCACTTCTGACCACAGGCATAATGCTTTGCGTCTCATGTATACATGCGCCCATTGTGTTAAGTGCCGATGACGGTTCACTGTCCTAAAATGCTGACCCCCAGAAATAAAGAAGGAGTTGTGGGCTCTTTGGGGAGCTTCATTCCATGACCCTAAATTCCTGCCAGCACCGAATGTGTAACAAAACACATGGGATGTCTGCCCAGAAATGCCATTTCTAATCAGATGAATGAATGAACAATCAATGAGTGAGCAAACCAGAGAATAACAGTGAAGTGAAAATATCAGTCAATGACACATATCTGGGTTGTCCTGAAAACAAAGGTTACAGATAGGATGTGTCGAGGTGTACAAGCTGTTAGCAGATGAAGCACAGCAGAAATCATGACTGAGCTGCTCAGCAAAGTGTCCAAGTAGGGGAGTGGGAGCTGGGGCCACAGATCAGCGGTGTACCTTAGGTTCTTTCTGAGAACAGAAATGAGCACTGGCTCATCAGAAAGGGGGCGGGAGAGGCCTTCCACACATTGCTCACGTGTCTTCCCCCAGGAACGTGCTTGTCAGGAGTTGGTACTTCTCGCTGTGAAGGTCTCAGATAAAAATAACATTCGCACGATGAGTTAATAAACAAGAGTCACAATGGAGTCCGCAAGAGAAAAATTCAGTCAGCATGAAAATGTCAAAACAAGGTAAGATAAAGAACAAAGACTAATGGTAAGCAGTGGATGTAAGATAAAGTTAAATTTAAAGTGGGAATAAATGGAAATGGGATGGGAAGCTGCGATTTCAAGATGAAAGATACTTGAGGCTGGGTGCTGGTGGTTTGTGCCAGTAATCCCAGCAGTCTGGGAGGTGGAGGGTCAAAGAGGATGGCACATTCAAATCCGGCCAGGGCAACTGAGTGGCTTAGCAAGACCCTGTCTCAAAATCAAAAGGAGAAATAAAATTGACATTGAGATAGGAAGGAGCCTGTCTCAAAATAAGAAAATAAATAAATAGAAGTAAAAAAGATAAGTGAGACAGAATGGACACACCAAAGGGAAGAACTTAAAAAGGAGAACTGAATATTTGAGTCACTTCATAGAAACCAGGAATTGGCCATGGTGTGGGTGAAGGAAGCCAATGAAGATGCCCTGAACAAGAAAAACTCATGCCTGGGAAGTACAGAAGCACCACCACTTACGGATGCCAATGAACACTTTCCTTCTGAGGACTGCTAGTTTTATTGGTAAATGAACGAAAGAAATTACTGCAGCCCCCTTTCCCCCACTAGCACAGTCCCGACACATTTTAACTCACATCCAGTTGTACACTGAAAAATTTCTAGAAAGACACAAACTACCAAAACAAACTAAAAAGGAAACAGAAAGTGAGACAAATAGAGACTGGGAAAAGTCTAGGCCTAGATGGCTGCACTGATGAGTTCTACTAAACACTTAGAGAAGAAGTAATATCAGTACTTCAAAAATTTTTCAAAAAATAGAAACAGAGGGAACACTTCAAAACTTATCTATAAAGCCAATATTACTCTAATATGAAAAACCAATGACATAAAAATAATTTTATATCACACCAGGTAGGATTTACCTCATGAATATAAGTTGTTTTAACATAATAAAATCAATCTATGAAAGACATTGTATCAATAGAAGGAAGGCAGTTAAAACCACATGATCATCTCAATGGATGCAGAAAAAGCATCGACAAAATCTAACACCCTTTATATTAACTCAACAAGTGAGGAACAGAATTTGCTGGACCTAACAAACAGTGTCTTTGAAAAATCACACTAACATATTAATGGTAAAAGCCAGTGTGCTTTTCCACTAACATTAGATGCAGGCAAATGTGATCAATCTTACCACTTCTATTCAACATTGTGTTAGTGATTTCAGACACAGCTATTAGTAGATAAAATGAAATAAAAGGTATCCAGAGTGAAAGAGAAGAAGCAAACCTACTTCTATTTGTTGATGATATGATCTTGTATATAAAAAAAACCATAATAATAAACTTAATGAACAAGTTCAGCATGGTTTCAGGATATAAGATCATTATAAAAATTATTTTTATTTCTATGTACTACCAATGAGCAACTTCAAATAAAATTAAGAAAACAATTCCACTTATGAAAGCATCAAAGTATTATGATACTTAGAAATAAATTTAAGAAAAGAAGCTGTACACCAAAAACTACAAAGTACAACTGAAAGAAACGAAAGACTATCTAAATGAAAAGACATCCTATATTCATGGACTGGAAGACTTACTATTGTTAAGATGACAATGCTCCTTACCACAGATTTAAATAAATCCACAGATTTAATACAATCTCAATCAAAATCCCAGCTACACTTTTTTGTTTTGCAGAAACTGACACTGATCCCAAAATTCATATGGAAAGCGAGACACAGGATCTCCAAAATAGTCTGGCAAAAGAATAAAGTTGGAGGACTCACACGTCCCAATTTAAAAATTATCACACTACAATAATCAAGGCTGAGTGGTACTGCCACAAGGGCAGATAGAGATCAGTGAGGTAGAACTGAGAGTCCAAAAATAAATGTATACACCTATGGTTAATTGATTTTCACTAAGTTACCAAGACAGTTTGTTGAGGAATGATTTCTTTTCAACAAATGGTATTGGCAGCAGAACAAACCTGGACCCCTACTTCAAAATACGTACAACAATCTACTCAAAATGGTCTGAAGAGCTAAATGTAAGAGCTCACACTATAGAACTTCCAGAAGATAACATAAGAGAAAATCTTCATCACCTTCAATTAGGCAATGGTTTCTCAGATAAGACACTCAAAATACAACCAACTAAAGAAAAAAGTTAGACAAATTGGACTTCACCCAACTTAAAATTTCTGTGCTTCATAAAAAGAAAAGATAACATACAAGAGGAAAAATTTTTTGCAAATTATATATCTAGTGTGATATTTGCATCAATAATATATGAAGAATTTTTACATCTCAGTAACAAAAAGACAACCCAATTATTTAAATGGCCAAAAGATCTGAAAACCATTTCTGCCAAATGTACAGTCATTGAACACCGGGGAACTGCAAATCAAGTTCACAATAAAGTACAACTCCACAAACACTAGGATGGTTATAATTGGAAGATAGATAATAAGTGTTGGCAGCAATGTGGAGAAACTGGAACCTTCACAGTCTGCTGGTGGGAATGTAAAATGGTGCAGCTGCTTTGGAAAGTCTGGTAGTTCCTCAAAATAGAGTCATGATTATGATCCTACTCCTGGATATACATCTAAGAGAAAAATAACACAAATGTCCACACCAAAACTTGTATAAGAGGAGGGCCGGGGATTTAGCTCAGTGGTTCTACCGCCTGTCCCACAAGCGCAAGGACCTGAGCTTGATCCCTGGTACCTAAAAACAAACAAACAAACAAACAAACAAAAACTTGTATAAGGAAGGATGTCCATACAGCACTTTATCTATAATAACCAAGAAAGGGAAACAGTCCATACGACTATGAACTGAGGAATGCGTAAACATGTGGTGTATTGATACAATGGTGGAAAAGATGGAGGGAAGAGTAGAGAGAAGGAGGAAGAGAGCAAGGAAAGTGGAAGGTAACACATTTATATAAGTTTATCTAAGAATTTAAGAAATGAAGCAACAGAAGGATTTCCAGCAAAGTTTTAGCATTGGTGTCTTCCATGTAACTAGAGAGAGATTATTAGCTTTATAAACATGTTACTACTATATAAGCTGAATTGTTTCAATTATCCAATATTATTTTTTAAAGACTCTAATGAAGTAAAATAAGAGAGAGAAATTCTGAGTCACCCTAAGAAGGCAGTTTTTTAAAAATTAATTTTATTGGTACATTTAAGGTAAACAATATAATGACATTCATCACTGGAAATTTGCACCTTTATACAATCCATCTTGGTTCTTATATTTTCCCCTTTCCCCTGCCCTCCCTTCAACCCCTCCATCCCTCCCTATTTACAAAGACTTTGTTTCCATTTTTCAAATTTTCTCATATTAATTCCATTCCCTTCTTTCCTTTCTCCTATTCCTCCCTCTTTCCCTTCCCCTTTGCCCCTTTTCTTCCTGTTTCACATTATCTATTACACATTTTAGTCCTTATTTACACTTTCCATTTCTCATGCTAGAGAAACTATTCTGTATTTACACATGTGTGTCCTATTTATTTCACTTAAGAGTATTGCCTCAATGTGCATCCACTTACCTATAAATGTCTCTAGTTTGTCATTCTTTATGGCTGAGTAATACTCCATTTTATTAAAAAAAACCACATTTTCTTTATCCAGTCACCAGTTGCTGGGCTATTGGGTTGTTTCTAAGTTTTAGCTATCATGAATTGTGCTACTATGAACATGGGTGCACATATATCACTGTAGTATGATTTTTTTAATTCTTTGGGGAAGATACGCAGCAGGGGAATAGCTGGGTCAAATGGGACTTCCAGTCCTAGTTCTTTGAGGTATCTCCGTACTAATTTCCATAGTGGTTGCACCAGTCTACACTCCTACCAGCAGTGGAGGAGGGTTCCTCTTTCCCCACAGCCCAGCCAGAATTTGTTATTGGTTGATTTCATGATAGCAGCCATTCTTTCTGGGGTGAGGTGGAATCTCAGCGTTGTTTTCATTTGAATCTCTCGAATGACCAGTGATGTTGAACATTTTTTCATATGTGTATTTGCTATTTCTACTTCTTTGTCTGAGAAATGTCTGTTCATTTCCGATACCCATTTTTGGATTGGGTCTTTAAATCTGGGAAGTCTGATTTTTTAAAGTTCTTTATAGATTTGAGATAGTAGACCTCTGTCAGGGGAAGAGGAGGTGAAAATTTTTTCCCACATTGTGGGTTGTCTCTTCACACTGTTGGTGGTTTCTCTTGCTGAGCAGTTTTTTTTAATAAGAAGAGATCCCACTTGCTGATAGTTTGTTCTAGTTCATGGGCAACTGAGGTTTTGTTCCTAAAATCTTTTCCTACACAGATGTCTTCAAGAGTTCTACCTCACCTCTGTTCCAACTGGTTCAGCGTTTCTATTTTAATATTTAGATCTTTAATCCATTTCAATTTTAGTTGAGTGCATGGTGACAGATACAGGTCTAGTTTTAATCTTTGGCAAGTTAAAACCCAATTTTTCCAGCACCATTTATTAAAGAGGCTATCTTTCCTCCAGCCAGTGAGGGTGTTTGGCTCCTTTGTTGAAAATGAGGTGGCTGAGTGTGTCTGGAGGTGTTTCTGTATCTTCTAATCTGTTCCACTGGTCCTCAGGTCTGTTTCTTTGACAGTACCATGCTGTTTTTATCACAGTAGCTTTGTAGTATCGTTTCAAGTTGGGGGTTGTGATACCCCCTGCCATGTCTCTGTTGCCTAGAATTGCTTTTGCTCTTCTGGGTCTCTTCTTGTTCCAAATGAATTTTTGGATTGTTTTCTCAAGGTCCATGAAATATGCTGCTGGAATTTCAATTGGGATTGCATTGAATCAATATAGCAGTTTTGGAAGTATGGCCATTTTCATTATGTTGATTCTTCCTACCCAG
>NW_004624768.1:2310599-2372092 GCF_000247695.1 Heterocephalus glaber
CCTGGAAATCTGTTTGTATCTGTTTTATGGATTCCATTTGTTTCCTATGTTGGGATTCCATCATGTTCCTCAGCTCCTCTGTTTTTTGGGGTTTTTTGTTATCTGTGTCCTCTCTAGACTTATTAATCATGCCTTGCACTATGGGCACAATCTCTGCTGTTATCTGAGAAGTTATTTCTGATTTCATGTTTTCCAGGTCCTCTTTCATTGCCAGTTGGGAGAGTCCAGGTGGTTACGTATCAGATTGCTCCATCTCGTTGCCCTTTGGGGTTGTCTTAGGTGATCTGGAAGTCTGGTTTTGACATTTATTTACGTGTCTTCTCATTTCAAAAGATTCAGCCTGCTGTGTCTTTTTTGAGGTGACTTTTTTTTCACCCAGTAGTCTTGAGTTCTCAGCAAGCCACCGAGCGGCCTTTATTCTGCTGCTCACCAGTACACCAATTCCTGGGTTCAGACTAGTGGCCTTCTGGATCCCTGAGCTGACATGTTGTCTGGGTGGGCTTCTGGCTGGGGCCTGTATGCACTTGGGATGGTATCTAGGTGTGCCTCTTGCTGAGACCCCTATGTAGCTATTGTCTAGGAGGGCCTTTGGTTGGGGGCTGTGCACCCCAGTCCTGTTGTCTCCACAGGCTTTGGCTAGGGTTGCCATGCACTTATCAATGGTATTGGGCAAGTCTCTGGTGTTGCTTAAGTGCCTGTACAGCTCTTCTCCAGGAAGGTCCCTGGCTGTGGCCAGTTGTATGGTGAGCCTCTGGCTGAAGCCCGTGTGCCCATGTAGCCCTTTTCTGGGTGGCCCCTTGGCTTTCACAGGTGTGCCCAAGGCTCCTGGATTGGGGTGGAGGCCCAGCTGGGATCTGCCTCCAGCCACACAGGTCTGGGCCACACAGCTGCTCCCTGGGATCTGCATGCACTCACCAGTGGAATGGCGGGCTTCCAGCCAAAGCCTAAACTTCCGTGCAGCTCCTTTCCAGGTAGGACCCTGGCCTGGGCAGGTGTGCAGGAGACCCTAGTGTCAGGGCAGACCCCCAAATGGGATCCGCCTGCAGCCGCGCCGATCTGCTCCCCAGGATCTGCACACACTCACCAATGGAATGGCAGGCAAGCAAAGCAGTTTCTTGTTCCACCCTTCTAGGGGTAACCACAAGCTTCATTGTTTCTCAGAGGGCAGCTGTAAAGCCAGCCTTCCACTGTATGCCAAAAGCCAGCTTCCCTGTGACCACCATGCTTTTCCTAGCCCATCCCATGTATCACATGACTTGTCCTCTCAGCAGCTCTGTGGGGTTAGAAGAGCACAATCACTTCCTTGCACATAGAGCTGAGGAAATGGAGACCAATGGCGATGTGCCTGTGACTGTGCCCTGATCCCACAGGCACCATGGTCACACACCACCATCCCCCTTCTGTCTGCCCTGTGACTCTGGAGCTCAGAGGCGGCCCAGGTTTTCTAGGTCCCACAGTGCATGGTCAAACAGGGAAGACTCTCTAGCAGGAAAGTCAATTATTTCTAATTTCAAGCCAGGGATTTGAAGCAAACCAATTGACAACACACTTAGCGTTGAAAACAACCGGAGCTTCTCACAGCAGATTGCTGAGGTGTGGATGTGGTTTGGCCTCCAAAGGCTTCCTGTGTTGGAGGCTTGGCCTTCAGTGTGGCAGTGTTGGGAGCTGGAACCTTTCAGAGGTGGGGCCTAGTGGAAAGTGGATATATCACCCGGACTTACCCTTGGGTGGCCTTACTCCTGGTTTCTTGGAAAGAGTCGGTTCCTGGGAGAGCATGTTGATATTCAGAGCAAGGCTGGCCTCTCTCTCCCTCTTGCTACTTCTGTTGTGATGGCACCCGCCATGCTGTCACACAGTCCCCTCTTGTGAGGATGTAATGCAGCCTCCCCATTTGTGAGGAAAAGATGAGGCGCTGTGCTGCTTCAACTCTCAGCCTCCAAGACTGTGAGCTAAATAAGCCTCTTTTTGTGAAGTACCGGCCTCAGATATTTTATTACAGAAACAGGAGACTAAAACACAGCTGCTGTCATTACTATTTTACTTTTCTAAGTGCTTTATGGTTGATAAAGTACATCAAGGTGCGGCTGCATTTGCGTCATGCGATGGTGTCCCAACAACAAGCTGATACTCCTTTCACATTTAAAATACTCAACATAGGGTTGGGGGTGTAGCTCAGTGACTCAGAGCTTGCTTAGCACGTGTGATGCCCTAGGTTCAATCCCCAGAACTGCAAGTAAAAAATAAATAAAATAAAAACCCACATAGATCACCTTTATTGAACAATCACAAGTGTCCCATTGGGTTCATTTTGTAGGTGAGGAAACGGACACAAGTAAGCTTAATGAGAAGTGCAGAGTCATACACAGAAGGGCTGGGACTCAAGCCAGATGCGACCGACTTTGGAGCCAGAACTCCAGGCCTCCTCCTGTTCCACAGTGTGACCACATGATAGCCCTGCACACTGCTGTTATGACTGCACATGCTTTCATAGCTAGACTATACGTCATTGTTATTTTGTGGAAAATTTTTCATTTTAGTGCTTAAATCTAGGGGAATGCAAACTTTTAGCATTCATAGCCCTTACTTCAGTGAAATTGGTGTGGTATTTACAGATCAATAGTAAAATCTGCCGAGGTGAGTAGAACCCCATGGTACTTAACCTTTCCTTCACACAACATGCTGGAGAAAATTGCCAACACGAGGCTGCAACGAAGAAGGCCAGAAGTTCACCCTGCTGAATAAATGCTTAATTAGACACCTTTCAGAGCACTGCGACCTCTTGCAAAGGTTGGCGTGGTTGTGACAGCTGTGTAGATATATACCAGGATGAGGAGGCCACGCTGGCACATGATTAAGAGCAACGAATTTTTAACGTCTTGGTAATGATGCTCCGTGGCCCTCTATCCTGATGAACTGATGTATTGCCAGGCAGTGGATGAGAAGTAAAATAAAATAACAAGCTTACTATAGGAACACCTCACCTTTTCTTTATGAGATGGATAAAATATTGGGTGGAAAAGGCAGGGTACGTTCTCAGTGAGGGAGAGAGAGAGACAGACAGACACAGAGAGAGGCAGAGACAGAGACAGAGAGAATGGCTTGACTATGCTTGGTCTCCACCAAAACTCATATTGAGGCTTAATTCCCCAATACAAATGGGAGGTGCAACCTATTAGGAAGTGTTTGGGGCGTGGGAATGGAGCCCTCATACATAGATTAATGCCACTGAGCTGGAGTGAGCTCTTACTCGCTTGGCACTTGGTCAGCTACCACCTGAGCAGACTCTTGCAGGGCAAGCCTGGTCTCCTCTGCACATGCCCATTTCCCTTCCTCCTTTTGCAACAGCCAGGGAGATGCAGCCCCTCAATCTTGGGCTCTCCAGCCTCCAGAACTGTGAGCTAAGCAAACCCTCTTTCTTTACAAATAACCAGTCTCAGGTATTTTGTTATTAGGGTGACAGAAAAAAAAGATGAAGACAGAGACACTGAAAGGGAGGGAGGGAAAGACAAAAAGAGAGCAAAAGAGCAATTCCTAGCCTGAGCATCAAAGAACACCTTCCGACCAGTTTCTGCTTACAGCACTGAGTTCGGTGGTGAGGTACTGAGCACTGGGCCATATTCCATTCACCCCGAAATGTACCAATGAAAGAATTTAAGGAAAAAAATAAAAATAAAAGTGTACTTGACTTAGTGCAAAAAAGAGGAAGTGCCTTCATGGCTCGTGAAGTGTGTTTATACATGTGAGCCAGTAAGTTTGTGACCCCGGTGCAGGCCTCCCTGCTCCCCCAGGAGCAGCAGTTCTTCTTGTGGGAGACACTGGCCAGGATGACAAACGATGTCACTGCCCGCCACTGGATTATGAGCTCAGGGTTAATTAGCAAATTCAACAGCAAAGGCCAGCAGTTTTTCAATTTGAGAATTCATCTTCCAACAGCCCTAAACTTCCTTTACCGAAGGGGAAAACTAAGCGTGAGGAAAGAGCCTTGCTCTGGAGGAGCTGGGCCCGGAGGACGTTTAGAACGGGGGACTTTCACTGAGATTACCCACGGGCCTCCAGGAAGACAGGACAGGGGTTGGACTCTGTCGCCGTGGAGCCCCAGTGACCTCTCAGGTCAGTGTATCAACAGCGCCACACGGAGGCTGAGCCTCCAGAACGCAGCTCCGGGTCTCACAGGGCCTCATCCTCACAGGCTTCCAACTGGCTAGAGGAGGAGGAGGGACCAGCGTGCCGCTGTGGTGGGCTCGGGCACGAAGGGGCCACTCACCGTCTGCAGGATGTCGGCGGAGACCATCTGCATGCAGCACATGGCTGTGGCCAGCGCACACACAATGGTGGAGAGGACATTGAGGGCGCACACACTGAAGAGCAGATCCTGCGGGAAAAGAGGCGGGAGAAGGTCAGCTCCTCTCGGCAGCCCAGAGGGCAGCAGAATCCTTCGCCCCTCTCGGGGTCCGGGATAAGAGTGGGTGATTGATTGTCACCCGCTTTGTAGAGGTTTTGTTTTGTGTATGTGGTTTTATTTCTGGATCAAAATTGGCCTTTATATGCATACATTTGTTTATTCTTTTATGTAGCTGATCAAATTATTCTTAATATAAAATGATGGCTTTTAAAAGTTTGATAATGATTAGGTAGTCAGTAAAATGTCTAAGAAAATCTTGGTATGGTCAACATGTAAGGAGGTGCACAATTTTTAACAATCGCAACACGTAACTTAAAACTTTGATGGGTGATTAAGACAACGCCAAGATTTTAAATGAAACTCTTTATCTTAGGATAACTGTGAATGCAGTTGCAAGAATCCCCTCTTCCTAATCCCTGTTATCACTAGTTTGATCTCCATTTTTATGTTTTCATTTCAAGAAAGTTACATAAATGGAGGGCTGGAGATGTAGCTCAGTGATATAGCACTTGTTTACCATGCACAAGGTCCTGGGTTCAATCCCCAGCACTGCCGGAAAACAAAACAAAACAGAGAGAGAGAGATAACATTAAGAAAAGAACATTACTTCAGCACAATCACATAGTATGTAAACTTTTAGAATTGGCTTTTTACACTCAGCATAATCCCTCAAGGTTCACCCAGGCTGCTGAGTTTATTGGTATCTGTGGAATGACAGACTGAAAACACGGAGGTGACCAGGCAGATGCCACCGGAGGGGGATTAAGCCAGGAAGCATGAAGATAGTCTGAGAGTGACTTCAAAGCCCAAACCAGCAGGGTGTGGCCACTGACCGTGCGCTGGCGGTGCAGGGAGAAGATGAGATGAGGAAGACCTAGCAGGAGACGGTTCTGGTGAGTGCGAGCCAAGATGCCAGCAGCTAGGCCTGGAGATCATGGGAGAGAAGGGGCCCTAAAAGCAGAATAAGCAGTGTGGTTTGGGATGTGGAGAGGCTGAGTGGCTGGGGACCTGTTCCACAGATATATTAATCAGTGTTCAGAAATTCGGGCCTGGAGCTCAAGGTGGTGATCAGAGTTGGAGGGGTGGATGGGAAGCTGCCCTATGGCCTTGAGCTTGTGGGCGTTCCCAATGCAGCTCGGGCCTCTGTTTACTCATTCCCATCCTCAGATCCATCCGACTTCAGGGGATCAGGGACCCTCATCGACTCCCTGCAGAAGAGGGCATTTCTTGGATGAAATTATCATTCTCAGCTTAAAGATTCACTGGAGAGTAAGCTGAAACAGTATCTAAAACTCTTAAATGTCATCTCCCCGGGAGTTATTCAAAATGATAATGGAAATAATGGCATCTGTCAGTGTAATACTTGTAGCTGAGAATATAGCTATACCAGTCCTTTGTCCTCAAATCTAGACATTTCAACTTTATTGACCACACGTTCTATTGGCATTGAAATGAATGCCCTGTCCTTCTGAAAACAACATTAATTTTGCATATACTCCCCTTTGCAGCCAAATCTTTGCAGCCCGATAAAACTACTCATAAAAAGAAACACAAATCATAATCTTTTACAGGAATGTGCATCCTGGGGAAATACCACTTTATATCTCATGAAGGGTATTTATTTGTAACTCATGCCAAAAAGACATGCCCCTCCCCAGTTGTTTAAATGCTTGGCTGTTTTTTAAATAATTCCACACCACTTAGAATTCTGTTGATGTGTTTTCTTAGAATTCTTTTCTGGTTTAAATAATGCTTTTACCCTTTGATAGCTTTATCAGAGTCTTCTATAAGCACTGAAATCCATGTTCTATAAAATCCATTTCCAAGGTCATTCAACGAGTGTAAGAATAAAGTAAATCTTTCACTGCTGAAATTGAGTTTTGCTGCTGGACATCTTCATACTTACGTTTGAAATTATTAACCCTAATAAAATTAAGAAAATCAAGTGCAGAACAAATCATGTATAGAACAGAAACAGAAAAAAAAGTTTTAGATACTTTGGCAGATCTAAAAATGATGTATTCTTTAAAATCTCTCCAGCCCAGGTAAATTCTGGATATTTACAACACAATTAACAGAGAAAGGAGACAGCGTGAGAATTTACAGATGCCTGTGGTATGTTAAGAAATATTTAGAATTCAGGACTTTGAGTCCCTTGCTTGCTGGAAATATTGATGTACAGAGGACAAATACATATTCATTTCTATTAGCTCATGCATTAGTTTTTTCCTACATGTTGTCTTTCTTTGAATAGCAAAAGAGGACTTGATAGGAAGCCATTGTCAGCCAAGATATAATGATGGAAGGTATAGAGACAGGGAGAGTCTCATAGCTTAAAGCAGAAGTGATAATTCTGGACCATAACTCTATGTGGGTTGGATGTTTGGGCTCTACCTGAATTATCCTCTTAAATGTCTGCCCCATTTGTATTTGTTGCGCTGTGATGCTTACCTGACACTTACTGCCGGTCTGCGTTAGAAGAGGCACTCTGCTGTGGGCCCTGAGCCTTCCTTTCCTGGTAAGTGTGTCAAGAATGGAGACCCTTGACTACTCTTTATCCAGCTCATTTCCTCTGGGTGTGTTTGCAACAAGCAAAGCAGGTAACCGCTCCCACTTGGCAAAGTATAGGATCACTACAGAGGCAGATTCCCCAGTTCAGTGTCTTTCTCTGTACCCTAGTTTACTGTGTGTGCAGGAATCCATGATGGGGACTTTGAGACAGGCAGGGAAGAGGGAACTGACATGACCCACGTGCACTCTGGCTACTGGTGTCCTCATGAGTCACGGATTTCTTTGTATCTGAACCAAGAGTCTCATGTCTTCTGCCAGAGAGGGAACAGCAAATGGTAATGGGCTGGTTTGTTAGCTTGAAAGGAGTGAAAAGCCTGACCCTGAAGTAGGAATAAACAGTACATTTCCACCTCCATCATGGGAGAATATCAAGAGCAGAGTCCATCTTTTCTACTGCTCTGTATAGTGAAATAGCTCATTCAAAACTGTGATTGCTAAATAGCTGTCTGAAAATTTATGGGATATCTCTTCTGAATTTCAACTTCTTGCTAGAAGGAAGTGATCAAATTCATCTTCACCTTTAAATGAGAAGGCAGAAACAAGACTCAGTTAAAAAAAAAAAAAGCTTTTGTTGACACCAAGAATAGTGTGTGTTACTGTGTGTGCGTGTGTGCATGTGTGTGTAAAATTGGTGACTTATTTATTTATTTTTGTACCGGGGATCGAACTCCAGACCTTGTGCTTGCAAGGCAGGTGCCTGAACCACTGAGCTAAATCCCCGGCCTGGTGACTTATTTTCAATAAACTGTTCAAGTCATGAGATACATCTTGGACCAGCCCCTGGGCTATTTAATTGTTTCTGTAGGAAGTAGTTATGGGGCCGGAGGTGGTGGGGCACACCTGTAATCCCAGTACCCTGGGAGGCTGAGGCAAAAGAATCAAAAGTTTGAGACCAGCCTGGGTAACGTAGCAACTTAGCAAGACTCGTCTGAAAATAAAATTCAAGAAGAGCTGGGGAGGCAGCTCAGTATGAAGATCTTACAGTTCAATCCCCAGAACATTCAGATAAAAAAGCCATTGCTCGATACAGAAGTCTTTGTGCCTTGTTTGCCTATGGATCCTACAGAAGGCGCTATTAACCCAAGTGAATTTCGCTTTGCTTTGACCTTTGTCAATTATGCAAATACTGCAAGAGGACAGGACCGCTCCTCCCATGGAATGTTTTCTTTGCTCAGTGGCACTTGTAATCTTAACCAAGGATCATGAGGAAACTTACATTCTTTTCACAATGGTGTAAAACGCCACCTTATTTGGTAATTGAAAACCTGTCCTTTGTCTCCTGAAGCCACACTTTTTAGCCTTCATTCAATAGCTATAAATTGCCTAAATTATAGTATGTATAAATAACTGTGACTCAAAGACCATTTTCATATAATTCTATCAAATTTTAAGAAGTCTGTGACTTTTCTGATATTCAAGGAAGGGTAACCAGGTTAAAAATTGTGTATGTGTTTACACACATGTATGTATCTATGTATTTTTGTGTGCATATATATATATAATTTTTAATAAATTGCAGATTTCTAAAATCATTCTAATTCTAATTAGCTTCTAGGTTTAAACATTGTTTTTAAAAATTACTTTACCTTAAATTTATGAAATTGTAAAAGAAAACAATAAGTAAGCATTGTTAATAAATTTTTGGAAAAGAAAGGTCTCACATATACATCAAAATGTACTGTAAGTCATTAATAGAATAGGCGAACAGAGGAAGTAATAATAGAATAGAGAGACAGAAGAGAGAACTGAGGGGAGAGAAAGAGAGAGATCCTTACATGATTACAGTGGCATATCGTGCAGCTTTTGCTGGGATAATTAGCTATCTTTGACAAATATGATAGATCTAGATATGGAAAGAACAACAGACAAAAATTCTCTTTGTGAACCAGAGGCAAAGATCCTAACCAACATACTGACAAACTAAAATCTACATTTTACAGCAGGTCCCAGCCATTCAATGAGCTAATCAAAACAAGTAAATATTATTTGAGTTAGAAAAGGAGAAAACTGTCCAAGATGATAGGATTATTTACACAGAAAATCCAATGGTATTTTTAAATATTTGGAATTAAGTTAGATGACTAAGCAGTGTTGCTGGATATAAAATAAAAGACAAAATTATTGTATCCTCACACACTAGCAATGAATAGAAAGGATAATTTTTAAAAAGATTATTTACATTAGCAATGAAAATGTAAAGTACTCAAGAATACAGAAAAATATAGAAAAATGTATTGTGAATAGAGAAGCTGCAATCATGAACAAGCAGTCAGTACTATAAAGACGTCAATTCTCTTTAAATTAATTTATAAAGCCAATGGTATTCTAGTAAAGATCACATCAATGCCTCATGTGTGTGGTACATGAGTGTGTACTCAGGTATGTGTACATGGGTGTGGCTGTGTGTGCATATGGCACGTGTATATGTGCATGCACTGTGACTTACGTACCCTAAATTGCAGATGGCAGAGGATAAGAAGGGTAAGACAAAAAAATTGGCCAAGGCAGACTTCCATTTTCAAGTCGTGTCATAGTTTAGATGTGGTTTGACCCCAAAAAGTTCCTGTGCTGGAAGACTGGTCCCCAGGTAGGCAGTATGGAAGTACTAGAACTTTTCTTTCCCAGTCCTGGTGATTGAACTTAGGGCTTTCACACTGAGCTACATCCCTAACGCCTTTTAAAATGTTTTTATTTTGAGACAAGGTCTCCCTAAGCCACTAAGTTACCCAGGCTGGGCTTGAACTTGCAGTCGTCCTGCCTCAGCTCCCAGACTGTTGGGATTATAAGTAAGAACGTGGCACCATGTCTGGCTAACGGTGGCAGAACTTTTAAGATGTAGGTCCAGGGAGAGGAAATGGGGTCCCTGGGCACATCACCGCTGGAAGGGATCAGCATTGGTCTCTAGGAGTGAGTTAGTCCCTGAAAGAGTAGATGGTTACAAAAAGCGCAAGACAGGAGCTCCCTGTTCTCTGCCTCTGTCTCACCATGCGATCTCCCCTTCCTGCGTATGCTCCCGCCAGTGTGATGCTGTCCATCATGAAATCCTCACCAGAGATGAACAGATGGGCTGCCTGGTCTGGGCCTCTCAGCCTACAAAATTGTGGGCTAAACAAACACTTTCCTTTATAAAGGCTCAAGAATGTTGCTATAGCAGCAGAAAACGGACTCATACAGGCAGCAGAGCAGACTTTATATGACGGGGCCTTCTTGTTACAAAGCAGTTAGAGTCTTAATCATGCATGGTTCTTGTCACGTTGTTGGCCCTGCAAAAAGTAGAGCTTTCCAAAGACTTCCTCATCTCCTCCCTTCTCCCAAATTAAAGGACTAACTTGTGCACCAGTGGGCAAGTGGAGGTGCTGGGTTATCCTGAGGGCAACGCTAGGACTTGGTTCCCTGGTCCAGCGGGAGGAGGGGGAGCTGGACAGAAACCCAAATTCAGCCGAGCCCCTCAAAAGTGACTATCTTGGTCTTAGGTCTCAGCATTTTCTAGATGCCCGCAGTGGGAGGAATGCATGGCTTTTAGACAAAATCCTCAGTTGATTCACAAGATTCCTATACATTAACGTCAAGCAAATATTCATTCTCAACCAGAAATTATCCCATAAATCCAAAATTGGGGCAAGAAAAAATAGGGAGATGTAGGTCAAAGGATACAAAGTTGTGAATACATAAGATGAAAAAAACTGCAATTCTAATGCACAACATGAGGACTATGTTTAATAATACTGTGTTGTCTTCTAGATTTTTGCAGAGTAGATTTTTAAGGGTTCCTGCCACAGAAAAGGTCATTGTGTGAGACAATGGTATCATAACTATTTCATTATAAAAAAGTATATAAAACATGTTTACACTTCAAAGAAATACAAGTAACTGCAAAATTAAAAAAAAAATCCTGCATATGAGGCCATGCACTAACCCATCAGCAGGAAGCAACAGTAATAAACAGCTGACTTGGATTCTCAAAGACTACAGGTATTGGGATTGTCGTGAATTATAGAATAGCTATGTGCACAATGGTCAAAGGAAGTTTTAAAAACAGAATTACAAAGATGAGCAACAGGGAGAGGTGACCTGAAATACATAGGTATTCTTAGAAAGGATTTTTAAAAGTTTCAACACACTCTCTGTTTAGATAGGTCAGGAAGAGGTAAGAATGCAAAGAGTTAGCAGCTGGTACAGTTGGGCACTATAAAGTCAGACAGAGCCCAGTGCTGACCCTGGAGGTTGATGCCAGGCACAGTGGGCTGGGCCCTGGCTCTAGGGGAAGTCTGGGCAGAGGGGTACTGAACAGTTACCCAGGGCAAGGATTACATATTAGCACTTGGGGAGGCAGCACCAACTTGTCTTAAAGGGAAGTTTACAGATTTAAATTCTTATCAGCCAGCACGACTTACCATAAAACTATAACCATTAAGATAGTGTGGTACAGTTGGCCCTTCATACCCACAGATTCAACTAACTGAACCATAGATTCTACTAATTGTGGATAAAAAATATTCAGGGAAAAATTGTGTCTGTAGTGGACATATACAGGCTTTTTTTTCTTTGTCATTATTCCCTAAACAATACAGCAGAGTAACCATTTACTCAGCATTTGCATTGTGTTAGGTATTATATACAAACTAAAGATGATTTAAAGTATATGGAGTATGTGATAAGATCTGCACAAATACTACATCATCTTATATAAGGGGTTTGAGTATCTTTGAATGCATACTGCAGATACCAATGAACTGTACTGGCAGATGGAGAGAGAAAGAGAATAAAAGATTAATTTAACAGGAAAAGATGCAAATAAATATTGGAACTTGATCTATAACATAGAAGATGAAGTTGACTTTTGTGGAAAGAATGGACTAGTGAATAAACAATACTAAAATAAATAGCTATTTATACAGCATGTATAAAAATCAGATAGATTAAAAGCAGAATGTGAAAGGAAAAATCAAGGAAAAATAAATATATGAGAGTATCTTTATGCCCTCAAAATAGGAATGGATTTCTTAAACAAAAGACAAATCTCAGACAAATCAGTAAACCAATAACCAATAGAAAAATGAGAGACAGGAACAGCAGTTCTCCAAAGAATAAACACGAATGGTGAATAAATATCTAAAAAAGGATCAATTTCTATAATACCTAAGAAGTGAATGTTGAGACCATAAGATACATTTTGTATACCTGCTAGACCATCTATAATACTATTACTACTATGTATTGGAGACAGATCAGTGAGGAGTCTGAGACATTTCTAATGGGGGTAAAATTGATACAATCAATGAAGAAAGTAATTTGGCATCATCTTCTAAAGTTGAATATTTTCAGCCATCTTCTTGGGAAGCACTTGCCATGTGAGCCACGAAATGGACACATAAATATTGTTGATTCCAACAGAATTGTTACTAAGAGCAAACAACTTCAACAGGGGAGGGGTGAATGCACTGAGCCATATGCACAGGTGGAATATTCCAGGGCAGTGAGAATCCATAAATTATAGCTACCCACAACAACATGGGTGAATTTCAGAAAAGTTTAATGGCTTACATGGGACCTGATGTCATTTTTATAAAACTAAAGAAAAAAATGAAAAACTAAGCGGGGTTGTGTTTAAGTATATGTACCTAGGTAATTAAGCTATTAAAAATGGGGAAAATACAAAATTCAAAATGGGAGCTCCCTCTGCTGGGCACAGACATAGGTAAGCATTGTGCTATGGGTGTCATGGGTCCCAAGGGCTAATTTTATTATGATGCTTTATCACTTACATATGCTTTATTGCTATTTCCATTACTGTATCACAAGAACCAAAAAGGAATAAAAGAATAGACAAGATAATCTGGAAGAAGAATGAGGTGCAGGGATCTTCCCCACTAGACACCAAGACCTGCTAAACAGCAGACTGAATAAAACAGGGTGGAATTGATAAAAAGTAGAAAATTAGACTAAGAGGGCAAAAGGAGAGATCACCAGAACCAGGGAAATGTGACTATGCCCCATGAGTAGGAAAAGAATACAGTCATAATGAAAGCTAATTGGATAACTGTTCCTATAGAATCATCAGTAATTTTTCACCATTCACAAATGGGAATTTAAAAATTCTAAGTCTGCAATACACAACTCTACATCTAGATAGAAAAGTATACAATGAAAAAAGACCATCTTATAATGGGAGAAGAAGTACAGCTGATCCTCATTACGTACTTATAAATTGCATACTTGCAAATTCTACTCCTCACTAAAGTTTACCTGTGACCCAAAGTTCTTACTTGTAGTGCTTTTGCAGGCATTGTCAGATCTGTGCAAAAGCAGCAAAATGCTCGATTCGCCTGATGTCCATGTCCTCAGGTGAGCTGAGCAAGGTGGGGCTCTGCCTTCCAGTTTCTACTCATTTCCCCACAAGGGGAATATTCAGGGGGTTGAGGGGGAGGTTAACATGTAGATTTTAAGAGAAAAGAAACAAGGGTTAGTGGTCGACTGTCACGTACTGATGGTCGGCAGACACACACACACTAATGGTCATGACTGTCACTTACTGATAGTGGGTCCGGGAACGTCCAATCTCCGGGCAAACAAGGAGTTGAGTAATTTACCTTTAAAACTCTATATCTGTTACAAATTTTATCTAGCTTCCCAGAACTAACAAGCTTCTTAATCATTAGCTCACATTTAATTGCAGAATTACAAGAATTCTAAGATTACAAGGTTTTATAGTCCCACATTAGTATGGTGAATTGCTGAAGTGTATATATATATATTTTTTTGACAGACTCTATATATTAAATAAGGTATCTTTAAACAGGAACAGTGTGAAGACAAGGTTCTATGTTGATTCACTGATAAAAACGTTGTGACTGACCAGAGGCTTGAAGGAAGTCAACTTGGTATTTCCCAAGAAGCAATTATTCAGTATTCACTATTTCTAACTTTATAGGACATAATTCCTGTGAGTAGTGAGAATGGACTATATCAGAAACAGTTGGTATTCAGAAAGTATGAGACTTCTATAAATGAAAAAATAAACAGACAACCCGCTATTAAAGTAGGAAAAGGTGTGAACAGATAATTCATGAATCAGGCCACTGGATAGCCCTTAACATATACAAACGGATTCATCTCTGGGCAGAGTCAAGCAAACAACATGGCAACCCCAAATAGCAGCCCCCAAACTAGTCAGAGCCAAGAGCTGTCAGCATCCTGTCTTGGTTACTTTTCTTGTTTCTGAGACAAAAGTTGAAGGGAAAAAAGTTTATTGTGGCTCAGTTTGTAGAAGTTTCAGTCCCTAATCGGCTGGCTACAGGACAGGGTGGCATGGCAGAGGGGCCTCGCAGAGGAGAAATAGTTCATGGCAGGTAGAAGGCAGCAAAAGCAGCAAGCAGCAAGAGACAATCAGTGACTATAGCAGTCCTCTTTCTGTCCCTTATATTCTATCCAGGCTACCAACCCTTAGGGCAGGTAGCACTCACACCTAGGGTGTGCCTTCCCATTATCCACACCCAGCACTATGCCAAACTAATCAGTGGATTAATTTAATGACCACACACCTTTGATCTCAGCATCACACACTTAATCCCAGTATCACACACCCTAGATCCAGCCAACTCTGAAAAGCCTCACCTATGACTGCATGAGGCTTTGGGGGTCAGCTAGACACAGCCATAACACACCCATCCCTGGAGATAAAAGGAAAGGTATCAAAGGTTAGCCCAGAGAGAGGGGCTCCTGCACAGAGCCATGGCTGTGGGCAAGACACTGTGAGAAGATGTTGGCTGGAGAAAATTGTGCTGCTGGTTCTTCTCATGCCCTGCCTTAGTAGCACTTCACATGCAGCAAACCCATCCAGAGATCAAAGGGAGGGGAATCTTGGTAGAGCAGAATGCAGGGATCAGACCTGAGGGACATGGCAAGGCCCAGAGGAGAGGTAATGAGGCAGTAGCTAGCCCTGGATCTGTCTGTCTGTCTGTCTGTCTATCTATCATTTATCTATCTACCATCTATTTATCTATCCCTATCATGTATCAATTGGAAAAGGCAAAGTTGCTAACTCAGTACTCCCTCCTCTCTACAGTTTCACTTTCCATGGTTTCAATTATCCATGGTCCAAAAATATTAACTAGAAAATTCCAGAAATAAACAATTCATAAATTTCAAATAATTTTTATACAGTATGTTGTTATAATTATTCTCACTACTAGTCATTGTTGGTAGTCTCTTACTATGCCCAGTTTATAAATTAAACTTTACTTTGGGTGTGTATGTCAAGGAAGGTCATGGTATAAATAGGGATTACTACTGTATGCAGCGTCCATTCCACCGTGCATAAGAGGGGACTACTGTAGAGTATTACTATGGCTCCAACTTTGTGTTAAAATTTTTGCATATAAAATGCATTTTGTATAGAAAAAACAACTGGAAGAAAATGTATCCATTGTAGGATTTCCACTCTATTATCCATTCATCTATTAATCATGTACCTAGTTTTTAAATTTTTACAATGTTCATGTATTACTTTTATAATTAAAATAAACTTCAGTCAGTTTTTGTTTTTGTTTGCCTCTTTGTGGTGCTAGGATTGAACTCAAGGCCTCACACATGCTAGGCAAGCCCTTCACCACTGAGCCCAGGTTCTTTTTTTAATCAATGAGTGCTGAGGAAAACCCTTAAATTTTACTGTGCAAAATTCTTCTCAGAATAATTGCAGGAATCCATCATAGCTGTCTAGATTCAGAACTCTACATTCAATCCATCTTAATACTACAAGCTTTTATGAATAAATACCAAGGTAACATAAAAACTGATCACAGAAAAAAGTTAAAAACAATAGATGACAAATTTGTAAAGCCATTCTGCCAAGCATAACAAGTTTTACTGGCAACAAGCAGTTTTAAGTGGTTTATTTACCAATACAACAACTTTAAAACTAATGCTTTGATAAAAAAATGGAAACTTAGAAGGCGGATGGTTTGGCACTTGAGACTTTGGCTGGGGCAAAGGAGTCAAGCAAACACAGAGCT
Source organism: Heterocephalus glaber (assembly GCF_000247695.1). Next base: position 2,326,584 of record NW_004624768.1, read on the forward strand.
GCTTCTGCAGATACAGCACGTCACACCAAGCCAAAATGACAGAACAAATGTCTGTCAAGTCCATCATGGTGTTGGAAGCTTGGCCTCTCCCTGACATCACAGACACGCTCTGAAAAGATTCCATCAGCAACACCAGCATGCTGAGGCAGTGCTCGGTGGCAGGCAGGTTCTTCACCCTGGGGACAAGAGTGCAGCCACTCTGGGGTCATTTGTCATTCATCACAGTGCCCATGCTGGGCAGACTTTTCAGAGAGGCACTGGGCTGGGAGTACTGGCAACATGCTGAGGACAGCAGGCTATGTGCCCAGAGACCCAAAGTGCCCCTGGTGATGGCTGTGCCTAGACGTCCCCCCAAAGCCTCACTCAGTCATAGATGGGGCTTTTTCAGAGGTGGCTGAATTGAGAGTGTGTGATTGATTCATGGTGCAGTGCTGGGATTAAGGATGTGTGATTATTAAATGAGCCCACTGTTGGGTTTGACACCACTCTAATCCTGGTAGCCTAGATGGAATATAAAAAGGGCGGAAAAACCTGCTAAGGTCCCTCGCTTGCTTTGTTACCTTCTGCCCACCATGAACTGTTTCTCCTCTGTGATGCCCCTCTGCCATGCCACCGTGCCTTGGAGACAGCCATTTATGGACTGAAACCTCTACAGACTGTGAGCCAAGAAAACTTTTCCTCCCTTAACTTTGGGCATCGAGTATTTTTTCTCAGCAAAGAGAAAAGTAACTAAGACAGCTGAGAGCTGGTGGCCATACCTGGATACCAGCAGGAGATTTGCAGCTGAGGATAAGAAAGGTCACGTGGCTGCCATCCTTGTAGCACAGCTGATCATGGTGTTCCTGCGTGTGTATCCCTGAAGCGTGTGTGTGTGTGTGTGTGTGTGTGTGTGTGTGTGTGTAAGGTGCTGTGAAACATGAGATGGGAGTCCTGCTCTGTTTTAGGGAACCAGGAGGGGAAGTTGAGGGATGTGCAATGTCTTCCTGGTAGCAAGCGAAGGACACTTCCCAGTGCAGCCTCCATGACTCTGAGAGGGGAGGACTGGGCACCTCATGGACTCTGCAAAGCCACCATGAGGACACAGAAGGTGTTAGGGGTTCAACTACTGTCAGGATGGGCCGGGGGCGCTGGCTGTCCCTATGAATAAGAAAGGCAGGGGACAGGGTCAAGCTGACCCCATCATGACACCACTCCAAGGAAGGAAGCCAACCACAGGAGCAGAGGAGCCAGCCTGAGTAGTGCAGGCAGGCAAAGCCTGGCCCTCCACACCAGGGAGATACCACAGCCCTCCAAGGTCACCCATGACCTGTGATTTCTGAGTGGTGGGTATGATCTGTGACCGGTGGCTGAGCTTTGAGCTCTGAGTGGTGACCTGTGACCTATGAGCAGAGATGGGTGAAGAAAAGACCTAAGAGCGAGGAGCAAGAGTTAGAGTGCAGAAATGTGAGGGTGGGTTGTGATGATATCAGCAGAGAAATTGTGATGCATTATTAATTTTTCTTCATTTTCAAATTTTAGAAAGAAATATGTATATTAGCAGAAAATGATATGATTTTCTGTATTAATATTGCATCTGCCAAATAGTTTGTTCCATACAAAAACAGTACATGAAAAGATCATATTTAATAAATTATAACTTACACATCAATAATAAAGATGTTTTGAAACATAATATAAACAAAAGAAATTTAACTCAACTTATTTAAATCCGGTGCAGTGTTGGGGGTGCTGTGGTGTAAATATGTATGCCTCCCCACAATCCATATTTTGAAACCCTAATGCTGCTCAAGGAGATGGCATCAGGAGGGGCCTCTGGGAGGCACTGGGCTGTGAGGGTGGGCCCTCACGAATGGGCTGGGTGCCCTGAGAAGAGAGAGGTGGCACCTCCCTCCCTCCCTTGCTCTTTCCCTGCCTCTCATGGACACAATGAGAAGAGGGCTCCCTGCAAACCCGGAAGAGGACCCTCACCGGATTAGGCCCTGCTGGGACTGTCGTCTCGGACTTCCGGCCTCAGAACAATGAGAAGTCAATGTCTACTGTGCAAGCTGCCCAGTGTCACAGCTGCCCAAACCAAGGCTGTGGGCTTCTCTAGCTCTGACTATCAACACCAGCCAAAACGGAAATGCACTCTCTAATTGCAGGGCTTGCTGTCCTGGGCCCTGGGGCATTCTGCATGTTTCTAGGTGCACACACGCTCCCACCATGACCTCCTCTCTCACCCTGAGAGTCCTTGCCAGCTTGGGCTGCAGCATTCCAGAATGCGACATGCCAGACCTTCATGGGCTGTGGGAAACTCAGTAAGCTGCAGCCTCCTGTCTCCCTCTTCCCCATCAGCAAGAACACTCAAGGAAGATACCCGAGACAAGGTACTGTTTTACTACCTCCATGTTTTAACTTTTGGTATAAGGAAAATATTTTCATTAGCAATCCCTTTTCATGTAAAGGCAATTAGGTACTTATAAAATGTCTCAAGTCCAGTATTCCAATTTAGTAAGTTACTGGTTAAAATAACACGGTTCCATGAGGTCTTTTCTCAGTTTTCATGTGAAATGATTTGCAAGGATATTTTTAAAAAGAAAGAAAGAAAAGAAAATGGCCAGCTGCTTTGCAGCTGTAGACACCATGAGATGCACATTTGGAAAGGCCATTTAGAATCTTTGTGTGTTAAAAGGCTGTTGTCATCTATAACCCTGAGCATTTAAGTTTAGAAACCAATATTGACCAAGGTGTTCCAACGGCCCCTGTGCAATGCTAGTGAGCACATTTGTTTCAACCTTCATTGACTTCAATTATGGTCTCATCGCCCACTGTCATATAATTCCCCAAAGACCCAAAGAGGAATGCAATGCTATGTTTTCACTTGCGAAGCTACCCTTAATGTTCCTCTTTTGCTTAGGAATGGAAGGCTAATTAGAGGCAAGCTTGCTGGAAAGAAAACCTCAGGGCTGAAGGAGCCAATTAGTTGACCATCTAAATCCACACAAGCTTAGGGCCAGGGGCCAATCCAGACTTTAGGAACTGGATCAAAACAGCTGATTCCTGCCCCAATCATTATTTACTGCCTTAGCTTTGATCATGCAGGGCAGGAATTCCCTGAGTAATTTATCTGGGTAAAGCCATATTAACCCAGTGTCCACTTGGCTCCTCTGTAGCCCCAGACAGCTGGGTAGAGCAGGGTGCTGTCCTCCAGCATCTGATAGGAGAGCTGCAGGAGATAAATGTGTCAGCCACTGTGATACCTCTGGGCCCAGCAATAGAACAGGGGAGCACGGCTCGGTGAGGAGAGCCACGGGGAGGGTGGAGAGCCAGCATTTGGGCTGGGTCTGGAGGGCAGAGAGTGGCTCCAAGGGTACCTGGAGGAATCCCATTTGCACAGAGAGAGGTCAGGCAGGCGTGGAAACTACAGGAAAATAAGACCCGGGTGGCAGAGCTATCTCCTTCCCGGGAATAATACAGGCTCCACACTCCCCAGAGGGGTGATGCTCACTGGAGCTGGCCAGCAGAGAAAAGAAAACACCAGCAGGACACCCACTGTGGGCCACTTAGGAAGGCCTGGTGGGGGCAAAAAGAAAGAAGGAGGGGAGCAGAGGATAATAAGAACACCAGGTCCCTCGCTCTTCTATAACACCCTTTACTCTCAAGGCAGTAGCATCAGTGCAGTTGACGGAGCCAGAATCTTCACATCATCCTTAATCATCCCATATGCCCCATACACAAATCTTCTGTAGAGGGTTCAACCTTGAGTTAACTAAAAAAGACTGACACAGAGGTCAAAGGAAATGGCATTTATTTAGAGAACTGCAATTTGGGTAAACCGAGTCAGGGTCCCATAAGGTGAATGCAGGAAAGGTTTCTTCTAGGGTATTTGGACAGCAGTTGCCTTTGGAGGCAGCTCACTGGCTGGGCAGAAATCCTACATTGCAAACCCCTTGTGACTGGCTGGTTAACTGGGGTCTTTCCTGCGGAGAGATGCTGAAGACCACGGACTTGAGCTGTTGAGCTGAGTCAGGTGGAACATCCTGTGGATTACTCTTCAGCAGGTGTGAGCAGTTCTCTCCGGATCTCCTGACCCCACTTGGGAAGGTCTCGGCTTTTGATGCTTCATCTTCCACGGGGGATGCCCAGTTCACTGTCCGTCTGCCCTGGCCGCCAGCTCACTGCCCCCCCAGCTGAGCCTCCATCCTCTGCCTGGAACTCAACACCAGATCTACTCCTGCCTGTGAGTAATGCAGACTCCCAGGGCGGCTCTGGTACCCGCTTCAGTAGAGGCTGGCTCTCATTCCTTCCAGGCCTGCAAAGGGCTCCCAACAGCAGGTGATAAATCTGTGCTCTGTACACGGCCTCACTCTCTGGTCTCCAGTCCCTGGCCCAGAGAAGAGGTTCCACTCCTGGGACCATCACCTGAGCAGGAGGGTGTATATGCTGGGTGCTAAGCAAACCTGGGATTTGGGGGCTCATGTTTGGGACTGACACTGCCCATCCTTCTGCTTCTAAGTGAATAAGAGAGAAAACAACACTGAAGCTGCCCTCTGCAAAAGACCCGTGTCGTGTCAGCCAACTGCAGCTCCTAATCTACAAAGGATGCCTGGAAAGGAAGCCTTGGCCTGCACTCTTGTTCCTGATGTGTGGCTTGGACAGTTTCCTCATTGCTCTGAGTCTGGGCTTGCTTATCTGTGAGGCTGGGGTGGCCTAGACTTCACATTGGAGTGGGTGAGCCTCACCTGAGGAGAAAGCGACCAGCAGTCTAGAGCTGCCTGTGTCAAGCTGGCTCCTCCCGGGGGCTCTGGGTTATAGGGGAGGAAGTCACCAGCTCCAGGGAGCTCTCGGACCATTCACTGTGCCCACATCTGTGACTGCTTCAGAATGATTTCAGTCAATGCAGAAACCCATCCAAAATTCACCCCTGGAAACCAGAGCAACAAAGTGATGAAATGACTCAGTCATTCATCTGCAAACATGAAGCATTTCCAGGTATTAAAACAATTGTAATAATCACTATTTGAGCTACTTTTGAAGGGTAACTACATTTTAGTTCCTTTAAAATATATGTTAGTCTCTTTTGTTAGCAATTACATAAGCAACTGATTATAACTATTCACAAGTCAAAAGCTCTGCAGTTAAAATTAATCTCTTGATAGCCAAAAAAGAACAAAACATCTCCTTCTTTTATTTAGATGATTGGAGACTATTTAAGATTTAGGAAAATAATAGATCTTATTTTAAACATTATTTAAAAATAAAAATAATGTAATCATAACCCCTGAAAAACAATTTGCCAATGAGGACTTCGGATGGTAAGTTCCTCAGTAAAAGACATCTGCAGATGAGACTCACAGGTCTTGCTGCTTGTTTGGGGGATGTCTTCCCTGGTAGGAGGGGCCCGAGTCACAGCATTGCTGGGCATCACTGTGTATTTCACAGAAGATGCCTTATCATCCCCCCAACCATGAATCAAAGTGACAATTCATCCTTGCATGACAGCAGAGTGGAACTGCAAGGCATGAGGGTGAACATGTTTTAATTTTTGCTAATTCAGAAGGTAATCAGTTTCTCTCTGGGCTGTGTCTCGCTCTGAGCATTCATGTCCACTATTCTGTAGCTCAGCCATGGTCCTGGGTGGTAGCATCGTCTGCATATCCATTGCCAGGCCAGGAAGCCTGTCTCCAACTGTATAATCTGTATGGACTTGGGAAGCCATTTAACTTCATGTGGCTCAGTGTCCTCATCTGTAAAATGCAAAAAAAAAAAAAAAAAGATACCTATGCCTCACAGTGTTGTTGCAAAGGTAAAATTAGTTCATAGAAGTGCTTCCATCAATGCCTAGCACACAGAGTTTCAGGAAACATTAGCTGTGAGTATTATACAAAGTTAAAAATCATCTGAGTTTGTTAATCTAATTAAAAACGTGGGCACCTGTGGATGAATTCAGTAGAGTTGTTTTAGGTCTCATCCATGAATGTTTAAGTAAAATAACACCAAAAAATGATTAGACATGTGCTATTATGACAGTTCACTGTGGTGTCAACTTGAAAGAAATGCCTAGGGGATTAGTTTAGCACAGTCTGGGTGTGTCTGGATGATGGACTTACTGAAGAGGGAAGACCCACCCCGGTGTGGTTGGCACCAACCAATAGGCTTGTAGCCTGGACAGAATAACAAGGGAAAGAAGCCAGAAGTTTTGTTTTGTGCTTCACTGGAGGAGCTCCAGTTTTCACCACTGCCTTTGGTGTTCATCTCCAGGACTCCAGCACACACTCTGCAGCTTCCTGGTATGGACTCAGAAGGGGCTCTGCAGTGAGCTCCAGGCTTTTGACTTTGGACTGGACTCTCCAGCTCTCCAGAGCACAGACAGTCCTTTTGCATTCTTTTACATCTGACTTTGCAGGTGGCCACTGTGAGTCTATTTTGTCAATCTTTTATGTATGACATAGATAGTTGATATTAAACCTGCTCCTCTAGCGAACCCTAACTAATGCAGTTATGGTTTGAATATCTGCACCAAAACTCACGTTGAAATTCATCCCATGAGGTATTAAGTGGTGGGACCAGGTGGGACTTTGCGTGGTGATTAGCTCCCCCGAATGGATTGACATGAAGGATTAATGAGTTGATGGGCTATCCCCAGAGCAGGTGTGTTGTGAGAGCCAGTTTGTCTCTGGCTTTCCTTGTGAGGCATGCTGCCAGGTCACAGTCCAGCACGAGGTGCTCTCAGTTGCCAAGCCAATGCTAGCTCCATGCTCTTTGACTTCCAAGCCTCCAGAACAATGAAGTTCTGTTCTTTACCAAATACTCAGTATCAGGTTCTCTGCTACAGCAGCAGAAAACTGGCTAAGACAACATTTATCCAAGAATGCCCTTCTGCTGTCTAAGGTAATGCTGTACATTGCTCCTTTTGTCCAACTGATCAAGAAAATGATGCTAATGTTTGCCCATCTTTCATTATCCTGCTACATTTCTGTCTCTTGAACCTTCTTTTCCATGGCTATCATTTCAGCCCGGCGAGGTTAAGGGCTAGAGAAAGTAGTTTGATTAAAGCCCAGGCAGATTAAGGATGAAGTTAAAATGAATGAAGAGACACTTGTGGGAAATACTGGTGAACACACAGAAGTAATTTAAATCATCTTATTAGCCTTTTGCCTCCCAAGTCCTTGGATAATGTCTACAATCAGAAGTGATATTTCCAATATGTATTTAACTTGTATTCTAACATGTTCTTAAAGATGTCTGCATGTCTCTTTTCCTCATACTTCAGACTAGAAGGCTTTCCTTAAATGTCCTCGAAGGTCATGGTAGACAGCAAAAGTGGGGAGGAGTTGCTCATTCGCCTTGTAGGGAGCAAGAATCCTTCGCCCCCACAGCCCAGGCCCAGTCTGCTGAATGCAGCTCAGAGGCAGGCCTCCAACACACTCAGCTAGGGGATCACAAGGGGCTTGCTGTTCTGGATCATGATGATAATTTTCAGAGAGCGGGGGTCGGGGAGAGAAGAGAAGCATCTTTGACAGGGAGAAGAGGCCATGGAGGGAAGATAGTGGAAAAGCAAAGGCCTCCTCAAGCGGGAGGGTTATATCTCTCTTTCTCACCAGCCAGAGCACAGATGTGAGAAAGACACAGGACCAAGGAGGGTCTGGCAGGCTGAGCTCTGTGGGCTCTCCCTTTGCCAGGAAGGGTGGCACACACAGGGCAGGAACCCACAATCCATACATTGGTGTTCAGGTCCTCAAAAAGCCCACAGGTCAGAGCCCACACTTGATATGGCAGCACCTTGCACCCAGTCACTAGGCCAAGGCCTGGGAGTCTTAGGAATATCTTCCTCTGCTTTGGCTTCTGGTCAGCAGGGAGGGTATGCTTAGAAGGGAGCAGAGTATGGATTAGGACCCAGAATCAAAAGGAAGAAGATGAATCTACAGAAAAGATCAAGAAGAAAACAGCCAGAGAGAAGGAGAAAGGTGACCAGTAGGTGGATAAATGGACAAATCTATCCTTGTGGTGGAGGTTTTCACACGCACATCTCAATGTTTCTAACAAGGAGCTAGTTATTGGGAAATAGTAAGATGCAGGCAACTTGCCATATCTGATGGACATATAGCGTATATACATACTTACGCCTGCACTCAATGTAAAAATTGTCACAATCAAAATGGAGTCACTTTTGTCAAACTCTAGCAATAAAAGAAAAGTGTCATAAATTTCTGAAAGATAGGATCTAATGTACATATGCCTTATGACAAAGCCTATGCACAAAAGACTCGGCCAGAACCACAACTTTGTACAAAGAATACTTCTCCAAGGACATCTGAACAACAACTGCCTGCTTAACTCTGGACTGATGCCACCCTTGTTATGGTCCTTGTAGCCAAGGGTTACTGTTTCAAAACATCTTATGTAATCCTCCTCATTTTGCCTGTACAGCTTTCCCCTTGGCTTAACCTCAGTGAATGTACAGTTTACTGTGGCACATGTATTCACACTGTCACGCTCTGCTACTCCCAAATAAATATCACTATTCTTCGAAGAATCACTCTCTGGTTGTTACCTAGGTGGACATCAACAAGATATATGTGACGTTTACAAGAGCTACAGACTCGTGCACAGAGCAAAACTCAACCAACACGGACAATTTGATACCACACACACTGTAATCAGGTTATCTGACTACAGTGTAATTAAATTTGCTATAAATAACAAAAAGCTAACCAAGGAAACCTCCTCCAAATCTCCAAGCTTTGAAAGATCCTGCTTAATAACTCAAGGATTGAAAAACAAATCCTAATGGAAATTAGAGAATTCTTGGAACTGAGTAAAATATTACTAGATATCAAAGCTTGCAATATGCAGTTACAGAGACATGTAAGATCTTACCTGAGTATAAGAAAAGAAAAAAAAAAACCGAAAAGCTGAAGCTAGTTGCAGACCACACAACCCAAAAAGGGAGATAAAAACAGGAATTTGGAATAAGGGAACAAATGGAAGTGAAAGAAAAAATTAATGAAACATGAAACAAAGCAACAATAGATAGGATCAATAAACCTAAATCTCATTCTTCAAAAAAAATAATAAACTGACAAAATAGACAAGTCTCTGGTAAGACTGAGGAACAAAAAAACAGTAAAGGAATAAATGGAAAAATATTAGAAATTAAAAGAGGCATAGTTAAATTTTTCATATCGATGAATTTGAAAACCTAAATAAAATGGACAGATTTTCCAGAAAAAATAAACTAAAATTGTTTCAAGATGAAAGAGAAAACCCAAATAACCTATAATCCATCAAACCAACACCTAACTATCTACTTCTTGCAAGAAGAAATTCTTACACCCAGATAGGAGGGAGGGAGAACAGGGGAGCAGGGAAGGAGACATAAAGGAATTAAGATGCATTATGTACCTGGACCAACTCCCCACAATGAATGCGATCATTATGTATAGTAAATATGTATTACTGGTAATGAAAATAAAACATTGAAAGATGAGAACTCTCAATGACATTGGCATAGGAAAAACTGAAAGATGAAAACAACTTTTACCAAACATTCAACTCAAGAAACAGATAAATTTAATGTTATAAATATTTTGCTTACAGAGAAAGAAGGAAATTCTTCCCCCCTCATCTTTTAAGGCTAGTGTGAACTGCAAAAATAAAGCAAAAACTAGCCAAGCCCCTGTACAAAAACAAAAAGCTTGATTAATATGACATGAATATTGATTTAAAATCCCTCATAAAACATAGGCAAAGTAGGTTTTCATAATCATATGAAAATATTGTGACTAAATTTTATCCCAGAAATGCAAGAAAAGTGCTACATTAGAAATCTACTCATGTAATTCATCATATTAACAAAATAAAGTTACATATATGCATGTGAATGAGTATGCAGCTCATACAGACATCCATATGCATACATAGTCACCTCAAGAGATGCGGCATTTGCTAAAATTTAAAACTCTTTCAAGGTAAACTATTAGAAGATTAGAAACAAAATGGGATTTCTCTCACCTGTCAAATAATATTTAATATCAAAAAATTTTAACATACATCATTTTTAATTATTAAGTATTTTCCTTTAAAATCAGAAATAAGACAAAGATGATTACTGGCTCCCATTCCATTCAACATTGTCCTGGAAGTCCTAATCAGGGAATAATTATGAAAATCATTAATCAATGAAAAGACTGGAAAAGAAGGAGCAAAACTGTCATTATTCCCAGACACTGTCACCTTCCAAATAGAATCCCAAACAGTTCGGAGGCAAACTTCATGAGCGAGCAGAGTGAGGAGCAGCTGGGTACCTGAGCACTGAACAGAAGCACAGTAAAGAAGGCCTGGGGCCTCTGCAAAATACACTTTTAGGCACTGTTTCTCCCCTACGTAGTGTCTTCCACAATACTTCTGCCCTGTGCCACGCGCTGCCTCTGAGTCCTCTCGGTTTGACCGTCTGCCCTGTGGCCTTGGTGTATCAAGCCACTCAAAATGATCCTGGTCAGCTCTTCTGTGATCATATTCTTCCTTCTTCAAGTTCCTAGAACTGGTTGCCTACCGATTTCTGAATTATGTTAATGCTCTAAATGAATTTCCGAATCATTCTTTCCCTATCTTTGTGTTTGATTTCATGCTTTTCTTTTTCACTCATTTCTCATGAAAGCGTTTCATAGCTTTACTGAGGTCCAACTGACACACAGCAAAGTACACATATTTTGAGCATATTATTTGATGTGTTTTGACACCATAGTCATTTTGTGCTTTCATTTCCCCTATTTTTATGCATTCTTTCCTGTGGTCTCATGATGCCTTTATTCTTGGACATTTTCTCTCTCTCTCTTTTTTTTAAAATAATGCATAACTTTATTATCATTCACTAAACCCACACATATACAAAAATTAAAATTATTCAAAGAAAAGCAATGCAAGGGAAAAAAACTATAATAGTATTCGAATATAATAGAACTCAAGCAAAGCAAAACTGAAAAGTACTTAAACATTTTTCCATATAATTTTAAAAAAACATCTCAAGCACTAACAAGACATCAGAAGATGTGATTTGTTTTAGAAACATTTTCAAAACTAATATTAAACAAATAGTCTGGAGAAAAAATTCTAATTAGCTAGTAGACTCCACATAGGCCAAATTTTTTTAAAATTTAAATTTCAATACAGTCATGTGACATGTGATGGAAATATAATTTGAGAAATATGTTTCTAGGCAATTTCATCCATGTGTATCGCAAAGTACCACACAGAGTGCCAACTTCTAAGTGCAAACTGAGAAGGTATACGTCAATTATCTGTGACGGCCCCTTGATATTATCCAAATAAGCAGTTAAACATGAGATACATGAGGCTACCACAGGCATAGCAGCACACTGTTTTACAGTAAACTCTTTCATATAAGCAGGATTATGCTCTAAAGGGTGAAAAGCACAGCATGTTATGATAAGTACCTAAAACAGTAACAGTCGTTTATCACACTATCGAGTACTGTGTACTGTACATAGCTGTATGTGCTTCTTCTGGAAACATAGCCATCTCTCCTTTGATCTGAGTGACTCTTCCTTCCCAACCCACTGATGAGCTCCAGCCTAGTCTCTACCTACACCTCTTCCTATAGTTTTAAACACAAGCTATATATGGATTCTTTCCAGATTCCAGCCTGTAACTCTGATCTCTCCCCTTCCCCTCCTGCCACCCCTCCCCCTTTGAACCTTTTCTTATTTCAAATTATCCATTATTTGTTTTAATCATTTTAATCCTTAATTACACTTTCAGTTTCTCACACTAGAGAAACTGTTTGGTATTTACACGTGTGTCCTATTTATTTCACTTAAAGAGGATGGCCTCAATGTGCATCCACTTAGCTATAAATGTCTCTAGTTTCTCATTCTTTATGGCTGAGTAGTACTCCATTTTATAAAAACCCCCACATCTTTATCCAGTCTCCAGTTGATGGGGACTTGGGTTGTTTCCAAGCTTTAGCTATTCCAAACTGTGTCGCTATAAACATGGGTGCCCATATATCACTGTGGTATGATTCTTTTAATTCTTTTGGGGAGATACCCAGCAGGGGGATAGCTGGGTCAAATGGGACCTCTAAGGCTAGTTCTTTGAGGTATCTTCAAACTGATTTCCACAGTGGTTGCACCAGTCTGCATTCCAACCAACAACGGAGAAGGGTTTCTTTCTCCCCACACCCCCTCCAGCATTTGTTACTGGCCAATTTCTTGATAGCAGCCATTCTTTCTGGGGTGAGGTGGAATCTCAGTGTTGTTTTCATCTGCATCTCTTAAATGACCAGTGATGTTGAACATTTTTTTCATATATTTATTTGCTGCTTTTACTTCTTTATCTGAGAAAAGTCTGTTCATTTCAGATGCCCATTTTTGAATTGGGTCATTGAATTTGGGGGGTCTGATTTTTTTCAGTCCTTTATATATTCTAAATAGTAGTCCTTTGTCTAAGGTGCAGCTGCTGAAAATTTTTTCCCACATTGTAGGTTGTCTTTTAGTTCTGTTCGTGGTTTCTTCTGCAGTGCAGAAGCTTTTTAATAAGATGAGATCCCCGTTGTTGATTCTTTGTGCTAGTTCCCATGCTATTGAGGTTTTGTTCATAGAGTCTTTTCCTATGCCCATGTCTTCAAGAGTTCTACCTAACTTATCTTCCAGCAAATTTAATGTTTCTGTCTTAATATTTAGATCTTTAATCCACTTCAATCTTAGTTTAGTGCGTGGTGATAGGTATGGGTCTAGTTTTAATTTCTGACAGGTTGAAATCCAGTTTTTCCAACACCATTTATTAAATAGGCTATCTTTCCTCCAATGAGGGTGGTTGGCTCCTTTGTCAAAGATGAAGTGACTGAGTATGTCTGGAGTTGTTTCTGCATCTTCTAATCTCTTGCACTGATCTTCGGGTCTATTTCTTTGCCAGTATCAGGCTGTTTTCATCACGGTAGCTTTGTAGTATGGTTTCAAGTTGGGGATTGTGATGCCCCCACCCATGTCTCTGTTGCCTAGAATTGCTTTTGCTATTCTAGGTCTCTTCTTGTTCCAAATGAATTTTTGGGTTGTTTTCTCTAATTCTGTGAAATATATTGATGGAATTTCAATCAGCATTGCATTGAATCTATATAGTAGTTTTGGAGGTATGGCCATTTTTACTATATTGATTCTCCCTACCCAGGAACAAGGGACGTCTTTCCATTTTCTTATATCCTCCTCAATCTCCTTTTTCAGAGTGCTATAGTTTTCAGTGTAGAGATCTTTTGTTTCCTTTGACGGACATTTTCTCTTATTGCACATTTACCTCTCCATACCTCCTTCTCTCCCTCAGTCCAACAGTAATTTACAGCCCTGGAATGATGTATATCTTCCCTGGGAAGAGAAGGGGATTTAGGGATTTTGCTTCCCATGGTTATGTGTGGGGGTAGGGGACAAAGGACAGGGCCTGAGCTCTGGAAACACCCTGATCCCAAGCAGAGAGGCCCCTCCCAACCCGCTCATTCTGTGTCTGGCTCTCATGTTCCATCTGTAAGAGGAGGTGAGTGTACAGCTGCCCTCATCCACCAGTTCCAGAAGGGGCTAGAAACCTGGACAGATGACTGGGTGAGGCTACTCCACAGGCCACTCCCTAAGGCTCTGCTACCAGCCTTTCTCAGACTTGAAGAGGAAAACACTGCTATAGATATGTCACTAAAAATACTTTTACCTCAACATCTGAATATCATGGATCTGGGTTTAACCCTGCAGGTACAGGCCTAGTCACAGGCATCCCTCATGGACAGTCCACTCCGTGTGACTGTTTCAGAGGGTGGGTAACTCTACCAATGCTACATGGATCTGTGAGTGCAGATGTCAGAATAAACTCAGCATCTCCACTCCAGGAAAGTGGACAGCAGAAGAATCAGAGGGAAGGCGGAGGGAGCCAGGGGCAGAGGAGCTCTTCAGGGACACTGTGGGCACCCCTGGCCCCTCCAGGAAGGGCAGTGCTTCCTGGGCTGAGTGGCACTTAATGGCCAGAGAGCCCAACATGCTCCTGGTGTAAGCTGCTAGTGCAAGTGGGAAAGCAGGCACCTGTCACCTTTCTCACCCCTGACCATGTCCCATTTGACCAGAGGAACTCATTAGGATTCTCCTCAGTAGCCCAGGGGTGAACTTTCTCCACATCTTCTCCAGTATGAAGATGTGGTAAACTGCCTTGCTCTGTGTAGCTGCCCACTCTCAAAAAATGGCAAGATCATTTCCAGGAGGGGTACAGCTGCGAGTGTGTGCGTGTTTGTGAGTGCACTGTGTGGTGTGTATAACGTGTGTGAGTGTGCACATGTATGCACTGCATGGTGTATATGTATGTGTGTACATGGTGCGTGGGGGGTGTGCACGAATGTGTGTAGTATGAGCATGTGTGTACACATGTGGGGTGTATGTGGGGTGTGTGTGGCAGGGTGTACTATATGCATGTGGTATATAGGTATAGTGTGTGCGTGTGTGTGTGTGTTCATTTGATGTTTTATCCTCCCAGTCAATGCTACAATTTAGTTTCATCCCAAAGTGTTGATGATTCATTTATTCACAAAAATCATTTTCTTTAGCATGGTTAAGGTACTCAAAATTAAATGGTCATTTTTTTAGGTTTCCAAGTATGTCTTTAAGAAAATTGTCTTGACTTTTTAAAAACTTTCTTACAGACAAAGATAAAACATCTTTGAGATAAATAAGAAGAGAAGAAAGCACACACACTCAATAAGTGATCGATTTCTTAGGAAACTTTTATCTTCTCAACCATTGATAAGTTTTCTTTGGGTAATTTGTTTTAGTGTGGCTCAATAAATTAAATCAGGTACATGAAACAAGGAAAAGATCTTTCACTTGGTTTTGAATTGAAATTGTGCCACTATAATATAGCTATAATGACATTCTTGAATACAGCAAAGAATTCAAGTTGGGAAACTTATGGTATCAGCATATGATGAAGCATATTCCTCCAGTTAATTCTGATTTTTTTGACCTTTAGAAAAGTCTGTTAATGCTGATCAAAAAATATGTCATAATCTTGTGCTGGGTTTGACTTGGCAGAGATGAACAATAAAATATCACAACTTAAAGAATCTTATTTATTTTGTCATCTTATTTCACAAAAGTCCAGACACTATTCATCAGGAAAGGGGTCTACAGGGCTTGCTGGTTCAGTGACATTTGCCCACCATGGTCAAGGGCTTTGGGAAAGCAGCTACTGAAATCCTAAATCGCAGACTCTATTTGCTGACTATCCATAATGAGAGCTCCATGGCTCAGCTTCCTCATCAGGAGCAAGAGCCTGGGTTTTGGGGCGTCCCCCCCCCCCGAGGAGCCCCACCCACTGCCCAGACTTGACTTGCAGGGGGACCCAGGGGGTGCTTCCTGACCTCCCTCTGGCCTGCAGGCTCCTCACCCACACAATAGGCTCCTCAGTAACAGCAAATCTGAAAATCCCTGCGTGGTGTGGTTGAGTTCCAGGTCTCCTCTTAGCCTTTGCTCTGCCATGCCCTCACCCATAAGGGTAGAGGAGAAAACTTTATTACAGCATAAGATGTCATGTTAAGGAACTATCAGCACTTTCAAGAGAGAGGTTTGTTTGCCGCCAGAGATTCTCTGCTAAAGATCCAGAGATCCAGGAATAGGGAGGGTAGGAAGGGCAAAAGAGACATCTAAGCACTTCAGGGCCTCCAAACCACCAAAGACAATCTGAGGTATGAGTGAAGCAAAGTCGCCATCATATTTTGGATTCCAAATAGATTCTTCATTGGCCACAAAGATCAGTTTTTGCTCTTTCCCTTAAAGACAGATTGTGTCTGCATAACCTCCCAGGTATTGGAAGGTGGCGGGGGGGGGGGAGACAGGAGGGAGGGAGAGGGAGACATAACTAAGTTGTTAGCCAAATTTCATTAAGTCAGTATGAGTTAATTCAAACACTACCAAAATCAAAGTGCTCTGACTCCCAAGCCAATTACATGGGATTTCCCCAGCATAAATTGAGTTCATTAGATGCCAAGGATGGATAAGCCATAATTTAACATGGAAATTTAGACATGGAGTGTTACTAATCAGATAAATAGAGGCTCAAATGAGACCATGGAAAAGATCAATGAACCTGCTCTAATTGCTGACCAAGAAGGCAAGAGCAGGGGAACCTAATCAAGAGAACATTTTCCTTAGCCTTTTCTTTTGTTAAGTGTCAATTTTGCAATTGATATACCGGGGCTCCCATGGACAACTGTGTGCACAAGTGGGGCAGCCTCTTGCCAGAGTGACTCTGTTTTCTACCACCCATGTTTGTTCTGGTGCCCAAGCATTTCAATACCAGCAAAGCAACACCGAGTCCATGCAGGAGACCCCTTTCGTACAGGGAAAGTCATGGATCACAGTGAAGCTTGAATAACTATTCAAGAGTAATGTTAAATGTACACTACTAATTATGAGAAAACCAAATAACAAGGCACACAGATCTACATGACTCTCTGAGAAAGAAGTACCTAACTGTGAGAAGGAAGTACAAAATCTGTCTCGGACAAAGCCTATTCAAATAGAGCATGATGATGGAGTTCGCATTTAAGGGTTAGGAATCCGCTGTAGTGCTTTGAGGTCTACATATATCTCAAAGAGGAGATCTAAAATATAAAACACTTTGAAAGCCCCAAAGTGATTACCTAGCCAGAGACATCCACGGGTGAAAACTGTGACCAAACAGGAAGAAAGCTGCTGTAATCTACAAGCTAGAGGCTGAGATACAAGGCCTCAAGGAATAAAGGATGAGGACACAGAAAGTTAAGAAGGTAGCTGTCAAAACTCAAGATCATAGTGAGTGCAAAAGGCAATAGGCACTAGAAAATATAGCTAGAAAGACAGGTTGTAAAAAATTGAGCACAATGAGATAGAAAGGGCAGTCTTTAAAATTAGAAAAAAAGGCAGTTTTGAATGACAGATAAAAGTGATCCCCAAAATGCACCATTGTCCTGAAAGAGAACAGAAAAGGTTAAATTATAAAGTTCAAGAAAACTTTTCTAAAATGTATCAAGATGCAAGCTCATGGCTTGTATATCATTATGAAGATACTTCACAGTAAAGATGGGCTTGATAACTAAAACTGTACAATTGAAATCTAAACCCCAGAAACATTTCTCTGTATTAGACAAAATGGGGCAGGTTATGCTGCAGTAACAAATATCCACCAAATGTCAGTGGGTTGAAGCAACAAAATTCATCTCACAGTGATAGTGTATATCTACTGTGGGTAAACTACAGGACCTCTGCTCATTGTAGTAGCCCAGGCTGAGGGTGCAGCCCATGCATAATTTGCAATTACTGTGCCAGAGGGAAAGAGAGTTCTGGAGACCCCATACCACGGTTAAAAACTCTGGCTTTGCAGAGATAAATATAAGTTTTGTTCTCATGGTCCTCAGCAACCATGCTGGGACTAAGAAGTACAGTTGTACAATGTAGGTGGAAGTTGGAAAAATAGAAATATTTTAAAATAGCATTAATGACCATAAAATACCTAAGAGGGAAAGAGTGCTAGAAATACATTAAAATTTTCCTCTTTGTAAATATTTAATGTCAAAAGAGAATAACATGTTATCTATAAACTCCTAAGATGGAAAAAGCATTCCTCAAGAATTTTGTATGTGAGGGAAAAATTGTGTGGAACATGATTCCATATTCTGCTTAGTGTGTAGAAAGCTGGAAAGAGCACTGCCTCATGAGTACAAGAAGGAGCCTGGACACTGCCAATTCCCAACTTAAGATGAACCTATCAGACAGCTGAGTCTGTGGGCAATCAACTAAACTAAATCCCAAGGAAAAGATGGACCTTCCAAGGAAAGACATGAGCACTTTTCAGGGCAGATGCAGTCAGATACCAGCCTTAGTGGATGAGGTGGACAATATGGAAGATCGTTTAGGTCATTTGGCAGAGAGATGGAAACAATAAAGAAGACATGCTAAAAATAAAAAACATAGTCACAGAAATGAAAAATGCTTTTGATTGGCAGGGTCATTCCTAGCTGATGGGAAAATGACCATCAGTCACCATCCAGATGTCAATCAGTGTTACTGATCATGTTACCAGAGCACAAAAGATAAAGTATGGACAACTAAGCAGATGCAGGAAACACTGACAAAATTCAGCATCTACTCATGGTAAGCATACTCAACAAACCAGCAATAGGAGTGAGCTTTCATAATCCAATAATGGGTATCTATGAAAAGCTTAGAACTCATGGTTAATTTTTGGTGTCAATCACACTAGATTAAGGGGTACCTAGAGAACTGGTAAAACATTATTTCTTAGTGTGTCTGAGAGCGTTTCCAGAGGAGACTCGTGTGTGAATCTGAGTGGACTGAATGGGAAAATCCAATCTGAACGTGGGTGGATACCATCCAATTGGCTGGGGGCTCAGACAGAACAAAATGCAGAGGAAAGGTGCCTTCTTCTCCTCTCTCTCTAAAAGCTCTTCTCTTTCCCTGGGACATCAGGCCATCAAACACCCTAGTCTTTGGATGCCAAGACTTCTACCAATGACCCTTAGGTTCACAGGCCTTCAGCCTTGAATGGAGAGTTACACCATTGGCTTCCTTGGTTCTGAGGCTTGTAAGACTAGGACTGACTAGGGCTGCAGACAGATTACTGTCAGATTTCTCAGCCTCCACAATCATGTGAGTTAATTTCCCTAATGAATCTCCTCTCCTATATCCATATCTCACATATCCCGTTGATTCTGTCTGAGAACCCTAACACAGAATGGAAGATATAAAATTGTCTTTCTTTGCATATCACATGACTGTCTATATAGTAAATCCAAAAGAATCTAATAAGAGAACTATGAGAACTAATAAGAGAGTTTAGCATGATCATACGATGTAAGATCAGTAAAAAAAAAAGCCATTTCAATATACTGACAATGAGTAAGAAATGACTTTAAAGTTCCATAAAAACAGCAGCAATAAATGTGAAATGCTTTAAGCATAAATATTGCAAAATATGTTCAGACCCATTTACTGAAAACTACACAATGCTGATGAGAGAAAAAAACACTGAGGAAATAAAGACCCAAATGAATGGTCAGCTATATTGTGAATGTCAATTCTCTTTAAAGTGATATACGTATTCCATGAAATCTCACTCAAAATTCTAGCAGAATTTCTGTAGAAAGCTCGATCTAAAATTTATATGGAAATGCAAAGGACCTGGGATAGCCAAACTATTTTTGAAACACAACAAATCTGGAGGATAATGTACAGGTGCTCATTTCCCACAGTTCCTTGTCCTCTTGATCTCAGATAAAACTCAGAGCTGGCCCCCAAGGCCATGGTGTCTTACATAAGCACCAGGTTGGGAATATAGGAACAGGTGTCCTTTTTCCCAAACCCTAAATTTCTGCCTCTAGACCATTGGCCTCCTAACTCAATCATCATTTCTGCTTCCATTAAGCCTTATACCACTGGCTATAACTAGCTAACTATACCTATAACTAGTTAATTTTTTTCCCACAAACTCAGTATAAAAATTGGAACAGTCTCTATTTTGCCTTCAGTTTTTACCACTGTCCTGGGCAATTGGAACACCCATTGAGAAGAGCCACTGACTAGTCTCACTAGTTAACTGGGCTTGTCAGCCTTGACTTGAACTTCTAAACTTCAGTATTCTTCACTTTTTTCCATTTTGGCTACATAATACCAACAAGCTTTTCTCATCAGGGTACTAGAATAATGAATAAGGGTAACACAATAAGGCCACCAGCTCAACCTAGGCCTGAGCCTGCAATTTTAGAGATAGGATTATTTTTCCAACACCTTCAAGCCACTGTGCCCTCCTCAGGGATTGGAGATTCATGGAAATGGGTTGTGGAGCCCACTGAGTAATAGTGTCAAGGAGAACTCTAAGCCTCTGAAGGAACAGGCCAAACAACCCTATAATCCATTTGCTGAAGAGCAGGAGGTGACTTACAGGCTAAACTACATCCGTCTTTTACAATTTGGATGAGTGTTCCCCAAAGATCCATGTGTTAAAGACTTGGCTCCCAGGGAGACGCTGTTTGGAGGTAGTTAGGGCCTTGTGGGGGTCCTTATGATAGTGGAGGTGTCTTCAGAGGGGCTGTGAGTCCTGTCTCTTCTTTTACTCTCTGCCTTGTGGTGAGGTGAGTGATTTTATTCCACCCTGTAAACTTGCCATGATGTGCTGTCTTTCCATAGGCACAGAGCAGAAAGGGCCACTAGGAGGAGGTTCATGGATCTGAACCTCCCAAACTGTGAGCAAAATATCAATCAATCAATCAATCAATCAATCAATCAATCAATCCAACCCTCCCCAAAACACCACCTTTTTCTCTTGTAAGTTGATTGGGTGCATCCCCTCTCTCTATGCATCTCTGCTTGCTTCATAGCCACTAACCACCCTCAGAAAATTAATCACGAGCACTCAATTCCAGACAGCAACACTGCTTTTACTCCAGATTCCAAGTGGCTCTCTTTGGAGCCTCGATTCCTAACATACTGTTTTCTGTATATACACCAAGGCTCATTTTGTACTGTAAATACAATTTTACTACCAACCAAGAGTTCTTTTGACCATACCACATCTTTTCAAAAAGATACAGCACTGTTGTATTCAGGGAAAAGAAAAGAATTGGGTTCATTAGTCATATGTATTTTGAAGCACCCAATTTTGGTTTCAGGAATTATAAAAAACACTTGTGGGAAGAAAAGAAAGGGGAATAACATGAACATTATTTCTGTGTCCTTTTTTTGAAAAGACAGATGCCTTTCCAAGAGAATAGAAGGCCATGGATAATTATAAGATTTCTTTTTTCAAGTATTTTTTAAAAAGCAAAATAAATACTCATCTGATGATGTCACAGCAAAAATGTCAGAAAATCAATAGGATGTCTGGCATCATCGTTTGTAAAGAAGTCTGACAACTACTCACATCCTGCTCTGCATGTGTCAGAGGAAGGAAAATGAAATGGTGAAATGGAAAATGAGATCCTGAGAGCAACACCTTTGAAACGAAGATCGATGATCCTTTAACATGCTCTCTGGAAAGCTGTTTCCTCTGGCGTTGAAGCTACCTGCGTGAATGATGAGCTGATAGGAATCTATGTGTTAATAAATCTCCCTAAAGTGTCTGGAAGGCCCAGGGGGCAGTGCATGCACAGGCAGCGGCGCCCAGGAGTCACCTTCAAGGTCAGTCTCACAGCATTGCAGTTCTCCTGCAGCGGGTTCAGCTTCAGTGTCTCCCCAAGGTTGCTACAGCCAGATGACTGGTGCTGCAGCTCACAGCAGACACACACCTCCACGCTGTCAAACTTGATCTAGGCAGAGGACACAGACAAGTCACCGTCAGCAAGGCACTGGGCCCTCAAGGGTACACGCAGCAAGCGAGCAGCACAATTAAGGACACAAGGTCCATGGCTGAACATTTGCATAGCATGTGTGAGGTCCTAGGTCTAATCCTTAGGACCGCAAAGTAAATACATAAGTAAAGATGGTTCAGCTGAAAACATCTCATGTCAGTTATCCTTAAGTGATAAGGCCAAAATTATTTCTACTGACCAAGGCAAACACCATCAGGAATTACTCCAATTCCTTATTTTTAAAAGCAATGAATAAAAAAGAAAAAGTACATTTGAGGGAACCTAAGGTAGTAAGTTCCAGAGAGAGATAAAGTAAACTGTAAATCACTGATACAGATTACTGATTTATACACAGAGATGTAGTATCTAAGACTTAGCTCATTTTTCTTTCATGGTCAGAAATTTCCTGTCTTACTTCATGGATTATGAGATTCCTATTCATCCACTAAAACCTAACTCCACTTCCATCCTTGAGGCCTTGTCTGGCTTTCCATTCCTGCTTCTAGTGGACAGTTATTTTATCCATATTTATATGCTATTGTTACAGTATTCACAGGGCTGATGAATTATAAATGCTCAATGAATGCTGAATAAATAAAAACAGCTTGGAAAATTAAGAGCCATGGAAGGAAAGAAATACTCTCTGAATATTTTTTAACATTGTTGGACCAGAGTCTCAGTGATTGGGAAAATATCAATTACCAGTAGCGTCTGAGGGGAAAAGGGATTCAACAAAAACAAAGACCTAGCTGTAAAATAAAATCAGTAAGGTATAGGATTTTATTCAAAATAGCACAATATATGGAACCTGAGACTAGGAGATGCCCTACTTTTCAATGAATAATGATAAATGTTTTATATCAGCTAACTCAAACTACAAGCATTTTTAGACAAATATTGATCAGTTATAACTGTAACAAATGATTTTTCATTGTGTCAAGTATTGCAAAGGGAGGTGCTGCTATGAAACCTCCATGTGCCAATGTGCCTGCCATTCCTGAGCACCAGGTGTGGGGTGCGAAGTGCAGGTCCATGAGAGGGCCCGTCGCCCCAGAGGTGTGTGCACCCTGGGTGAAGCCCATCCATCACCTCTCAAGACCGGGTTCCTGGATTTTCCATTTGGCTTTGCATTCACTGGAACTTTGTTGGCTGGCACAACACTCACCACAAAGCCTTTCCATCGCGCTCCTACTGGCTCTTATATTCTAGTCCTCATCTGTACTTGCAATTTTTTAAGTACTCTTTCTCTTTCACTTTCCTAGGAGTGCTACGCTGTGCCTTTCCGCTTTCCGGCATCTATTCTGAAACAGAAGAGCTTAAGACGCAGGCCCCTGCCCTGCCCATGTCAAGCGGGCTTCGTGACGCTTTCACCAGGAGAAGACGGGCAGAGGTGATGACTGGGAGCCCAGGCCGCGACAGCCTTCCCGTTTCTGCGTCCTCCTCCCAGGAGTTCTGTCCTTCAGCAAGAGAGGACGAGACCAGGCCCCGAGAACCAGTGGTCCTCCAGCCTGGGCCCCGGAAGGAGACCATGGAGCAAGCCTGTGTTTTGCCCTATGGTATACAACACTTCCAAGAAAGGCCAAATTGTTTTCAAGATATTCAAACAAATCTTACTTCCACCATCAGGTATGAGAGCTCAAGCTGTCCCTCATTCTCACCAATGTTTGGCTGTGCTGGACGCACATGTAGGGTAGGTAATAAAACAGTACCTCATTTTGTCTATAGAGTGAGTAATAAAACCATCTCTAATTTTTGGCATTGGGCTTTTCATCTTTGCCCCTTTTCTTATCTATTCCTATGTGTGACATAACATGCACAAAAAGTACACAGAACAAACACGGACAGTTTGATGAATAATCATGAAGCAAGCACCCATATGACCACAGCCGACACCCTCCCCCTGCCAAGGACTCTCAAGCCTTATACCCTGTAGGGAACAGGGGAAGGGGACATTACCAGAACCTCTGCAGTAAGTCCTAGTCTCCTGCGAGCCACAGCAGCACACGGTGAATTACAGGAAAGGTAGACGAATGAGACTGAGAAGAAGCTGAGCTTTGGGTCTGATCAGTGCTGCTCTAGGCAGCAAAAGACAAAGCCCCCTAGCTTGCAGCACCTTTTATTTAGTCCATCCAAAGAAACGAATGTAACAAATGAATAATGTAGATTTCAGTATCATATTGGGGTGAACAAGGTGTAACAAAAGACTGGGTGGGAGCGGTGGAAATCTAAGAACAATGAGGAACTATGCAGATGAAGATTTAGTTCCTCCCAGGAACTACACAGATGAAGATTTGGTTCCTCCCAGGGCGTCTCCCACAGGTGTGGTCTTGTCCTGGAGGATTACAGCATCATGGGATCATTGAGATCTCCCTTGTGACCTGAGGCCAAAATGGAAGTATGTCTTGGAGTGTTATTGCTGGCCTGTAGGCAGGAGAACTAGGCCTACTCAAATGATTTTTCCCTAGAATTATGTAGCATTGCTCCCAACAATACCCGTCATCCCTCCCCTGTCCGCACCACACTCACTATCATGGTAAATATGTCCATGTTTCCATGTTTACACTTCTACCATTTACACTATCGTTTAGCTCAACCTGTTTTCCTAATGTGATATAAAAGCAATTGCACAGTATCATTTTGCACAGTATTTGGTTTCTTTCATTAAAAATTAGGTTCAGCCACATTGTTGCATGTAGATGTAGCTTACTGTTATGTCATATTACACTGCATAAATGAGCTGCCATTTATATGCCCGTTTTCTTGCTGGTGAGTTTGCCAGTTTTTGGCAGCTAAGACTGTTGCAGCCCTTGTCTCTTGGTACATATGCATGCACACTTCTTTGGGGACAATACGTCTGTTGAATGAAGCTATTGGATCTCTGGAGACCTTCAACTTTAGTAGATAGTGCACGAGCAATTTCTAGTGTGATTTTACCGATTTACACACCTGCCAGCACTGTGCAAGTGTTCTCCTTGCTCTACAACCTGGCTTATACCTGGGAGTTTCAATCTTTTTAATTTCTAGCCAGGAAAGCATTGGAGGAGGTAGTTCATCAAAATAAGAGATGAAGCCAAGGGAAGAGAGAAAGAGGGGATATAAAAGAGAAAAGAGATAAGGGAAATTTTAAGATAATGAGAAAAGGATGTCCTTTCATGACAAATATGTAGACTGCCTGTAAAACCAATTCATCCAGACTGAACCAGGAGACAGAGGCTCCGTGGCACTAGCTCTAAGGAGAAAATAAAGCTGACAGAACTCCTGATGGATAGATTTATATTGAGAGGTGATTTTCAGTTGTCTTGGAGAGTTTGAGATGAATCAGAAACAGGGACATGGTATACTAAACAAACAATAAAACAAAACAAAATAATTATAACCTCAGAACAAAAAACCAATTCTATATTGCATATGATTTTGTTGACTATGTGGCTTGAAAATATTTTCTTACATTCTATAGTTTCCACTTTCATCATCTTAACTGGATCAATCGTAAAGCAAAGATTTTAAATTTTGACAAAGTCCAACTTACTAATTTTTGCTTTTGCACTTTTGCTGTTGACCTCAGAACTTTTTGTTTTGCTGAAGATCCTAAAGATGCTCTCCTTTTTCTAAAGGATTTGTAGTTTAGTTCTTACATTTAAATTCACATCCATTTTCAGTTAATTTTTGTATAATATAGGAAGCTCTTGTTGAGGTTTAGTTTCTTTTTGCCTATCGGTATTTAATTGCTCCAATATTTGTGGAAAGGTTATGTTTTCGTCACTGAATTGCTATTGATCCTGGTCAAAAATCAATTAAGTATATCTGTGTCAGTCTACTTCTGGGTTCTCCATTCAGTTCCACTGATCTATATGTCTCTCCACGACGCACACACTAAGTTTGGGAATTGAATAAATTCATTTGTCCCATTTTATTATTATTTTTCAAGATTATTTCTTTGCCTTTCCACACCCATTTTAGAATTATATTGTCTATGTCCCCAAAAAACCTTGCTGGGATTTTGATAGGAACTGTATTTACCTGTGGATCAATTTGGGGAGAAATGACATCTTTATGATGTTGATTCCAATTCATGAGCACTGTATGTCTATTTAGTTAAATTTCTTTGATTTATTTCTTTACTGTTACGTGCTTTTCAGTGTACATGTCATGTATATATTTTGTTACATTTATATCTGTGTACTTTTGAGTGATTATAAATGATATTACATTTAAATTTCAGTGTCTATATTCTAATTGTTAATATAGAGAAATATATTAGAATTGTGTCTGTTTATATGTGTCCTGCGATCTTGCTGAATTCCCTGATTAATATTAGTTTTTGGTGTTTATGTTGTTTTTTAAAGGTTCATTGGGATTTTCTACATCATAGTTAGTTTCATTTCATCCTTGCTAAACTGCATTTTTACTTTTCTTGTTTTGTTGCACTGGTTTGCATTTCTAGCACTGTGTTCTATGTTGACCAGGAATGGTGAGGGTGACAATGCTTGGCCTTAAGAGAAAAGCATTGTGTTTTTCACCACTCAGTATGTTATCTGTAGGTTTTTTGTAGTCACTTTTGCCAGTTGAGAAAGTACTCCATATCTCTTTTCCTGAGTGTATTTTTTAACATTCAATACATGCTTGATTTTGCCAAATGTTTTTTATGCAACAACTGATACAATCATGTTCTTCCTCAGTCTGTACATATGGTGGATTAAGTTAATTGGTTTTTAAATACTGAACCAACTTTGCATCCCTGCAATAAATTCCACTTTGTAATGATGAATATTATCCTTCATATATATATTTTTAATTCAATTTGGTATTATTTTGTTAAGGATTTTTGCATCTATCAATAAGGGATATATAATTTTCTTTTTCTATATTATTTAGGGTTTTAGTAGCATAATAATTCTACTTTCATAAAACCAATTGGGAAGCGTTACTTTATCTCCTATTTCCTGGAATATTGTGTAGATCTAGTGTGTTAATTCTTTAAATGTGGTAGACTTCTCCAGTGAAACTATCTGACCTTGGAGATTTTGTTTTGGGAAGTTTTCAACTTATGAGCTCAATTTCTTTAATAGTTATAGGAGCATTCAAAATATCTATTTATAATCATATCTATTTATATTTATATAAATATCTGTTTAATACTGCATATGTTTTTCAAGGAATTGATGAATTTACTTAAGTTGTGAAATTTACTTGTGTAGTATTGTTGATGTTATTCCTTTATTAGCCTTTTGATGTGTATAGGTTCTGTAGTTATAGCCCTGTTTCATTCTAGATTGTGGCAATTTGTGTCTTCTATTCTTTTTGTGTGTGTGTGAGTTTTGGTGATCTTATCAAAGTAGCAGCTTCTTTTTAAATTTTTCATTTCAACTGGTTTTGTTTCCCATTTCATTGATTTCTGCTTTTAACGTGATGATTTCCTTCCTTCTTGTTGTTTTGGGTTGATTTTGCTCTTCCTTATCTAGCTTATGTTATTTTCTTTTTAATATATATTGGGTAAACAGATATCTCGATGTTTATTTTACATTGCAGAATGATTAAATCGAGCTAATTAACAAGTCTATCGCCTCACACACATCATTCTTTGGAGTGAAAACATTTAAAATATATTCTTAGCAATGCTGAACCATATAATGCATCATTACTTATTACATGTATCATTCTGAGCAATAATTATTAAAGCTTATACTTTCTACCTAACTGAAACTTTGTTTCCTTTGGTCAACATCTTCTTTTTCTCCATCCATTCCTTCTCTTAGAATCTAGCAATCATCATTCTACTTGCCACCTTTACAAGTTCAACTTTCTTGAGGTTCCAATTTAAGTGAGATCATACGGTACTTATCTTTCTGTGCCTTACTTATTTATCTTACATAAGATCCTCCAGGTTCATTTATGTTGTCTTAAATAATAAATGTTTTGATTTTTAAAAGCTAAATAATATTCCACTATACCTAGGTACCATATTTTCTTTATCCACTCCTCCAATGAAGTTTCCTCCCATACCAGCAATTGTGAATAGCAATAAGCATGAGAATGTAGATGTATTTTTGCCACACTGCGTTCATATCCCTTGAAGGTATACTCAGAAGGGGGATAGCTGGATCATATGGCAATTCGATTTCAGTGCTCAGAGGAACAACCATACTGTTGCTTGTAATGGCTGTATTAACTTATATCACCACCAACAGTGCACATGTGGATCAAAGGGTACAAAATTTCAGTCAGGAGTGAGCTTTACTCCAAGTCAATTAAGAATAGTACCAATAAGAAAACTAAAAAAAAAAAGAATAGGACAGAACTATTTAAACCTGATAATACTTTACCACAGATGAACAGCAAGCATCATTTCAAGTAGAGAAATACTGAAGGCAATTCCACTAAAATCCCAACGTGGTCACACTATCCACAGTCATCACCACACTTCTCCTTTGTTTTAGGGGCGCTAGCTAATGCAATGGGAAAACACTGTAAGCTGCATAAACATTAGAAAAGATAGAATTGCCTCCATTTTCCAGATGATATCACTGGATATTTAAAACAACCTAAGAGATTATATTTTAAAACTAATGGAATTAATGAGAGTATCTGTTACATTGATTATAATAAAAATAATATAGGTAAAAACCACTTAAATAAAAATGGCAAAAATTCTATTCACAATAACAACTCATATAAAATACTTAGAAATAAAAACTAAGTGATTTATGTTGAGTAACGTATAAGATGTGAGACCAGGGAGTTGGAGGTCCTTCTATTTGGCCATCTACTACCACTGAGCTCCCCTCTTTGGCCTAGGGAATCCTCACCTATGAGTTTCCTGCCTTCTCTAGAAGTGCTTTCCCAGCATGCCTTGCAGCGAGGAAGCACGGGTTCCACCCATGAGACAGGACTGCATCAGACTTTAGACTGAGCTTGGGTTGGAAAGGCAGACGTTTAGGCTCCAAATTTGGTTTCTAGCCATCTTAGAGCCTCTGTGAACTAGTGGGGATAATTTGTTCTAGGTGAATCCTAGTATAAGTTGTTTTCTTCTCAATTTAGAATCCTAAGTGACACACACATCCAGCCTGAATCAGGGGAGGTCCACAGTGTGCTCCTAAATGGAAAGCTGCAATATGCTAAAAAGTGGTTCTTCCCACGCACTGGTATTCCAATCAGCATGCCAATGCAGTAGATGGAACTGGACAGTATTGATTTAAAGACTTTATAGAATAATAGTACATACCCAAGAATTACCCAGAAAATTCTGAAAAAGGATAGTAATGGGAGGAATGGATATTAATCTTATTATCAAACACTAAGTTTATGGTTTAAAATAAATAGAATAATAAAGAGTTTCAGAAATAGGACCGACTATCTCCCAACTATCTCTATTTTTTTTTTTTTTTTTTTTGGTACCGGGGATCGAACTCGGGTCCTTGCACTTGCGCAGCAGGTGGCGAAACCACTGAGCTAAATCCTCGGCCCCTATCTCTATTTTTTCAATAATGTATGAAAAAGTAACTTGTCAGTTCACTAGGAAAATGACAGTTTACTTAATAAAAAGGTGCTATAACTGTCTCATATCATAAAAATAAAATATCTTGGTCCAAGGGCCTAAATCAAAACAATAAAGATTCAGGAAAATGTGTAAGAATGGTTGCATTCACATGATATGTGCAGTCTTTTGAAAAGCAAAATCTCAGAAGCTATAAAGTTTCAAAATAAAAGCCAGGACAAAGCCTCAGGGATGAGTGGCTACCCAAGCCTGAAGCTGGAGCAACTGGAACAGACACATTTCTCCTTGGAGCTGCTATGCCCCTGGATGATAGACTCTGAGCTCCCGTGTGAGTTTTCATGAGACTGATGAAAAGGTAATTCCACTAGTAAACATTCATTAGGAAAGGGGACAAGCATGCAAATGCAGAAGAAATTAAAAATGAAAAGAAAATGCTAAGAATAACTTTGTGCCCTTAAACAAAAGGATAACTTTCAGTGAAAATAGCAATTAACAAAATTGGTGTGCGCAAAAAAAAGAAGTTTGAAAAAGCAGGAATAGACTAAGCACTGTGGAAGAAGTTTTATAAGACTGTAGCTAAAGACATCGAGTTGGTCTGAAAAACTTGCTATCCCTGTTAGATGCACAGCTGGGAGAAGCCTCATAGCTGCCCGCCAGTCAGTCTGCTGAAGATTCCCTGGGAAAATCCAGGTGGGACAGCTTGGTTCGTGACCCTGGCTCTGGGCCAAGCAGTCACTGGGCACCAGCAACACATGCAGTGGGGGATCGCTGCCCCCAGAAATAGGCCACATGGCCCTCCACAAAGCATCTCTGGATTGGAAACTAACCAACTAACCAACTCATGAGAACAAACCACAAGAAAGGCACCAAATGAGGGGATTTCTTTTACTCTTTCCATGGTGCTACACTAGCACAAAAAGCCAAGTTTGACTCTGTCACATATGCATTGTGCCAACAGAGGAGCAGACAGGCCTGGGTCAGAATCGCGGCCCCTGGGCCTGTGAACCTGTTTTTGGTTTCATGTGTGTTCTTTGCTGTTCTCAATTGGAGAAAAGCCCAGCTTTCCTGATACACAGTCAGCCTCTGTATCTATAGGTTCTGCATCCATGGATTAAAAATACTCAAAGGGAAAATTATGTCTGTACTAAACAAGTCTTTTTCTGATTATTATTTCCTAAACACTACAGTATGGCAAGTAATTGCATAGTATTGTGTTAAGTATTATAAATAATCTACTGATGACTCAAAGCATGCAGGAGGATACACATAAGTTATATGCAAATACTACACCATTTTATACAAGGGATTTGGGCATCCTTGGATTTTAATACTTGTGTGAGGTGGGGGTGTGTGTCATGAAATAAAACCCCAGTGGACAGCAAGGGAGAGCTGTAGTCTGTTTTTCCCCAATTCATGAACATGCAAGGATTATTATATAATCACATCTCTAGGCTTGGCACTGAGTCTGAAGTAGCTAATGTTTAACTGACAAGACAGTTTTCCTGTTGTG
The DNA here is from genome assembly GCF_000247695.1 of Heterocephalus glaber. The sequence goes on from NW_004624768.1 coordinate 2,356,956, forward strand.
GGACCATGCAGGAAAAAGGAAAAGATATAGCTTGGCTGGAAAGCAGGGTTTGTCACATAAAGTAACCCTTCAGTGGGCTCAGGGATTAGACATTCAAATAAATCTTTTTCATCAGTTATTTCACTGAGTTTGTGATTAATTCTAAGAAAATTTCTGGAAACCTCCTGATTAGTTCTCTGACCTCAACATCTGGGTGTGTAGGTAGCTGACAGATTTATTTCAAGATTGTCCCTTAGTGTAGGGGTCATTGGGAACGACACAGCAGAGCTTTGCAAATGAAGCCACAGTAATTTTTCATGAATCTCTTCAGAGCATTTAAAAAGCTAGCCTGTCCCCCTTATTTATGATCCATCAGCCTGCCTGGGAGTAGAAAGGGCTTACGCAACAGAAAGCAAGGGATGCGAGGCCCCGACCATTCTCTTACAGAAGCAGAAATGAGCTAGGTATGTGACCTTCAGACATCCTCAAGGACAGCAGCAGTGGAAGGCTGAGCCTGGAGACCGAAATGTTACACAGTCCAAGGGGGCAGGACAGGACAGGGCAGAGGGAGGAGAGCCACTGCTTTGCGGGCTGGGGAATCCACAGTGGAACACAAGGTCACCGCTCAGGATCCTTCAACTTAGAGTTTTCAACTGTGATGGTGCTAAAACAACTGTCCTGTTTTTCATTAAGTTACACAGGACATGAACACTTTATTATAGGCATTAGATGATTTTGCCAAGTGTAGGCTAATGTAAGGGTTTTGAGCATGTTTGAGATAGTCTAAGCTAAAGTATGATTTTTACCAGGTTAGGTGTATGAAATACATTTTGGACTTAATGACATTGTTAACTTCTGATGGATTTATTGAGATGTAATTCTGTTGTGAGTTAAGAAGCAGTTGTCCTCAAAGTCACCTGCCAGGAAGTGACCCACGACAAGCCACTTAACCTCTCTAAGGGTCAGTTTCCTGGGGTCCGGGGAAGATCAGATGAGGTTGTGGAGGTAAAAACACAAAGTACAGATGCTGTCATTTGCTGGTGTTATTACTGTTGTCATTGTTTCAATTAAAGAACAGGCTTGTAAAAACTAGACACTACTTTTCAATTGTGGTAAAATACACAGAACATAGAAACGGCCACCTAACCCTTTGTGAGAGCACAGTCGGGAGTCTCAAGTACATTTGCTGTCATGCAACCAGCACTGCTCTCCATCTCCACAGCTGCTTCAACTGGTAAAACTGAAACTCTGTGACCTCTGAATGTGGATTCTCCCGTCGAGGTCCCCTTCTGTTTTCTGTCTCCGAGCCTGACTGCCTCCAGGGACTTCTGTCAGTGGACTCTTACAGTGTCCATCCTTTTGTAACCGGCCTATTTCATTCAGCATCCTGCCCTGGGGGTTTGTCCCATCCGTGCTGTAGTATGTGTCAAAAATGCCTTTGAGGGCTGGGGATTCAGCTCAGTGGTTCCAGTGCCTGTTGTGCAAGCGCAAGGTCCTGAGTTCGATCTCCAGTACCACACACAAAAAAATGCCTTTGCTTTGCAAGGCTGACTAACACTTCATTATATCAACATGTCATAAATTTCTCACCAATTTATCAACTGAAGGACTCTTGGATTGTTTGCTTTTGTCTATTGTGAATAATGCTATCAATAAAAGAACACAAATATCCTTACTTTCACTCTCTTTGGGTATATACCCAGAAATGGAATTTCTGGATTATTATGGTAATTCTATTAATTTCATGAAAAAAAATCCCATCTTGTTTTCCACAAGGCCGTACCACTTGACACTCCCACCAGCGGTACACAAGGATTCCAATTATTCTGCCTTCCAGCTAATACCTGTTATTTCCTGGTTTTAATTTTTTTATTGTATCCATCCTAATGTGTGTGAGGTGGTACAGTATCACACTGTGGTTTTGATTTGCATTTCCCTAATGATTGGTGATGTTGAGCATGTTATCATGTGTTTCTTGGTCATCTGTGTATCTCTGGAAAAATCTCACTCTATTGATTGTGTCCTTTCCTGTTTGTAAGTAGATTCTATGTTTGAACGCTGCTGGGATTCTAATCATTTCCTGAAATATCCTCATTAAACCACTGATTCCTGCCTAACCCAATAATTTTGGGGCATATGCCTGAGCTAATATGGATTTATTTTTTCTGTCTCGGTACTGAGGATGGAATCTAGGGCTTTCCCACTGAGCTACATTCCTAGGCCCTTGTTACAATTTTGAGACAGGATCTTGTTAAATCGCTGAATTACCCAGGCTGGGCTTGAACCTGCCACCTCCTGTGTGCTGTGATTCCAGGCATGCACCACCACTTCTGGCCAACACAGATTATTTACCAAAAGAAAAAAACACATAAATAGCTAATGGGACAGACTGTTGCTTAAAATTGAATGGAGCTCAGGAACTGCCTCAGTTCCTCCCAGGGGAGAGGAAAACCATGGTCATAAGCAGAATGACAGGAAACAAAAAGGAAAGTTGTATTTGATTGTTGTTCCTCACAGGCTGGTTTCTCCAGCTAGAACGTGTGTGCATCACACTGTTGCCATACCTCAGGCAAAGAACATGGGAAAAGAACGAGTTGGGTTTTTTCCCAAGACTCGGCACAAGCATCCTCCTCAGTATTTGCTAGTGGGACTGATAGTCCTGAAACACAAATTTCCCCTCCACACGTTTCTGTACCTGGCTATTGTCCCATCCGAGGGCACGCTCCCTGGGACATGGGCCTGCTACATGATAACTGTTCACAAATGACTCTAAAATGAATATGGATGAGTGAAGAGTTTTAATACTAAAAGATTAGATCCAAAACTGTCATTTTGGTCAATTCAGTTGGATTTTCATGGATTCTAGAAGGTTTTGTATTAGGGTTTTTTTCTGTATTTTAGGATGCTTTGATGTCTTGGAGCCTTCCTGACCTCGGAGAGACTGCCTCACCCAGAGCCAGCTAATTCTCAGTTAATAAATAACACAGCTGCCAGCCACCCTTCCAGTAGCAAACCAACCAGTCCAGAGTCTACAGCCTCAGCCACCTACCGTATCCAACTCCCACATGCCAAGCCATTATTTCCCTGCCCCATATCACCCAGGCTGGGGTCCTGAACAGCTAGGGACCACCCCTATAGCCCAGAGCCTGCCGTGAACCACTGGTGGTACATGGGTACCACCACCAAGGTCAAGCATGCATCGTGGTGGTTCAGAGCCATCAGGGAGCCAGACAGACAAATGCCAGAAATGCGGACCTGCCATCAACATCTAAACACATTACTCAAACCTGACAATCCTTTCCCTCCCACAGAAGCTCCGATAAAAGGCTCTGGCTCTGGATCCCTCTGACTCCTGACTACCCCAGTGCTTTCCCATGTGACCTTACATGGTGTGATGGGCCCTCTGCCCTTAGGAAGATGAATAATAAACCATCCTTTCAAAGAAGTTGTCTCTGGTCTGCTATCTTACTGCACCTGAGTACAAGTCCTGGGTACCTCTGTAACCAGCTTGCAACCCTAAGCATGATAAATCCCTCTCTACCAATCTGATCCTCCAGTTTATCGCTTCCACAAGTATAACTTCAAAGGAAAGGTGTTGCTTAGTTTGGATCTGCAAAGTCCCCCGAAGGCTAAGGCTTGTTCTGCAGCTCGATGCTACTGGGTGGTGGTGGAAACTCTGGGGGAGGGGATGGGGGAGAGCCCTAGCTCCTTCTGCGTCATGGCCTGATGAGGATAGCAGGATCCCAAATCCCTCCTCTTCCTCTCTTTTGCTCCCTGGCCATGAGGTAAGCAGTTTCGTGCTGCCATGTGCTTCTGTCATGAAAGACTGCCTCCTCACAGGCCCGAAATGCCAATGCAAATTAATCATGGACAGAAATCTTCAAAGCTGTGAGCCAGAATGGACCTTCGCTCTTTCTAGAGTGGATTATCTCAGGAATTCTGTTACAGCAGTAGGAAGCTGATTGACACACTTGTGCTTCAAATGCACAATCTAGTCCTAACGTGCAACCCATGGCTGTGGACTGGGTGAGGGTCCAGTGTTACTCTATACCCGAGGTCTGATGATGTGCAGAAGAGGGTCTTCGTGAAATCCGCAGTCCTTCACAGTGCTGCACCATGATCCGCAGAGTAAAGGCCAACACATTTCTTCAGCCTTTCCCTCAGAAGATTTTTTTCATTTTGCTCTGAGTGTTCTCTAAGTGAGGGAATCCTCAATTATTCTATAATACAGTGACAAAGCCAGCACATCAGCCACTCCACAGCAGAGTGAGTGGGGAGCTGTGTGCACGGCAAGGACCGTCGTGGTGGGCTGCAGAGTGTCCTGGCCACACTCTGACTTCCTCGCTGCGCTCCGTGCACCGGAAACACCAGTGGCAGGGCGAAGGACAGGCAGCCCACCCAGGGAGCTGCTAGATGGCAGGAAGGCCCATCCAGCATGGCACCGGCTGCCACCTGAGTGTCTCTCTGACCTGGACAGAGGTGCTGGTCCATACACTCTCCACAACATGGCCCGGCTGTCCATCCAATGACTTCAAACCTATGCCTCCCTTTACCTTGGGATTCCTTATCACAAGTCCATTCTCAGAAGTGGGAAAACAAAGCCTTGGTTAAGTAGCTAAGAGAGCTGTTAGGCCAGGGGATGCTATACTTTACATCCATGACCTGGCAGTTACCCCCAACTTCCAGCACTTGCTTTTTTTAAACAATTCACAAACAGCACTATATGCTTTTATCTTGTACAATAGGATGTTTTGAAGTCTGTATACACTGTGGGATGGTTAGATCTAGCTAAGGAGCATTACCTAGCACAGTTGTTCGTTTTGTGGTAAAAGCACTTAACATCCACTCTGCATTTTTCAAGAATATAATATACCGTACTCTATGACCTCATCATATGTAGGATCTAATGAAACTAATCTCATAGAAGCATCGTAGAGGCTCAGATGCCTGGGGAGCGAGTTAGGAAGACGCTGGTAAAAGGATACATAATTATAGTCAGATAGTTGGAATGAATGTCAAGAGATCTGTTATATAGCAAGGCAGTTACAGTTAATGGTGATATATTTTCTTCTAGCACTTATTTGAAGCTGTGGGAAGGCCAGCGCCACTGGGCCAGCCTAGGGGTCTGTGGGTGCCCCGCTCTGACACCCCCTGCTCAGCCCCTAGCTCAGGGCATCCGGGGATCAGGTGTGACCAGTTTTCATCCAGCATGTGTGAATTCAGAGCTAGCATCATAAATGCCCTTGTTAGGCTTTTCTTCTCATTGCTTCCAAGCTCATTAAGAATCTAAAGTTCCACCTCTAAACCGACAGATTATTTTATGCCCACATGACTTGCATTATGATGTTATGCCATCAAGGAGGCCTGCCCGTTACAGCTGATCAAGTGTTTGTGCACTTCACTCTGCATGTAATTAGAGTGCGGTAGAACACAGGCCCGCACGTGGTACAGGAAACACATTTACGGTGCTGATGAAGGCAGGGAGCCACAGTGTTCTGTTTCTAATCATGTTTTGGTGCATGTACTGTGGGGGTAGGAGGAAACATACATCCGTAAACAGTTCTTCTTTATGACCCCCTAGCTGAGGATAATCTAGGCATGTTAGTTAGCTTTCTGTCCCTGGGACAGAATATCTGTGATGGTTGACTTCAGAGGAGGAAAGGTTTCTTTTGCTTCATGGTTTGGAGGCTCAGTCCATGATCATCACTTGGCCACCCTGCTTTGGCCCTGTGGTGGCACAGAATATTCAAGCAGCAGCGTGAGGCAGAGAAGGGCAGCTCACTTCTTGGTAGGCAGGAAGTGAATGAGAGACAGGAGGGGCCCGGGGTCTCAATGTGTCCTTCAAGGGCACCCCCAGTGACCCAGCTCCGTTTCACAAGTGCCCACTTCTCAAAGGTTCCACCCTTTCCCAGTCACACCCTGGGGGACATTCCAGTTCCAAATGATAGCACTAGGGTTTTGTATTTGCGTGTGTGCGTGCGTGTGTTTGTGTGTAAAATATTTAAGGAAAAATTTACCTAATTTCAGAAGGCAGGATTTTAAAAATTATATCTCTTATTATATAAAGCATATAATTAAGCCTTATAACCTTCCTGGAGCTTTGGGGGAAAAAAAAACTACCTGCTTTTTGTGTCTATCATCAGTGATTCACCTTTATTTTAATTTTTCCCTCATCATATTGTGTTTGCTACTTTACCCATTGCCTTTGGTACAGATGCTCAGCTTCTTTTTGAAACAGGGAATCTATTTCAAGGCTTAAAGTCTTTTCGAATCACACACGTGCCATCCTGATGAGAGAGGGAGAGAGAAAAAGAAAGAAAATCTACAAACTGTGGGACCATGCGGATGCCAACTGCAGCTTCTGCCAGGGAGGCAACTGTCAAGCGAGAACATGAAGCCCACGTCACAGGTTCTCTCTGGTGGCTTAGGTCCAGGTACTGGGGCTCCGATCTCTGCTGTCCTGGGAATTTTCCCAAGACCGTCCCATGGGAAGGACATTTTCAAGGAAGGCACAGTGGATAAGCCATGAGTCCTCACACAAACCTCCCTCCTGAACAGGAAGACAGCTGCTGTTCCTGAGACACTGGCCTTGCTGAGAGGTGCCAAGGGGTTTGACAGGGACATTCTGCCTCCCAAGGGACTGTGGGGCGGGAGTGCCCCCTTCACCCCCAGATCCCCTTTGTTAATTACGGAGACTTGCACCTTTAGCTCCATTCTGAAGTTCCACTCATCAGTGCTGTAATCAAAGTACAGATCGACTCTGCGAGCAGACATACAGAATGGGTTGAATAACAGGAAAATAAGGAGCATTGCGTGTTTTTCTTCTACAGATCCCCAAGCCAGAATGTTTGTACAGGGGTGTTAAAAAATGGGAAAGAGGGCTGGGGATTTAGCTCAGTGGTTTTGCTGCCTGCTGTGCAAGTGCAAGGACCCGAGTTCAATCCCCGGTACCAAATTTAAAAAAAAAGGAAAGATCCGAAATGAGTTTCCGTGGTCAAATTAACTTGGAAAATATGTTTTTAAAAGATTAAATGGGGTTGTCTATGTGTGGGTTCTCTGGCTTGCAATTCTCTGGGGGGGGGGTGTATGTGTGTGTGCTGCCTCTAAGAAGAGAACCAAGCAAGATGAACTGATGTCTTTGGGCTCCTCCTCCTCCTTTTTTTTTTTTCTTTAAGACAGGGTCTCACCATGGCTTGAACTCACTATGTAGCCCAGGCTGGCCTGGAATTTGAAGCGATCCTCCTGCCTCAGCCTCCCGAGTGCTGGGATTACAGGCAAGTGTCACCACACCTGGCCTCATCCCCCTTCTTAAAATAACATCAATTCAGACCCTCAGTACCTGAGGATTTCATCCTGCCTCCTTTCCCATCTAGTTTTAGCCAGCCTCTATCTTCCTGCCGCATTTCCCCCTGTGAGACACATCCTCTCATAATTAATTCTTTACGGGGTGCTAAGGGGGTGGAGGTCTCTGTCTTCACATATCCACATCCTGCAAGGTCCTGTAGACCCTATCTATGGGGATTATATGCTCTCCAACTACCGTGGGGTACTGTGGCTCCCGGTCTGGGCTGAAAAGGTAAAACCTGTACTCAAGCTGCACTGGAGTCTTGCTTCTTGGAGAGAACTCTGGTCTTCCAGAGGTTCACAGAAATGGCTTTCCCCTTTCGGGTAGTCTTTTTCCTAGAAAGATGAATCCAGTTGTCTGTCTCTGCCAGCTCTACTGCAGCACGTCTGGCAAGGACCACTGAAAAGGGGCCTTGTGCTTTGGTTTTAATTGGTCTGAGGAAGTCCCTTCTTTCCGAGTTTTTATGAGCCCTTGGTCTCTGGGGGGACACTAGCTGGTGCTTGGGCCAGGAGCCAGTTGGACTCCGTTCTCAAAGGCTTGGATAGGGTGTTGTCGGTCTACATTAAGAAGCTACTGCAAGAGTCTGGCGGTCTCTGCGTCTACCACCATGTCAGAAGACAGACATGGCCGCCCAGGTAACATTAAATGGACTCTTATTTAGCCCAGTTTTGGGGTGTTACAAACCCTCAAGAGGGCGCTCGGCAGTAATCGGAGCCAGGACTCAGACTCTCTTGGCAAAGTTTTGCCAAAGCTTACTGTAAGGCTGGGTAACTCGACTTTTCCAGAAGACTGAGGCCTCCAGTCTTTGCCGCCCCTGAGTTATTTGAGAGGTAAAAGACCCATTGTCACTCTGAAGGGATGGGGGTAATCCAAACTGGGGAACGACCTCTTCGGGGAGCATCCTGGCTATCTCCACGGCCTTCTCTGAATGGGCAGGGAAGGCCTCAATCCAGCCTGCAAAGCTGTCAATCAAGACCAATACCTGTTTAAATCCCCGCATGGCGGCATGTGGGTGAAGTCTAATCTCCCCGGGGTGTGTCCCTCTCCCCTGGATAGGTTCTAACAAAGGGCATGGTTAGGCTTGCCAGACTTACTGTAGGGACAGAGTGGGCGAGTCAGGGCGTGTCTGATTCCCTATGGCATTGTCAGTCACTTTTGCCCGTTCTACAGGCACAGACTCAGGGTCTTTGACAGCCTCATTGAAAGGTTTTGCCTTTAGTCCAAAGTTAAATATCCATATCCAGCAGCAGCCGGCCCTTCCCAGGAGGGAATGAAGCCGTTGTTTGGTGCCAGGAGCCTCAAGATCCGGTCCCTACACAGCTATCACTCCCCAGGGCATAAGACTGTATGCCAAATACTGAACTGTCTGGGGGGATACCTAGGTCTTTTCCTTTAAGACTTTATATCCTTTCTTAGCTAGAAAGTTGAGCGTTTGTATAGTACAGTAAGTTCCTGACTTACAAATACTCCAGTTGCAAATTTTCATAGGTATACTGTACAAGACTCACTCTGTCAGCTTACAAACGCAGAATTACAAACAATTCTGATGTAACGGAACTCGTGCTTAAGTTGAGGACTTACTGTATTAGGGTTGGATAACTCCTGCATTGGGCTACAAATTAGAATATCATCTACACACCATAGGATGGTTCCCTGTTTAACTCTAGGTTCCTTAACTCTTTCTAGTGTCTGACCAAAAAGGCGAGGGCTATCTCTAAACCCCTATGGGAGAACTGTCCAAATATACTGATGTTTTTCTCTTGAAATGGGATTTTCCCATTCATAGGCAAACAGAAACTGGGAATCTGGATTGAGGGGAATAGAAAAGAAAGCATCTTTGAAATCTGAGACTGAGAATCAATTTGTGTCCCCTGGAATTTGGGAGAGAATTACATATGGAGCTGCTACCATAGGGTGGATTGGGGTCACAGGTTTGTTAATAAGGCAGAGGTCTTGTACAATCTTGTTCTCCTGAGGGCTTTATTATTAGGAGAAGGGTAGTACTGCAAGGGAACTGACATGGCTGCAGAAGGCCATATTTGAGAAGCCTGTCTATGACAGCTGGAGGCCTTTATGGGCCTCTTCTTTCATTGGATACTGCTTTGAGTTAAGAAATGAGCTGGGGTCTTTTAGCTTTATAGTTACTGGAATAGCAGAATTTTCCCTTCCAGGTATTCCACTGTACCATGCAGCAGGATCCACCTGTTGGCTTAACAGGGTCAGGGAGACCTGGTGTAGTCCCAGCAGGTAAAATTTGTTTTGACTTTTATAAGGATTTGAGAATTGTCCCCAGTTGTGCTAGTAAATAAATCTCTTCCTAACAAGGGAGCAGGACTCCATGGGACAATTAAAATCTCATGGTTAAACAGCTGGCCTTCAAAGTGACACGTCAGAGTGAGAGTAAAAAAGCTCTGTCTAGGGGTCGATCCCCTCCACCTCAACTATGGCTGTAGATCTAGAGGAGGGTTTTTCAGGGAAATAAGTTAGAACAGAATGAAGTAATTGAACTAGCTTGCCCATGATGTTCAGGGTTACCCAGAGTTCTTTGCAGGAAATGGTGACGTCCATGGACAGAGGCATTGTGGGTTACCTCAGGCCTCCTCCGAGAGGGAAATGAGGGTTTTGGCTGGCCTTGCCCCTCTCTGGGAAGGGGACAGTCAAACCCTCCAGAGCCATGAGTCAGGCACATTGGCTCCCTCACACTTGGAGCAGGGCTCAGGCATGCTTTGTGTCCAGTCTTCTTGCAATTAAAACAGGGCTTGATTTTCCTTGGGATTTCCCTTAGATCGAGTTTGAAGCACTGCCCGTTGTGACAGCTATAATTCTAGCCTTTCTCTTTTGACCTTCCTCCGGATCCCAATTGTTGGACCCAGAAAAGGCCCTGTCCAGCAATTGGGTCACAGGTGTCTGTGGACCCATCTGAAGTTCTTGTAATTTATGCTGAACATCTGGTGCTGGCTGATGAATGAAATGATGCCCCATGAGTGGCCCTCTCTGCCTAGAAGATGGGTCTACATCTGTAGTCCCAGTTTGACTCTGTTGAAGGGAGAATAGCCTCTGCAGGGCGGTTTCCTTCCCTTCTTAAAGACACTGTTCATTTGCATGGACATCAGTAGAGAGACAGTGGGAGGCACCTAGGACCCCTGGATGTCTCACCCTATAAATCCTGGAAGCTGAGATACCAAGGCCCCTTCTGCCCACTTTGCCCTTCTTCCTACTTTGCCCTTCTGCCTGTTCTACTGCCATCCTGTGATCTTCGGTAAGCTTACTGCATAGCATGAGGTGCACGCTTGGCAATTCTTTCCCCATCATATACAAGGACCTGGACTATTTTTGAACCACTCAACTGTAGCAATCTGACAAACCAAAATGCAACTAGGATGAAATAAGGCCCTGAAAGAAAAGACCACCTAGAGAGAAAGTGCAATGGGACATTAGGCACAAAAAGGAACAAACTGGGGCAGGCTGCTCTTCCAGCAGGCTCACTGACTCGGACCTGCTCTGAGATGGAAAACGGCAAAGTGAAGGAAGGAAAGGGGAGATAAACTTGTAGCGGGCCTGCAGGCCTCTTAGTGGCTGGGGGGAAAAAAAGCAAAACCAAACAAAACAAAACCCCACAGGGCTGTAGGAAAAATAAACAAACCAACCAAGGTTCCCAAAGGGTCTCACCTGCTCACTAGCTGGCTCAGCCAGGTATGTTACCAGACTCTGGGGTGCTGGAGTCTCCTTCCGGAGAGGATTTCTAGGTTCTTCTGTCCCAAAGAAAGAATCAAACAAAACTACCATAAACAGTGGCAACGCTTCACGTTTATTAAAGGTAGGAAAAAACAGGCTCTGAAGCGCAAGTTTGGGCCAAGGAAAAGTAGGAAAAAGGGAGAGAAAAATACACCCTATGGCGTGGTAGGGTGGGCTGCCCCAGAGAGACAGGACAGCCACCGCTGAAGGGTGACGGTCCCTTTTTCCTATTTCCTAGGGCGGTTTCACATCCGAGTCATCCTATCAAAGCCTGCTGGGTCCTGTCCTGGAGAAGGCCACATGCAGGGCTTTGCGGATGCTTCTGCGCATGTGTCCAGGGACTTCCTCGGGCTCTCTCTCCCCGGCAGTCTTACTCGCGCCCTACCTTCCGGCGTCATCTCAACCATGAGAGCACAGAGGAAGAAAGCCACCAGAGGGCAGCACATGAACCTCCCTCGCGGACAGCGGTGAAGTCCAGCACAGGAAGTGTCAGGGCCTGCGTTCCCGGAAGGAGGCCCCCAAACAAGGGGCACAGAGCAGTGGCCAAGGCACAAGTGCTGGGCGGCTCACCTCCTTTGGTCTGGTGCTGTCGCCCATCAGGAGGGGAGATGCTCAGAGAGGAAACTGAGTCAGGACTCTCTATCCTGACACCATGTGTCCCCGGCACGGACAGCATGGTGGGTGCGGGCTGCACCCCTGTCAGGATGCGCTGCTCCAAGGAATCAGAATGAACGAAGGATGCACACGATGGACAGGTGACTGTTCACCTGGAACCACTGTTGGCTTACTTTAAACATATCAAGTTTTATTTCGCCAGGAATAGTTTCTCTGCAAGGAATCTTTTGGGTTTGGAATCAACTTTTAAATTGCAAACTTTGCCATGAAATCTATCTATGACAAGGCAAATTCACATGTCAATAAAATTAAACCAGAATGATACTCCTAAAAGGAAAAAATTCTGTGTCGTATTGACAAAGCACAAATAGAAGTCAAATGCTAAAGTTCTCATGAAGCCCTTTATTCCTATGTGTGTGTATTGTGTTTCTCACATAAAAGAAACCAAGCAATATTTGAGCTTGAGTGTCTGACTTACTCCACTTAACACTGTGTTCTCAAGTTGTACCTATTTATCTCCATTTTTTTCTTTATGGTAGTGTAGTACTCCATTATGTATATGGGCAAAATAAAAGAGAAATAAAGAGGAAGTAGGGAGAAGTTCACATACTTTCCGAAATTACATATTCCACTGTTTCAAAAATAATTTAAAACGTATGCAAATTGGTTTTATTTATACTACTAGTTTATCTTAGCTCATTGAAAAGAAAGTTTTGTGTTGCATTACGTTTCTTTTTTGTAAGAATCTTCTTGGTTTATGTCTTATGTCTTACACTCTAAGTAACTATTTTAAAGATAATGATATACAGTATAATATGTATTGTTCCTTTATTACCTGAGACAGGGTCTTGCTGTGTACCTCAAGCTGGCTGGAACTCACACTGATCCTCCTGCCTGAGCCTCCCTAGTGCTAGGATTACAGGCGGGCACCACCACACCTGGCCTGTTTTATCTTTTCCCAAAATAAAAATAAAATTCTCATGAAACCAAGAGAGGGCACAACTGCTCTTGATTCCTGCTTAGTACAATACTACACCTTTCAGCAACAATAGGGACCAGGATGGAGGCATGGCCCGCAGGACCTGTGTGCTGTCAGCCAGGTTCTCCTTCCTCTACAAAGCCAGACTGCCCCAACCTGAGCCCGTGTCCTCCCGTAATTTATTATCTATTTCTATGAGGCTAAATTAAGGTTGCCCTGGTTACTGTGGGGCTCTTCTGAGGACCAGGGCCACTTAATTGGTGTTCACTTGGTTACTGGGTGCTTTCAATTTTGAGCTAAGAGTGCTGGTGATAAGTGTGGCTCCAAGCCTCCAGAGGAAATCCTCACCAGCTTGGAGGGAATGAGATAGAGAAAGGAAGGTCCTGCCAAGATGTGCCAGGCAGGGCCTCAGCCTACGGTCCCGACAGACCAAGCCACAATAGATAAGATAATTGCTTCATGAAGATAATAAGTAGCTTTTTTAAAAAATACCAAATGGAATCAATATCACACACACTACGTGGAGTTTGCCATAAAGATCCCACTGAGAGCATCATTCAGCAGATTGTTCCCGAGTTTCCACCTGGTAGAGAGGAGAAGGAACCTTGCGGAAAGAGTTCAGTGGCCTGGCTAGCAGGGCAGTGGCAGGTGTGCGGTCCAAGAACGAAGGAGAAGGAGAAGTGGATTTGATGCACACGATAGCTTGGATGAATCCCTAAAGAGTTACACTGAGTGTTAAATCATTGATTCCGAGTGATCACAATTTCAAATGGTCATTCTCATAGGAAAAGTGAAAAATGTCAATTCCAAATAGTTCCATGACATTTAGTACAAGTGGAAGTTTTAGAAATAACGGACAGATTAGAGGATGCCAGGAGCTAAGACTAGGGCGCAGGAGGGTGGTGGTTATTAAAAGGTCAACCCGAGGGACCCTGTGAGGGGCAGTCCAGTATCTCGACTGTGGTGCCTGTCATCTAGCCCCGCACGGGTGGCCAAACTGTACGAGATGGAACGTTCGCACAGTCACGGCACACAGAACAGCGCGTGTGAGCAGAACTAGGGAAACCCGAGTAGGGTACCTGGATCTCATCAGTGTCAACATCCTGGTTGTAATACTGCACAACTGCACTCAGCTCTGCAAGACATTACCATTGCAGGAGGTGGACAAAGCATACAGTGCATCAAGCTCAATTATGTCATGCAATTCTTGCAAATCTACAGTTATCTGAGTAAAAATTTCAATTAACTTCTAAAATGTTATTTTGAGAGTTCTAATTTTTCTATGTTCTGTTATGGAAACAAACATTGGTAGGTGGCATTTGTATGGATGCTCACTGTACAGGAGCATGAAATAGGAAGCAAGCCTTCGTATTCACTTCTTGAGAAGAGAGTTTTCAGATCCAGAAGTTAGGAAATACAAATAAGAGAGAGGGTTCACATAAATTATCTGACTGATACATTTCTATAATGATGGGATTAACAACAGCCAGCTTCTAAGTTTCATTCTTGCTCTAAAATCCTGTGTTTAATCTCATTCATTATTCAAAATGAAAAGTCTGCCTAAGAAGAGAAATAATCAAAAGTGGAAGAATTTATTTTGTAATTGACTCCTTTCTTCATACCCTGATGTATTGTTTTGCTGTGAATCTGAATACATTTTCAATTCCTTCCCAATAAAATGTATCCACTCATTTAACCAAATCATTTAATACTTATACTTATCCCTGTAAAACTACTTTGTTAATTTAATTTTTATTAGTACATGTTTGCAGTACATAATGATTACACTCACTATGGGGAGTTGCTACATGTGCATAACACAGCTTAATTCTTTCTACATTCCCCCCCACACCTCATAGTCCCCTTTCTATTGGCGAAAGATCAATCTCCCTATTTACCATTATCTATCATTTATTTTTGGTCTTTACCTTACTTATATTATGGTTTTCTCATGTAAGAGAAACCATGAGATATTTAAGTTTCACTTAAAATTATGATCTCAAGGTACATCCAGTTTCCTACAAATGACTCAAATTTATCCTTCCTTATAGCAGAGTACTTCTCCATTGTGAACAAATACATTTTCTTTATTCATTCGTCAATTGATGAACATATAGGCTACATCCAAGATTTAGCTATTATGGGTAGTGTTGCTATAAACATGGGTATATGTGTTTCACTGTAATATGATGTCTTTAACTCTTTTGGGAAGCTATGTAGAAGAAAAGCGGGGTCAAATATAATTTTTGTTTTTAGTTTTTTGAGAAATCTCCATACTGATTTCCATAGCAGTTGTATGAGTTTACATTCCCACCAAGTGTAGAGGGTTTTTTCCCTGCAGCAGCGACAGCATTTCTTATTGATTTCTTGATAATTGCCATTCTTTTTCCCCACTTCCCCTGCCCTCCCTTCAACCCCTCCATCCCTCCCTATTTACAAAGACTTTGTTTCCATTTTTTCATTTTCTCATATTAATTCCATTCC
>NW_004624768.1:2377040-2396167 GCF_000247695.1 Heterocephalus glaber
AGGCAGTTCAGGTAGTTGAGTATCAGAGTTTTCCATCTCATTTCCCTTTGGGGTTTTTGTAGTGATCTGGAAGTCTGGTTCAGAGGCTTGTTTACCTGTTTTCTCATTTTGACAGGGGTTGGGGGCTTGCTGCCGGTGCCCACGTGGCTCACTTCCTCTGTGCTGGGAGCTGTGGTAGGTAGGTTGTTGGTTGTAGCTGTAGCACATCAACCCGGAAGCCTCCTCTGTGCTGGGAGTGGGGGTAGGTTGGCCTGGAAGCCTTCTACTCTGCACTGGGAGCTGTGCCATGCCAACCCAGAAGCCTTGTCTGTGCCGGAAGAGGGGGAAGTTTGGCTCAGAAGCCTCCTACTCTGCACTGGCAGCTGTGGCAAGCCAATCCGGAAGCCTCCTCTGTGCTGGGAGCCGATGACTGCCATTCTTTCTGGAATAAGATGGAAGCTCTGTGCTGTTTTAATTTGCCTATCACTAATGGCCAGATACATGAATATTTTTTCATGTATTTTTATTGTCCTTTGTATGTCTCCTTCTGAGAAGTGTCCATTCATTTCAGTTGGTCAGTTTTTAATTGGGTCTTTTATTTTGGGGTTCCTAGGGTGGTTTTTTTTTTTTTTAGTTCTTTGTATATTCTAGATAATAGTCCTCTATCTGAGGAGTAGCTGGCAAAGCTTTTTCCTGGGGCAAGAATGAAAACATGAATGATTGCATAGCCATTCTGAACCAGATTCCTACAGAAACATTGGGTGCCTTACTTAATTTTAACCAGGAACATGATGTGCTGACTGAGGTTGCTGAGTTTGGGACCTGACCTTCTGTTTGAATGAACTATGTCACTACTTCCCAAATCAGCTATAAACAGTGCAGAGCTGAAGAAGTACCAAGAGTAGCATGAAGATCTACTCTAGATGGTTTTTGCACAGGTGAGATGATCTTCACAAAAACCAACAAGCTGATTCTAAAATTCAAATGAAATTGTGGATAAAACAATCTTGAGAAGAAAAATCAAGACAAGAAGATTTACACTTTCCGATATCATGATTTACTCCAAAGCCTCAGGAATGTATGGGAAATGGAATAAAACTGAGAGTGCAGAAATAAACTCGAACACCTTGGTTGGGTTTTCAACAACCCCAGAACAATTCAGTGAGTGTCGCAGTCTCTTCAAAAATGGTGCTGAGAAAATTGGATAGAAATTAAAAACCTGGATAGACATATGCAAGAGAATGAAGCTGGAGTTTTTGTCTGCATCACAAAGCATAAAAATTTACTCAAAATGGACCTAAGAGCTAAGACTAGGCAAGAACTAAAACTGAAAGAAAAAAAAACTCTTAGAAGTAAATATAGAAGTAAATCTTCATGACATGGAATTCAGCAAATTCTTAAATAAGACACCAAAAGCAGAAGGCATAAAAGAAAACTACACAAATTAAAATTCATTAAAATATAGTGTATTTCAAAGAATATCATCAAGAAAATGAAGACAGCCCACAGAATCGTATTTTTGTAAATTGTATTTTGTAAATTGTATATTTGCAAATGATGTAGGTGATAAGAAACTTTTTCTGGTATAAACAAAAAGGAGTTTTGTAATTCAATAATAAAAGGGCATCCTTATTTAAAAATGGAGAAGGAATCCAACAGATATTTCTTCCAGGAAAATATACAAATAGAACATGAAAAGGTGCACAAGATCCTTAATGATCAGGGAAATCTCAGCCAAACCCATGCTGAGATATAAATTTATACCCACCAGAATGGTGAGGGTGAAAAAAGCCAGGTCACAAGAAGTGTTGTTGAGAATATGAAGAAAGAGGAAGTCTCCTGCATCCCTGTTAGGAATGGAAAATGGTGTACATTCCTGGGAGCCTGGACGTGTCTCAACTCTAATTGAGACTGGAGTTACCATGAGACCAGCAATTCTATTCTTAGGGATACACTTAAGGGAAATAAAAACATATGCCCACACAAAAATGTGTACAGAAATGTTTATAGCAGCATTATACATAACAGCCAAAAGGTAGAAAAACCCAAATATCCATTGCTTGGTGAATGGATAACTAAAATATGATATATCTATAGTATGGAATATTATTCTGACATAAAAAACAATGGAGTACTGATACATGCCGCAATATGTGTGAATCTTAGAGAGCTTGGGCTAAATGAAAGAAGCCAGCTCTGAACAACTATATGTTACATGTATGACTCCATTCATATGGAAGTCTAGAATAGGAGAATTTATAGAACAGAAAGTAGATTAGTTGTTGCCTAGGACTGGGGGAAGGGGGAAAGAAAGTGATAGCTAATACGTACACACAGTTTGTTTTTGAAGTGAAATTGAATCCTAAAAACCATTGAATTATATACTTTAAATGATTGAGATGTGTGATTTAAGAGGAATCTCAATAAAGACTTTTTTTAAAACCTGATAATGTAATAAGCTAGTGTCCCAGGCCAATATGAGTGTCTCCAGCACACCCCTGCTTCAGGAGATATTTATGCCACCAAAGAAGAAAACAGTCTTCCCCAAGAATCACACCCTTTCCACACCTCTTGGGTGGACTGAGAAATAAGGGCGGGGGAAATTATAACCACCAGGTACATCACGACTCCTGCCCTTGCCATCAAATGTTTGATTTTCTTCTATCACCTGTCTCCTGGGTCAGAGAAAAAGTCCTTTGCTAATTACTTTTAGGGAAAGGGGCTGCATTCTGAGCTCCACCTACCAGAAATCATGCAGCACAGCTGGGAGGCACGCACCACGGAGAGGCTGAGGGCAAGCTGACCAATCAGAAATTCCGATGGGAAGAAGGCAGCAGGTTGCCTTCTTCCAAAATGCCTGCCCGGGTGTCATCTCCTGAGCCACCTCTTTTTTGTTCTGGGGGTACAGGCACATACCAGAAACACAGGTACATACCAGAAAGCCTGGACAGCGACTGCAGAGGCATCTGATTAGTGTGCGGCTCACAAGCACAGGCAAGATCAGTGTTATCCAGGCTTTACGGCTAATGAGGAGAGACCACACCGTCCTGTCAGAGTGTGATGAAACTAGGGTCAGAAAAACACTGGTGTGACAAGGAGTGGAGACGATGCAAATCATGTTATTCTCCACTTACAGGGAACAATACTTTCCCTTCTTAACAAGCTGGATATGGCTCCAAAGGAAGGATTCAGGGATCTTACAAAACTGCACGCTTTTCGGATCTCTGTTGCAACACTTAAGTATTGGCTTATGTTCCTGGCAACTTTCTACTCTGTAGGAGAGTTGCTCCCATGTAAGATTTTCTTTAACCAAAATTAAACAAGAAATATTCTTTACCTCCATTACCTAGCACTTCACATGTTATATTCTCTTTTAATTGTTAGCATGATTCTAAAGTTCAAGTGTGCTCTGTAAAAGAGAAGTGCAATGATGTGCAAATGCTTAATAGCACAGGCTGGAATCAGATGTCAGCAGCTGCAAACTGCACAGCTTTGGAACAGTGACTTTAGTCCCAAGGTCTCGGTTCCCCTATCTGTCAAATGAAGATAAAATAACAACTGTCTACTATTCAGAGTTGCCAGGAATAAATAAGTGAACATATATCAGGTGCTAAGACAGTGCCTTGCCCACAGTAAGAGCTCACTAAAGTGACCAACCTCACCACCAACATTATCACCATGCTGTAGACAGTATTCATGTTTTATAAAAATATTAAGGAGCACATTTAAAACTTACACATGAACATGTAATAAAATGGGCCAAATATATGACTTTTGTATAATTTTCACCTAAATTTGTAGTTCCTGTGACAAGAACAAGTAGAACACATATTTTAATTCTATACTCCATACTCCAGTGATGGAGGTTTTGTTTTCTTTATAAAAAAATTAATACCTGAGTATATCCAAATTTAAAAACAATGAAAAGAATGTGTTATCCCTGAGGTGATGCCTGTGAAGTCCATACAATAGGCATGATCTAATGCTTCTCAGCACAGGTAAATAGGTACACTATGGTAATAAAAAGAACAAAGGACATCCTATTTAGACTTCAATGATAGTATCTAAAATAGTCCATTGGATATCACATGCAAATGTTTACAGTATAAGCTCACTTTTTTAGAGTAAAATTATATTTTTGGCTGTGTATGTGCACACAAATATGTACACATAAATGCACACATATCTACATAGATATGTATGCATACAGAAAGAACTGAATATACCATAAAGCAACTGCCTGTGTGGGAGGGAGGGGAGCCAGAGAGCAAGGGAGACTTTTGTTACATTCCAATTTATGATTTGCTTGCCTCTTTTACAATGAGTGTGACTGTTAATTGTTTTATGCCAACTTGAATTGAGTGAGGACTGCCTAGCAGACAAGAAAAGTTCTGGGTGTGTCTGTGGATGATGGACAACAGCCTGAAGAGGGAAGAGCAATCCCAGATGTGGGCAGAACCAACCAATAGGCTTGTAGCCTGGACAGAATAAAATGGGAAGGAGACAGAAGTGTTTCTTTTTGGAAGAGTTCCAGTCTTTGCCATTTCTATTGTATATTGTTCTCCAGTTTCTTCATCCTTCCAATGCAGACTCTTCCATCTTGCAATACAGACTCACACCAGGGACTCTACTATGAGTTTCAAAGCCTTTAACCTCCACTGCTGCTGGATCCTTCTCTCCAGCACACAGATGACCATTTTGGATTCTTCCACCTCTGATTCTGCAGATAGCCACTTCACGTGACTTTTCCACCTCTGATGTGTAAGCCTATCTAATAAATCCATTTCTATAACTATACATATATTTTATATTGATTCTGTCCCTCTAGAAAACCCTAATATAATGAGAATCTTATGTTTTAATTCATACTTAAAAGGGAAAAATATTAGAAAGAGAAACCAGTATCTTTTCATTTAAGAAAGAATACTTATCAATCCTTATAATGTTCCATGTCATATTGAATTGCATTTGAAAAACGTTCTCTGTTGCAGCTTCATTTAAAAGCACAGTAAATAAAAGTATGACAGCAAACCTTAAACTTCTGAAGGATGAATTGAAAGAATTAGCCCATTAAAAATTGATGTTGTCATATTTTAATGTCCATGAAGCCCCAAATTAAAGAAAACACAATCATGCATTTTAAAGGGCATTTGACAGCTGATACTGATTTTTCTTGTAATAAATGTAATTGAATAGTATGCTTATTTAACGCCCCAAAATGATTTTTTTAACTTTCTAGGGGGCTATCTGAAAAGGAACAGTTGAGATTCACTCACTGACTGATTCACTCACATGCCTTCCCTGCCAGACATGGGGCCAAGCCCTGGACACACAACAAGGCACCACACAAATGTAGCTTCTTCCTTGTGCTGCTCGGGCAGACAGAGGGTCATGGGCACCTGCCAGTACACAGTGCAAAAGGGATAGCATGCTGAGAGCAGGAAGAGCAGAGGTGGGGAGCTTCTCAGGGAGGGTGACAAGGCAAGATCCTTCCATGCATGGACCATGGACTGGGGCCTTCAGGAGGCCAAAATGTGCCACCCATAGACTGGGTATGGGGGAGAACAGCGAAGTGCAGCAT
The DNA here is from genome assembly GCF_000247695.1 of Heterocephalus glaber. Next base: position 2,382,601 of record NW_004624768.1, read on the forward strand.
GAGGGAGCAGCCTGAGGTCTCCTAGCCTGGCCAGTGAGGCAGGAAGGCTCAGATCAAAGCTAGGACTCATAGGCCACAGGGAGGATTCCACTCCGTGTGAGTAGGATGTATGTGACTGAATTTACATATTAAAATGTTTTTAGGGCAGGGGATTTAGCTCAGTGGTTCCACCACCTGCCTCGAAAGCAGACAGTCCCAAGTTGGATCCCCGGTACCAAAACAAAACAAAACAAAACAGACAAACATTAAAATTTTTTTCTCCATGAACTTCCATACAAACACAAATCTGTTAGCGCACTGTGAACCCAACAAAGTGAGAATGTATGTTTTGTTTTTAATAAAAGCCCCCAAAACATATCCAAAAACTATTCCTATACAAAGTTACAGAAAATTTTAGTGCATCAAAAAAGTAGATATTAGAGGTTACATGCTCAGATGCAATGGAATTAAAAATTAACAGTAAATGGATTTTTAAAAGAACAAAAATTTAGCCACCTAAAAAGTTGAGAATGTCAGTTTAAGTGACATTAGGTTAAAGAGAAGTGCAAAAATTAAATTTATAAGCTATCCAGAATGAGCTCAGACACAGCACTGTGTATCAGGAGTAACCGCAGGAAAATCCACACGCTATTGCTACTTTCACTCCACTGTGAAAGGTGGAAAATTAACAAAAGTTGAGAAAATAAAAATGATTAATAAAATGAAAACACAATCAATGAAACAAAAACACAAAACAGAGTATCTTGTTAAATAAAACTAATGGTTGGTTCTGAGGAAAACCAAATGTAAGAACAGATACACTTCATGTAAATGGGAAGAAAAAATTTAATGAATGATTAAGAAGTTTTAAAAATTAAAACATTCTTATTTAGATATAACTCACATATGATGCAGTTCACTGATTTAAAGTGTACAGTTCATTGGTGTTTAGTATACAGAATTGTGAAACACTAGGATGAGGTTTACTTTGGCTCACATTTTTGGTCCATAGTAAGCTGCTTCCAAGGCAGGAAGGGCATGGTGATAGAGTCTGATGGAGGAGAGCTACTTACATTATGGCAGCCAGAAAGCAGAAAGAGAAGGAAGGAGCTGGGGAGTGAGGTACACTCTTCCAGATCACGCCCCCAGCATTCTGCCTCTGCTGACCAGGACCCATCTCCTAACAGCAACTCAGCTACAGTGTTCCCAAAGTCAAATCCTCTTGCAAAAGCCCTACCTGTGAGTCTATTAGGCCTTTGAAGGACACTGTCAATATAAACCATACCATCCTTCCCCGGTCCCCAAAATACTCACACATACCTCATTAGGCAAAATTTATTTAGTCTGTATCTACGCATTGCCAAAGAATCATAACGTTTCCAGAACAGCTAAAAAGTCCAAGTCCAAAGTCCCCTCTGAGACTCAACCCAAACTCTTAGATATGAACTGCTATAAAAATTAGAAAGAAAAATACTACCAACAAACGATGGGGCAGGGTGAATATTCCCATTCCAAAAGGGAGGAATAGGGGGATAGAAAGGAATAGGACCAATGCAAGACCAAAATGCAGCAAAGCAAGCATTAAATCCTGTAACTCTGTGTCCATAAATTGGGGCAAAGATGTGAGCTCCAAAAGGAATGGGCACCCCGCCCCTACTGCACTGCCTGTGGTAGCCCTCATGGGCTCTCCCTTGGAGTGTTATTCACTGCCTGGGGCTTTCCTCACCAGATATTCTACCTTTCTGGCTCCTCCAACTTCCCAGGCTCTCCATTGCACTTTTGACTTTATTCTCACAGCTTTGTGCACTGCCCTCTCAGGGACATACTACCTGGCCTTGCAGGACTTCTGAAATCTGAGTGGAAGGCTCTCTGACTCCATAACCATAACATTCTGCGTGCCTGTAAAACCAGCACCACATCAATGATGCCAAAGTCTGTTACATCTCCAGCAGTAACCAGGCCCCTTTGAATCATAGTTGCAGAGGGCTCTGAGTTTCTGGATGTCTGAGCACTGTGAACTGAATACTGAAGAACCAATTTCCTAGAAGCCCTTTTTGAGCAAGGTACCCTGGGGTCCTCTTCTCCAGCCAAGTTTTTCACATGTGGACATCTTAGCCTGCAAAGGGTGAGGTCTTGCAAATTCCCAGGATGCCCTCAAGTCATTCTTCCTAATGTCCAGATGCAAAGCCTTTGGCTTCTTTTTAATGCTAGTCTTTTCAGCCACAAAGCGGTGCTCTACTTCAACATTGTAGGCATTTTTTTTCTGGAAAAACTGAAAACTCTTTAAATAGCCTTTTTATTCTTGCACTTTTAAATATTTTTTATTTAATTTTTTTTGTACATGATTGCAGTATATAATAATTATATTGCTCATGGGGTGTTGATACAGGCACTTCACACAGCTTAGTTCTTTTTTTCATCCCCTAGCCCTCTCCTCCCTCCATCTCTGGGCCCTTAACTCCCTATTTCCTATTACCTTTTTGTTTATTTTGTAATTTATTTATTTTGTAATTTATTATTTTGTAATTTTGTACTTTATTTATATTTTGGATTTCTCATATAAGAGAAGCTGGGCAATATTTAAGCTTGTCTGATTTGTTTTACTTAGCATTACCATCTCAAAGTGCATCCATTTTCCTGGAGGTGACTCAAGTTCATCCTTTTTATGGCACAGTAATACTCCATTGTGTATAAATACTACATTTCTCATATCCATTCATCTGTTGATGGACATATGGGTTGCTTCAAAGATTTAGCTATTATGAATTGTGCTGTTACAAAGATGGGTTTACAGGAAAACTCAAGGCTGCTTTTGCAGTTTATAGTAGCCATGGGCTTTTCTTGGAGCGAGGGCTGCTGGCTTTGTACTTTGTTCTTCCTGGGAGCTCCCAACTCTGAGGGCTTACCTTGTGGCTGTTGAGACAGGTTTCCTCCCCAGAAGCTGGGGTAAGCTTCTAGACTCCTCCTCCTCACCACACACACCATTGTGGTCCCATTTACCCAATTTCTTTGCAGCTTCTAATTTTCCTGCCAATTTTCTCCAGAGATCCACTTTTTTTTTTCTTTTTGCCAAGTTGTTATTTTCCAAGTGTCCTAGAGAGGGTGTATTTTGCTGTTCATTGCTATTTGGTAATTTTGGTTATGGTCCTTTTGCTCAGTGTAAATCTCACTAAAAGCAGCAAGCAGTACTCATGGAGTAGCCTAAAGCTTAACCTGCCTTGAAATTTCCCCTGCAGGTTAATTAGTCCATTGCCCATACTCTCAGTCTCTGGCAAAATCTCAGGGCATGAGCAAAATGTAGACAAATTTTCTGCCAAACAGTAACATACATGGTCTCAAATCCACTGCCAACTTCCAGCTGAAGCCTCCTAAGCCTAGCCTTTACTGTCTGCATTTCTATTAGCATTCTGGTTCTCTGATTTCTAACCAGAATCTTTCCTTAAACCTAACTTACAGCATTCTAGGGCTCCTCTACCTGGTGTCTCCAAACCTTTCCAAACTGCTCTTGCAACACATGCTCAGAATGACCCACTTTTTGGTAACAAAATCTGTCTCATTCACTTTCCTGTCCTGAGAAACAATAGCCAACACCTACAAATAAAAGGAAGAGAGGTTTATTCTGGCTCCTGGTACCATTTCATTGTTGGCTGCTCCAAGGTAGAAAATGGCATGGAAGAGAGCCATAGTGAAGGAAAAGCTCTTTATATCATGACAGCCAGGATGCAGAGGGAAAACCAAGCAGCTGGGAGGAGAGACAAACCCTTCCAGGTAGTGTCCCCTGTGACCCACGTCTTTCAAACACCTCCTAACAAGAAGTCAGCTGCATCATCCACCTGGCTCAATCTTCTTCCAAAAACCCTACCTAGGAGTACATGAGGCCTTTGGGCAACATTCTTAATGGAAATCATAACAAACCAAAATTAATGTTAAAATTTTTTTTTTAAACCCATAATTTTTCTCCAAACTTCCTATTTCCTATCGAGCCCACTAGTCATAAGTTGTCATTAATTGACTTTGTATCCCTAAACATTTGCTAAAAGATTTATTTTTAAGTTATAAATGAATATTACCTGTAGCTTTATAACAATAAATTAGAAAACCCAGGTGAAACAGACAATGTTAGAAAGACACTAAATGACATTACTCAAGAAGATAAACACAAATAATGACCATTGGAAAAAATTGTTAAAAGCAATCAAATCTCCCCCAAATGCAAAAACCTCAGATAACTCATATGTTATTTAAACTGTGTCAGAGCACAGATCAGATAAAAGGCATCCAATTTCATTCTGAAAAGTAAGCATAATTCTGATATGAAAAGTAGACAAGGATGGCACCTAAAGGTAAACTCAAGGTAGGTCAATCTCATTTATGAATTTAGATGCAAAAGCTTTAAATAAAATATTAGCCAAATGAATGCAGCACAATATGTGTGGCTTAAAAGCACCAGGACCAAGGAGGGCCCATCTGGAATGCAAAGGTGATTCAGTGTTAGGAAAGTTATTAATGCAAATTACTACATTAATAAATCAGAGGAGGAAAGCCATATGATCACCTTCAGAGTTGTTGAAAAGATGATGACAAAATTTACATCCTTCTTGATTAAAAAATGAAGTCTTAGAAAGCCATGATGGAAAGAAATGCTTTAAATTAATAGTTAATAGAAGCTGAATGCAAACATTACACTAACACAGAAAAAAAATTTGTGGTCAAGAATAAAGCAAAAACAATAATAAATAATAATTTTTAAAATGTACCCACCATCAACAAAATATTTCAAATATATAGTATTATGCTTTAAAATGTGGGTCCACCTGTGTATTTCTTAAATTATAAAAGTGTAATGAAAGAGTAAATACAAGTTTCATAAAATTTATAAATGTTACAAAAAACCTAAAGTAATGGGAAGGAAGTGGGAAAATTATTTATAATCTTGAGTAAAAAAGGCAATTCTAGGAAAACCACATAACCCAAAAATGATAAGGGCAAAAATGTATGAATTAATAAGCTAATTTTACCATGTAAAATTTTACCACATAAAATTTCTCCAAAGAAAGAAAAACCATTAAGAAAGTCAAAATGTGGGTAACAAATTACAAAAAATATGTATCTTCAACATATATGACAATGGTCAGTTACCTTAACATAAGAAATGGATTTATTTAGCAATTATTGAAAAAAAAAACACAGCAGAAAAATAGACAACATACACACAGTGGCAATGAACAGACAATGAAATTTATAGCATAAACAAACGTAAAAGTGCTCAACTTCCCTTTTCAATAATGAAATTGAAATTATATATTTTGCATCAGATTGGCAAAGATATAATTTCTGATAATACAAGAGTTTGCATTCAATTCTGTTTGCAGATGTGTAACTGGCACCTTGTTTTAGGAAAGCCGTTTAGAAATAACTATGATTTAAAATGTGTGTGCACGCACTGACTTTCTCTCCAAGATCTGTGTGCACACATGTATCCTGGTCACAACTGAACCCTCATCACCCGGGCACCTAGGCCTGATCACAGCAGCAGCAAGGCCACGAAGTACTTGCTGAGTAATGAAAGTGCACAAAGGGTAATAGTCTCTGCTAAGTTTGTTTGAAGAAAAGACTAGAAACACTTTGTCGAGTGGTGGTTATTGAAATTATCGCTGTAGTTTTTAAGCCTAATTGTGTAAACTTGATCAACTGGTTTGGGAACTACCCAAGAGATTAGGAAACCACACTCTGGGTGTGTCTGAGTGGGCTCTGGAGGTGTGAACTGCGTGCTAATCTGTTCCTTGGGGCTATTTCCTGACTCTCTTTCCTGGCCACCAGGAACTAGGCAGCTCTGCTCTGTCACACCCTTCTGCCATGATGTTTCTACCTTGGAGCCAGCCAACCAAGGACTGAATCCTCTGAAATTGAGTCATCTAAACCTCTCCTCCTTTAAACTGTGGTTGTTGGGTGTTGTGTCTCAGAGATAAGAAAGTTGACAGATACAATCACACATCCATCTAGCATAATTCTACAGCACTGTCCATTTAACAGTTAGGCAGATCTCCAAGTGTGGATGGGGACTGATCAACAAAAACAATGCAAGTAACCATGTATAGAGTAGATCTCCGTGTTTGTAAAAATATTCTTACCTCACTTGTAATCTCAGCAACTCTGAGAGGCTGAGGCAGGACAACAGCACGTTCAAGACCAGCCTGGGCAATTTAGAAACTTAGTGAGATCTTGTCTCAAATAATGAAAAAAATCAGGCTAGAGATATAATTCAGTGCAAAGGTCCTAGATTTAATCCCGAACACCAGGGGAGCAAAAGATACACACACACATACACACACATACACACACACACACACAAGTGTATAAGCAATGAGGATCTGGGCCTGGTGGTGCACACCTGTAATCCTAGCACTTGGGAGGCTGAGGCAGGAGGATTGCCATGATTTCAAGACCATGGCTACATAATGAGTTCAAGGCCAGTTCTGAACTACATAGGGAGACCCTGTCTCAAAAAACAAAATAAAATAAAATGTATAGGCAATGACTAAAAAGTTACTAAAAAAATCTGTTAGCATTGGTTACTTCTGGAAAGGTGATGTTTCTAGCAATTGAGAATAAAAGATTTACTTTTGCTTATATATCGTTTTTGTGCAGATAAAACTAGTTAATTTTTTCCTTGTACAGAACAAAAAGACACCAATACTACACACTCATATGGAAATGTACTGGCTATTCTAAAGAAAAAACATCTGGAGTGAAGAAATCAAAAAAAATTTAGATAAGCCAAAGCATACACTATGTTCTTCAATGGGAAGACATGATATAGTTTAGATGTCAATTCTCCTTCAAGATTATACATAAATTTAATAAGATTCCAATTCAATTCTCAAATGCATTTCTTCTGAATCCTGTACAAAAATAAATGAAAGTTCATCCAGAAGACTAAGCATTGAAGAACAGACAAGAATCTTTAAGAAGTTGATTGAAAGTCTAGGATGGGATGGGACTAGAGTTTGCCATATCAGTTATACAAATAGACTATAAAGGCAAGATAATTAAAGCGGTATTATTCTAGAACATTAAACACAGAAATAGGATACAATAAAAAGCCCAGAATCAGATAAATCAACAAAACTCTCGGTGTGTACATGAGTGCGTTAATGTTATTGGGTATTCTTTGGCCACCCAGCATTACAGTTCCTGTCTCCTGCCTCCCCAACCCTTCCTAATAGCATTTAGCTTTGTTCTGGGGAGTGACCACTTGAATCCTATTGGATTTAGTCTGGTGGGTCAGATATACAGATTCTTCTTGCGTCTGGGCCTATCAAGGGCTGCCTCCCTAGACTCTGACTCCACAGCAGTAGATGAAGCAGTTAAGAACACCTGCAACAGTTCACTCCTGCAGAACTCTACCCTGATGAGGTCAGGGTTTCCAGTGTAGGCTCTCACTGTGAGTCAGACTTCTACACCCACAGAAGCTTCCTGAGCACCAGTCAACTTCCGAGTCTAATTTCTAGACCTTTTGGTTATCCATAGGTTCCAACACTTTCAATGAAGGGCCTTTGGCTTTGTTAGCGTAGCTCGTCACTTACAACTCTTAATGATTTGCTGGGATTTCAAATCACCAAGGAAGTACTAGCAAGGACACTCAGAAAATGGTTTAGGAAAATTATTAAACTGCCAGGCAGATAAAATTAAATTCATCAAATAAGAGAGTTACAATTAAAAAGAAGCGCACCAAAACAAGATTTCTAGGGCAACATCATCTTGGGAGGTCTTAAGTGTGCCTCCAAGGTAAGATTAGAAAGGGAAATATTGGGAAATGCTGATAAATTTGAATACACACCATTTTAAACCTCTCTGTCAAAAGGTAAATTTAAAATGCAAATAACAATCTAGGATATCTAGAAGATTATTAGTAACTACTGTGAAACCATGTACTGCAAAAACTTGAAGAATTCAGAAGAAATAGACAGATTCCTAGATACATGTGAATTACCAAAACTGAACCAGAAAGCTACAAAAACCCTGAATAACTCAACAACAGGCAATGAAATTAAAGAAGTACTAAAAGAACAAACAAACAATAAAACCTACCAACTAAGAAAAGCCCAGGACTTGATGGATTCATCCCTGAATTCTCTAAGAACTTCAGGGAAGATCCAATGCCACTAGTCCTCAAACTCTTTAATGACATTGAAAGGGAAGTACTCCCAAAGTAATTTCTGTACTTGAGGGGTTTAAGAGGAAGCACATTCGCATGCATTGAAGTACAAATGGGTGAGCCTTCCTGGAAGGCAGAATGTCAAATATGCATCAAATGTTCTGAAGATGTGGGTTCATTGTGATCAAGAGCCTACTTTCAGGAGCTGTAACCAGAATTATATGAAGATATCTGGAAAAAAGCTCAGATTTGAAATAAATGCTATATTCACACACAAAGATTGGCCACTACTAAGAATGTTTAGGATGATCTTTTTGTAACAGCACCACCAGACCCCGTTGATTTCTTGTGTGGTTCAGCACCATTGGAACCTGGCAGTTTCCTGTCTGACTCACTAACTCCAGACCTTCCAGTAATTGTCCTGTCCATCCCACCAGACTTTGCCTTTTTTGTTAGTAAGCCTTAATTAATCTTATCCTTTTCTGTTAATATCCTAATAAACCTTATCTCTCACAACCATCTTCAGGTATTTTCTTTGATCTCTCGGCACACCTGAGCTGTGGATGCAAGACAGCAAGTCAACCCTTCAGATAGCGACAGGGATACAGCTTGTGCCAATTCTTAGCAGTCATGGGGGAAGACTGAACCACCTAGAGGAAAGTTTTGCTCATGGTATATTAGGATGAAATCTGATTAATTTTTCTTTTGGCCACATTCAACAGAAGATAACAAGATTATGTTCTAACAATTAGTTTATGTAATGTGTTGCTTCGGTATTGAGACTGTGTCCATTTACACTGGTCCTGCAAGAATTTGTACAAAGAATGTGCAAGGGGCCAGGGATGTAGCTCAGCAGTGCAGCTCCTGCCTGACAAGTGCGAAGCCCTGAGTTCGATGCCAGTACCAAAACAAAACAAAAAAAAACCACCAATGTGGAAGGCAGAAGGTCTCCTAATGTCTGCCCCCTGGAATCCAATGAGCATGGCCACAAGAAAAGGAGATGTGGCCCTACTGTAGGAGAGCTTCCGCCAATTCAGTGCTGACTTCTCAGAAAAATAGCAGTACCAGTAGACGGGCAGTGTGGAGAATCATGGCTCTGAAAGGCAGCCCAGTGTTATCCCAAGATAAAGAAATAAATGCCAAAGTTCCTGCACCTAGGAGCCACGGGCTTACCCAGAGTTTAAGTAGATCCATTGTTGAATACAACCACAGAGAATAGAACTTCTTTCCCCATCAGATGCATATATTGCAGCATCATGAACTATGCTATCTTGTTGTGTAGGTTTTGTGGTTTTTGTTTGTCTTTTGCAGTGCAAGAGATAGAACCCAGGGCCTTGTACATGCTATGGAAGTGCTCGACCACTGAACTACAACCCCAAGCCAATCTGGAAATGATAGATTTATCTAACAAACTATTTCTTGACCCTCTACAACATACACAGCGCACTGCCTAGGATTTTCCTAGATCTGAAAAATTTTTAATAGAAAAATGAGAACTGTATGTTTTGATGCACTTTATTAAGCTTATATGTCTAACAGCACTAAAAATTGACTTGAAAAATAATTTTTAAAATTCTAATGCCAGTAAAAATCAACACAACCAATGTTATAATAGTTACCAAAGACATTTATTCTAAAATGGCACTACATTGTAGTCCTTAAAAATATAGACTTTTAATAACTGATTTACAAGTAGAACAAGTTTTAATTGGGGAATTCATAGAAATGAGTCAACTTCACTGAAATTCTTTAAACAAGTAGATAACTGGTGAACAAACTAAAAGTTTATAGCAGAGCCTAAGAATACAATAAAGTTATTTTTAAAATAGCTCCGATGCAAAATCGAAGCTTATGACCTTTGTGAAAAGGCTTGCATTTCATTACTCACCAACTGGCAGCCTTCTAGGGAGCTGACTAGCTGAGCATTCTGACAGGAGAGGATTGAACCAGCCAAATTCAGCATTACACACACCGCGGAAAGCAGCATGAAAAAGGTTATCTGGAAAGAAACCAAACAAAAAATTGATTATTCACTTGGAGAGGTTCAAAAGAAAAGTGACTTGGCTTTTAAAAAGCTTTTGGTTGATCAAATAATTTACATGAATAACATTTATGTTTTAAGGGAAAGTACTGTTATTTCTCAACATTTTAAATTCTTATTATCTGAAATAAAAAGGTCTCTGAAACACCACAGTACGCCACCATGATTGTATTTGAAACTTATTATGAAAAGAATATTTTAGAAACCAAACTTTAAAATACTATGCATTCTACATGCTCAACAACAATAAGTTATAAGTTATTAAAGAAAATCAAATGAGGGAAGTATATTTACTAGAAGGACTTTAAGTTATTTTCTTTTAATCTTTATTATGGAAAATTTCACAAATGTAAAACTGAAGAAAATAGCGCAATGAACCACAGATACTCATCACCCAGCCTTTTGTAGGCTCGTCCCTCCAGAATACTTGGCAGTAAATATCAGACTTCATTTAATTTCAGCATTAAATATCTTAGGGTTTATTTCTAAAGTAATCAGGCACTTCAAAAACATACGTAAGGTACGGATATCAGGTCAATAATAATTAAATATTCAATTGTCCCAACTGCTGCTATATGTTTCACACTTTGAATGGTCACACAGAACAAAATGAGGGTCCGTACACTGCAACTGGTTATGACTCTTCGCTTCTAATCTGTGAGTTTAGCCTTCCATGGTTTCTCCCTTGACATTTATTGGAGAAACTACTTTATTTGTTCTATAGTCTATTCTACAGCCTAAACTTTGTGATTGGAGGTTTCCATCATTTACTGTTTCTCTAGGTTCTGTGTTTCTTGTAATTTGGTGGTTAGATTGAGAGGCTTGGCCATATTCTGATGAATAAGAGGCAAATATTGTATCTCTTTCTGTGATACTGACAGCCTTTTTGTTGCTGTTTTTCTTTTGTTGTGCTGGGGATTGAACCCAAAACCTCCAGAATGCCGGGCAAATGTTCCACCACTGAGCTGCAACCCCAAGCCCAACCCCAGCCATTTTTGACTACTTATTATACCCACTTATTTATCAGGGCTTCCAAAATAGTACTAGTCTAACTATTATTATTTTTGTTTCTTCCTGAGAACACCTATCTAGACAGAGACTTTCCCTCATCAAATTTTTGTTACACTAAGGTATAGTTCATATAAGAAAAGCAAGGGGTATATTATATTTTTTTCTGTTTATTTTCCAGGCTTTGAAATAAATAGTTGATATGGTATTCAAGTTACAAAATAAACTCAAGATGGCCTACATGAACAATTGTACTTTTATAAATAAGCAGGCCAAATAAAAAAAAATTCTTTTTTGTGATCAAAAACTATCTTTAAGATTAATATGATCAAGAGTAGGGAGACTGTCAGGAAAATTTCTTAAAAACTTTGAAATAGGCAGAAACAAAACAACAAAAGTATTTATCTTGTCTTGTGCACACATGTGGGCTTTTTTGTACCTTTCACGGTCATTATGGTATTTTAAAATTCTCCAACTTGTAGGACATTCATAGTAGTGCAAATGTTTCTTGATAATACAGATGAATGAATTTTTGTTTGGTGCAACATAATTGATTATTGCCCTGTGGATATTACCACTCTTATACCTACTTGTAAATTTATTTCTGCATTTCTGATCACCTAAAATATGTGTGCAGTGTTTGAACTCTCCTTTGAACTGCTTGTAACATCTTGCTGGTTCCCTCACTTTAAAAATGAATTAAGCAGGGCCTGGGGAGTGTACACTGGCAAACCCTGTTACTTGAGAGGTTCAGGAATGAGGATCCTAAGTTTGAGGCCAGCCTGGGCAACTTTGTAAGACCTTGTCTTAAATTTTAAAAAAAGGCTGAGATGGAACTCAGTGGTATAGTCTCCCTAGGTTTGACCCCTAGTACTATGGGGGGGCAGTTAAGAATAATCGTCAACATGTTTATTTAAAAAAATACTTGGGGGCCAGGGATTTAGCTCAGTGGTGCCATGCCTGCCTTGCAAGTGCAAGGTCCTGAGTTTGATCCACAGTACCATCAAAAAAAAAAAAAAAAAAATTGGTTCCCTAGAATCCTCCAGAGGTAACTAATGAGATATTTTGTCATTTGTTTGGTGTGTTTGGTCATTTATGTTGGATGTGTGTGAGTCATTACAAACCATGCACTTAAACACATTTGATCTGTTTCAGTCACTGGCCTCATTAGCCAGTGAGAGTCCATTTGCTGTGACACCTGGGTCCTTTTGATGCAAGTCCAGCAGACTTTGATAGCTTTCTTATTGCTGGTTCTTAAGGCTCCACAATCATCTTATTGATTTTCTGCTTCAGATCTGGGATCTTTCATTTTTGTAATCAGCCCAGGGACCTTTCAGTGAAAAAATATATTTGTGGTAGAAGTGCCCCTTGCTATTTAGATGGTCACTGTTTTTAATCTTTTTCAGTTGTCAGACACATCAAGAACTCATATTGATGTTTCTGATTCAAATTGCAAACTATAAGATTTTTACTTAACTGTATCAATTTAATATCTGCATCTCCTTTCAGCTATGCCACAAACCATTGTTCTCAAAATAAATGCGTTATATTTAACTCCACAGTACCCAGCCAACAGTCTCAAAATGAAAATGCCAATACAATCACTAACTACTGAAAGTTTAAAATTGATATTTCTTTTTAGGCTTAGAGTTCATTCCACCATTCCCCCTAAAATGAGGGTATTTTAAACTCAGATGTTACATTTACATGTGACCAGAATAGATTAGAACCACAGGTTTCTTTTATTTCATTTTTTATTGTAGGCAATGCTTCTAAAATTGAGTTGCATTGGTAATCACATAAAATGATTCCAAAGTCAAGTCCATAAAAGAATAAAAGAAGTTTCAAATAAACTGAGTCTTTATTCTGTATTCTCCACTCTATTCCCCCTTTTCTCTTATTTACTAAAAGGTGATCATTTATTTTTTAGTTTTACATTTTATCCTTCCATTGTTTTATAATAAAAGCAAATAGTGGCATATCACACACATTTTCTTTACCTACTTTTTTGCATGCAGAAGAGTGAAGAACATTTGATAGGAGTACATAGAAATAATTGTCCCTTCCTTTTACAACTGTTTGGAACTTCACTGTACAGATATACCAGTAGATACATGAAGTCCCTACTCGTGTACATTTAGGCTTTTAGTCTTTTGCTATTCATTATAAATAATGTTGCAATGAACAGTTTTGTTCATACTTCTTTGTATATATTCGGCAGTATGGCTTAAGATACAGTCCTAGAAGGATATATTCTTTTTTTTTTCCCCCATTAACTTTATTGGGACATTTTAGGTATACAATACAGTTATATTCATCATTGGGAACTTGTACCATTACATGAGTGAAGTCCCTACTCGTGTACATTTAGGCTTTTAGTC
>NW_004624768.1:2396836-2452821 GCF_000247695.1 Heterocephalus glaber
ACAGCTGTTCATGGTAAAAGCTATCAGGAGACTAGAAGTAGAACAGAACCTTCTCAACAGATCAAAGACATGTACTCCATACTTCCAACAAAAACTCCAAGAAGGATATATTCTTGACACGTTTCAATATGAAAAATAATAACAGGGCTGTGGATCCAGCTCACTGTGAAGGCCCAGGTGAGCCCCGGCCTAGTCCCTGACTCCTTGTCTCATCATGTCATCTCTCCAGTTTTCATGTGCCCTTGTGATGACAACCAGGAGGCCCTTCACCAGGGGCTGAACCAAGAAGAGGTGTGCATAATCTCAGACTCTCGGCCTTTAACAGTGTGAGCTAAACCAACTTCTTTCCTTTGTAAAGTATCCATATTCGGGTACTTTGTTAAAGCAACAGGAAAGTAGATCAACACAAATGTTAACTGTAATCTCCATGGCAAACATGTTAACTGTAATCTCCATACTAAAAGGTATATAGGAAAGGAAAAGAAGAGGGAATAAAAATAGTACTAGAAAAGTCAATCAGATACAAAAGAGAATTACTGAAAAAACAGAAACAAAAGAGATGTAAAATACATAAAAAATGGTGGAAACCCTTCATTATCAATAATCACTTCAAATGTACAGTAAATGGTTTTAAGTACGTTATTTAAAGTCAGAGATCAGCAGAATAGGTTTTTTAAAAATGGTTCAATCATATGCTGCCTAAAGTACCAACTTTAGACACAAAGACAAAAAAGTTTAAAGTGACAAAAAAAGACAACATATTTGATGCAAACTGTAACCAGAAAAGAGCTTATGTGGCTCTACTAATACTTACAAGAGACTAAGAAAAGGAGTCAGTTACTGGAAAAAAGAAGACAACTATAAACATATTCACCAAAAGAATTACACCTGACAGAATTTAAGAAATAGTTCTAAAATAATAGTTGGAGTCTTCCTTCAACTATCCACTTTTAATGATGAAAAAAAAAATCTAGGTAGAATAGGAATAAGGAAATAGGATCCTGAAGTTATATCAAAAGAAAAAGTAAAATTAAGCAAATAAAATTTATGAAAATTAGACAACAAAATACTAAAAAAAAATGGACCCAAGAGGAAATCACTAAGAAATTAGAATTAAATTTGAGACAAATGAAAATATAGACATCCACAATCTAGCAAAAGCAGTGCTTAGGGGGAAATTTCAGCTGCAAGTGCCTGCACTAAAAATGAAGATCTTAAACCAAGAATCAAAGTTTATAACATAAGAAACTAGAGAAACAAGAGCAAATACAGACTAAAACCAGAAGAATGGAATAATGGACAGATAATGAAATAAATGAAATACAGGATACAAAAGAGAGATGTTTTTTGAACCCTTTGAAAATATCACCTAAATTGATAAACTCTTAGCTGCAGAAAAGAGAAGACATAAATAGCTAAAAACAAGAAGTTAAAATGGGGACAATAATACTGGGGAATATTGTGAACAACTGTATATCAACAAATTAGATAATCTAAAAGACATTGGCAAATTTTGAGAAATTCCAAAAATTCTCTCCTTGACCGAACTCTCCCAGGCTCTTCTGAGCTCTCAATTAGGCTTCACCATTGGCTTATGCAAACCTGAATAAAATATTACCTCATTTCTAGCAGCTCAAGGCCTCATGACACTAGTGGCCCCCTAAAGCAGCTGCCTGAGAAGACTCAAGGGTGGCCCATACTATCTCTGTTCTTTGCAGGCAGCACCTCAAGATGGGGCCCCTGACTTTCAGCTTCTGGGGAAGGTAGCAGCCCAGCTTTGAAAATCACCAGTTAACAAACCCAGACGGCTTCACGTGCATCAGGCCCTGCTCTCTGTAAATTTTACTTCTCTGATACTATGAGTGACCACCTCTTCCACCTGCTCCCTCTCTTCCCTACTCCCTGTCCAGACAACTCTACACATTGAAGCTCAGTTCGATCTGTCCTTACCACTTTAACTGGTTTCCAGCTTCATCTTTGACAAACTCAAGTTAACACAAGTGACTCGAGAAGAAACACAAATTCTCGCGGTATCTATAAGATCTGATATTAAATCAGAACCGAAAATCCTCTCAAGAAAAGTTCAGGCCTATCTGGGTTCACTGGTGAATTCTCCCAAACATTTAAAAATTAATATTAATCTTACTCAAACTCTTCCCAAAAATTGAAGAGAGCGAACACTTTCTAATCACACACTCTAAGAGCCGGGTGTGATGGTGTGCAGCTGTAATGTCAGCACTCCAGAGGTTGAGGCAGGAGGATTACTGAGAGTTCCAGGCCAGCCTGGGCTACACAGTCATTTAAGGCAAACCTGGGCCTCAAAAACAAACAAACAAATTGTAAGAAACTATAAAGCAGTATCACTTATGAATATATATAAAAAACTTAGATGACAGGTAGATAGATGGATGGATGAGAAGGCCTGCCAAAAAATGTATACACACTTCAGGAAAAGAAAAATAGTATGACATTTTTTTCAACAGATTGTGACATATGTGTGTGTGTGTGTGTGTGTGTGTATACATTATATACATATATATTTCAAAAGGCTGAAATCATACAAAGCACCAACTCTGATCAAGATAGAATAAAGCTAGAAACTAATAACGCAAAGAAAACTGGAAGAAAACAAAAAGATAGACACCATGACCAAGTGTGATCTATTCCAAGACTGCAAATCTATGTAATATATGAGATAAACAGATTGAAAAAGAAAACAAAATAAACCCTCAGATAATCATCTCAATAAACACAGGAAAATCACGTGAACCAATGTGACAATTCTTATCTTTCAGAGATACATCAAAAATACTTACAGGTAATGTTTTATTAAGATTAAACACTTTAAAGCAGTATACAAAAAATATAGCCCTTAGATTGTGACACATTAAGAGCAAATAAGCTGTGTGACAAAAAAATGTAGAAGATATCTGCAAATAGATGCAGTGAACAATACACACAAAATATAAAGAACTTTCACAAATCAATAAGAATAGAATATTTCTAACAGATGTGAAACTTACTGCCAAAAGGGACAGTAAAAGGGAGATACATAAGCAAGTAATTAAGAGGCACAAGTTAATGCCACCATACTTCCTCTACAAGAATGGCTGCAAAGACAAGGAAAAAGTTAAAGGTTTCAGGGGGGCGGTGATTGGTAAAAAAACAAAAAACCACCTGTACACAAAAATAGTCCCAGTGGGGCAGGCATGGTGGCACATGTCTGTAATCTCAGTGACTCTTGGGGCTGTGGCAGAAAGATCAGGATTTCAAGGCCACCTTGGGCAACTTGGTAAGATCTTGTCTCAAAACAAAAAAAAATGAAAAGGGATGCTACTCAGTGCTCTCTAGGTTTAACTCAGTACTAAAGAAAAGAAAAAAAGCAAAAGCCATGTGTAACTTGATACAAGACCAAGAGCCATTTGGCAATGTCTCCTGATTGCTATATTTGTTTCTTGCTACAGAAATTCTCACATGTGCCTAAGGAAGCAATGTACACTCCCTGAAAAATAACAAAAAATTAGAGACTCTAGCCTTTAGGGAAAGGATAAACAAACTTGTTTTTTCCCCATGAAAGAATGAATCACATCTATATGTATCTACATGGCAAATCACAAAAAATGTGGTAAGTGAGCATGGCAGGTTGCAAAAGGATACACCACCACTTACATCAATTGTAAAGCCCTCAAAATAAAACCATAGGCTGTTTATGTACATACACACATATACTACAGTCATGAACTCATACAATGGTGTGGTATGCAAAGACCTGTTAGCCCCAGAAGGGTGAGGAAAAGATTTAAGGGCATGATCTGGTCTCTGATGTTTTCTATTTCAAACAAAATATAAAACCAGAAATCATTAATGATAAATTGTTAACATCTCTGTTACAATTCAAATCTAAAATGTTGCCCCGCTTTCCATGTTTGGAAGGTGATTGGATCATGGGGACACTATACTCATCAGCAGATTCATCCACTGATGAGTTCAGGAGCTGAATATGTTGTCAGGAGGCGGGGCCTGATTGCAGATGGGCCACTGGGGGCGTGACATGGGTGTGCTATTGTCACAGACCTTCCCTTTTTCACTCTGCTTCCTGGCCTCCGTGAGATGCCCTCCACTACCATTCTGCCTTGCAGCCAACCAAGGACCCAATCCTCTGAAATCATTAGCCAAAATAAACCTTTCCTTTAATTTCCAGGTGTCAAAAGTGACTGAAACGTGACTAATATAATCTCTGAAAAAACCAGGGTGGCATTTGCTTCAGATATACCTAGCAATGGGTGCTGGGCAATAATTTTCACCAGAGATGAACTCAGCCAGCACACACGGAGCAGACAGAGTTAGGTGCAGACAATTAATACACTGAGATAAAACGAAAAACAAGAAATGACCCCAAGGACCAACTATATTCCATGAATAACATGCAAAACCCAATCCAACAGAATAAAACCCCAAAACCTCTCACATTCCTTTAGCCCCACCACAGACTAGCTCTTCTACATGACATTTAGTACAGCGTTCACTTTTTCCCTAAGCAAAAGAATTTACCTCATTAAATGGTTAATTTTCAGCACCTTCCCCCAAAACGAATGTATTTATTCACTGAAAAATACGCATTGAATCTCCACATAGAAACAGCATTTTGCTAGATGTCCTGGGAAAATTCAGTGAGACTGGGAACTCTTTTCTTCCGGCTCATTTAACCTATGTAACAATCTATGACAGTTATTATTTTTCCCACTTTTACAGATCAAGAAATTGAGATTTAGAGCTTAAAACCTACCCCAAATCACCATGTGGACAAATTAGCATGAGCCATAATTTAAATTTAGTTGGACGACCACAAAACGTATCACTGCACCATACTGAACTGTGGTGCTCTAAGCCCAGGGTGCCTAACTTTCCTCTTCTTGGTGTTCTACTATGTAAGCTGGTACTCACCATATTTCACATTATGTTTCTCCACAAAACCCCATAATAAGAGTCAGACTAGAAGAATGTGGTTATAACTTTTGAATCAGTAATTCCTCTTCTAAGAATAATTTTGAAAAAATAACAAAAAGTAGAAGCTCCAGTCCAAGGAGGATGAAAAAGGTTTTTTGTTTTGTTTTGTTTTGTTTTAAATTCTAAGGAATAAAGTTAACTAAAACCCTCCTAGGAACTTCTCCAAGAACTTCACGTGAACTTTTCCTCCACCGCAGGTCCAAGGAGTGGTTTTGATAACCCATTTTACAGGTTAATAAATGTCTGTATACAAATTAAGGGACTTATCTAAAGCTATATAGTACACCGGATCTGTACCCAGACGGTCTGATTCCCAAGTAAGCATGGTTAATCATTTTGCTATATACTTTTTTGGGACCCACAGTGAAAAATATATTTTACATCATACCCCAACATAAAGCAACTTCTACAGAACACTATTTACCTTAATAATATGTAGCAAAACTTATTTTTTAAGATCCTGGTTTGAGCTATAAAATGTCCGTAAGGTCCACAACTTAAAAAACACGAAATAGTTAACTACAAAAATATAGTATTTATTATAATAACTATAGTAGCAAAAATGAAAAAAAAACTAAATGGAAATAAGAGGTCAGCAACAGAAACGAGGAATTAATTATGAATAGAAAAAATATGTTACTCAGAAAATACATTCTGTACATTGCTTGGAACCATGCATAACACTTGTAAATGCAGAAAATACATAAAAATAAAACAGATGTGTTAAGGTATGAGAGACACGGTTACATTTTTTAGTTTTATAAAGACTTTTCTTTACAAACTGGAATACTAGACCAGATAATAGTACTCTGCTTTTACTTGCTGGCACCAAAACAATTTACTTATGTGTTCTTTCTTAAATATCAGCTACAGTACAGTTTTCCAGTTAATTTTATAAAGCTAGAAAACATTTTATATCAAAGGCAATAAAACAAAATTGCTCCTCTGTTTATAAATGAAAATATGTGCCCAATAACACAATACTAAGACACCCCCAAAACTTTACAACGCATCGTAAGGCTACACACATTTAAACAGTGCACAAATATGCTCCTCCATCCCCACCTCCCCAATTCTTCCAGCATGTGCCTTCCGGTTTCAGATCCCGGTCCCAGGAGTCCCCATGAATCCGTTTCAGATTTCAAGTGGATGGGGCGGGTCCACTAGGCCCAGGTTTGGCCCTGCTCTCCTCATCTGCCAAAGCCTCACAGTACTGTGCCGGCCAGTCCTTGGGGTCTTGGTTATGAACTTTGGCCACAAACTTAAGCACTTTCATCTTGCTGGTTTCCAAGTTGGTCCGTGGGCCCCACTGAAATTCATAGTCTACGGGATCCGTGTGGGGTATCCGCCGGTACTCCAGGTAACGCTGTCGCACGAAGTCTTCGGTAATAAGTTTCTTGGGGTCCCCAAAGACTAAATGCTTCTTGGTAGGGTACACTCCCAACCGCCGCAGGAAGTCCCAGACCTCGGTCTCCTTGATGGTGTTGCCCTTCATGAAGATGAGCCCCAGGACAATCATCAGGAGCCCCGTGGTGGGCGTGCCCTGGTCGCCCCTCACCTCGGCGTCCTCCTCCACGGGCTCCAGGGTGTTGATCAGGATGTAGGTGTTGCTCTTGGGCTCAAGCTCCAGCAGCTTGTATCCGAACACGTACAGGAGGCGCTCCGCCGCCAACTTAAGGAGGTCGGGGAAGATGTCCCTGTAGTCCCCCATGACGTGTTTCACTATGTCGATCCGCTTGATGGGGATCTTCTTCTGGTCCTTGATCAGCAAGAACTGCACCAGCTCGGCCACCTTCAGCTCCAGCTGCTTCTGGCTCCGCGGCCCCACGGCGGGGGCGGCCTGGGACCTGCGAGAGCCCGGGGACGAGCCGGCCGGCCCGCGGGACGTGCTCGGGGCCTCGGTGTCTCCGCCGCGGTCCTCATTCCGGTCCTCCGCTTGGGAGCTTGGGCGACTGCGGCTCCGCGGTCTCTGCAACATATCGCGGGGTGGCGGGAGCGCCCAGCCGACGCGAACACCAGCCACCGCGGAGAATCTCGCTTTAACGGTCAGAATTGCGGGTCCGCGCCAGCGCGCCTGCGCCGTCCTACGCAGACCGCCAGGGGCGTGCGTCGCGCGGGCGGAGTCTGCGCGTTGCATCAAGAAGGCCGCGCGCTGCGTCAGCGAGACTGCCTGGGCCGGAGAGGAGCAGCTGCCGCACATTGCGCATGCGGAGAGAAGCTGTTCGTCATCTAACCTCCAACCCTGGGTCCTAGCAAAGGTTTTAATAATTTGCATGTTCTTACTAGATCACTCCAAATTAAAAGAACCCACACTCCTTAACAGACACGCTACTACGTTTGGGGCCATATATGCTTAGGCACGTTTTTAGACCACACTAAGACTTAAAATCAGGAGTATTTGTAAATGGAGGGAACTCAGTAATTGTGGGAGAAAGATGAAGGTAAGACCGTGGAAGGTAAAGAAAAAGCATTTATTTCTACGCATGTAGACAATAATGACCCACAGGGCACTTACTTTTTTTGTATTTTCCCTCGCTCAAGTTCATATCTTCTAACCATTTAAACCAGTTACTTTGTGTGCCACTCCTTAGAATCTGTAAGACAGGCTTGCCGCAAAAGCAGGGCTTGTTCCGTTTCTGTATTTATATTTTCTACATTAATCTTGGTCAGCTAGATGAGTACAAGAAAAACCCCACACAAAACGTGCGCCAAAACAGCTTCTTCCATGTATGACAACGTAAGAGGCCCTCGTTGGTCAAATGAGTTATCCTTTCCAAGTCGCCGGCTCCTTGGACCCACGAACAGAATTTTAACAGAAATGCTGTTAAGGAATGCTGCAACCACAGAAATGTGCTCTCTCGAGATTACCGTTTAATTTTGAGCATCAATGATCAAGAATTGCAATAATGTGGATCCGTTCAATTTCCTAATTCTTAATATATATTAGCACCCTTAGGGCTCAATAAAGAAAAGAGAGGTATCATTCCTT
Organism: Heterocephalus glaber; assembly: GCF_000247695.1. The sequence continues at coordinate 2,404,833 of NW_004624768.1, forward strand.
ATAATCTGTGATGTGTGAAGTTTGTGTATATATATTTTTAATTGTACAATTCTAATGCCCAAAATGAGTCATTTCATTAACTCAAACCGTCAGCAATGTGCTGCCATTACTTCTACAGATCTCAGCAAATGTGTTTCTTCTCCATTTACTGCCTTGCAAAGAAGAAACTGAATTTCCCTTTCTTTTTAATACTACCGAGAATGTGGATAAACTCTTCAAAGATCTAAATCAAATTGATTTCCTCTTTAATGCAAATATATTCAAAGGAGAGCAATTCAGAACACATTATTTGAATAATAACATCAAAACACAACCTTATTAAAATTTCATTTAATGTAAGAAGCATAAAATTTTTATTTGTAATTCAGTATGAAAATGCAGTCTTATAATGGCACCAGAACTGCAACACTAAATGTCAGATCACATTCATGTTGTGATGCAAGCATGCTGAAATCTTCTAAATTATGAGTAATGATTTAATGTGGCACATTAGACCCAAGAGTATATCCGGGTGCATCAATCTTCATGCCAGAAACTGTCAATCATTTGAATGTCTTCCTCAAAGTTCACGTGTTGGGAACTGAATCCCCAATGTAAAAAATGTTGGGAAGTGGGACCTACAAGAGGTGATGAGATCATAAAGGCTCTGCCATTGTGAGTGGATTAATGACATCTCTGGAGCGAGTGATATAAGTCTGTTATGTGAGTGAATTTCTCTCTTCCAAGTGGCCTCTGTTGGCATGTGACATCTTCTTCCATGTCTGACACCACAAGAGGCCCTCACCAGAAGCAGCTTCTTAACCTTAGACTTCCCAGCCTCCATAACAATGAACCACATAAGATCCTATTGTTTCTAAATTACCCAGTCTGTGGTACTGTTTTATAGCAACACAAAACAGACCAAAACAGAGGCCTACTCAGAAACTACCAGCACAGCATTCATTTTTTTACAATGATAAAATTCATCCGCTTCAATTCTCTTGCCAAGTAAAATGTGTACTTAAGTTCAAAGAAGGCTCCTGTGATCTAAAATTCTTCAAAAGTTCCCTCCAGAAGGACTGTAACTTGAGTCAAATATTTTCAGCAACCAAGAGATGAGAGAGAAATAAAAAATCAGAAAAAGCTGTTGTCAACAATTAATTTGTTATTTTCAGTATTTTTTTCCCTTGTTAAGGTAGTAAACTACTAAGCAGCCCCCTTCTGGGGCTACCCAGTCATGTGGAAATAAGCAGAGTCTTTCAGTAGCACCACTACTCAACAGATTTCCATTAATCAAAACAGATTTTTAAAAATCACTTTTAAGTCTCAAAACACCTCTCCTCACGCTACAGAGAAGAGGCCGGTGCAAAAATACAGACCTAAAATGATAGTATTAATGTGAAATTTGAACACTGTATAGGAAAGTCATCCAAACCCACATTCCACCTCAGATTGACTGGGAGCCATGGGTATTGAGATAGCTATTGTGTTATAACAACAAGTATAAACAACAGCTAATGACTCGACAAAGTATGGATTATACACTATTCCGTGTGATTTTTAGGTATTATTTAATCCCCATGGCATATGCACAGTGCATTCATTTTGTTTTTCCTCTCATGAGTGAGGAGATAGACACACAGAACACAGACATGATATCCTAGAAAAAGTAAGGTCTTTCAAATAAGATGGGTCTAGGTTAGAAATTAGATTGAGGTTGGGAAAGCAGCTGACACACTGGGATAAATGGGAAGCACCTGACTCAATTTTCCCCGGGTGGCTAGAGGGGGTTGTAGGTTAACCGGTAGCTGCTTGTCCCTCCTCTCACTTCCCTTTGCTCCCTTCTCCACCCCATTGGCCTGGGACAGTTTGCTTCAGTGTCCTCCCTGGCTATCAAACTACCCTTCTCCAGTCCAACATGAGGGCAGCCAGGGAGGCAGTGTGGTGTCCCCCACAACACACACACACTTAGAGATACTGCTGCATTTTCCAGAACAGAGAGGGAACCCTGGGGTGGGTAAGATCAGGAGGGGAGGGATCTGGGCCCCTTATTTGCATACCCAACTTCATAACAAGCTTTCCAGAAGATTCCCTGCTTTTAGCCCGGCCACTCACTGACACAGGCTTGCAGCTGCTATATAAGCAGCACTTCCCAGGCACTCCCTGGGATTTAGTCTAGGAGGGACCCCTCCAGTGTGCTGGTCACCCCCTGTGCTGCCCTACAGGCCCCATTAAAATAAACACTCACTTTGGTACTCCCATAAACCTGCTTGTGACTTATTTCTGGAGTTGTGTGGGCTCCAGAAGTCCTGTAAATCTTGAGATTCTTATCCTGAATAGTCTGGACAGAGTGGTCATTTCCAAAGAAATACAAAAAAAATAAGGAGCTGTTAACACTGCAGATGCAGAAATCAGCAGCCAATGAAGACCGGCAGCTTAGGCATCACCTGGTACAGCTGAGCTATGGTTTGGGCAGCAGCAACAGTGACCAGCTGCTGGCTATGTCAAATGTTGGCATCCAGTGTCACCTGGTGACATCAGGACTGCTAACACAGCTGCGCTTTGCTGGTTCATGATTTCCATCTCAATGGAGTAAAAGGACCCTAGGCTGATTGGCAACAACACCACATTTCAATTTCCCAGTCAATAAAATGAGGGGGCTGGGGATTTAGCTCAGTGGTTCTGCCACCTGCCCCGCAAGTGCAAGGTCATGAGTTTGATCCCTGGTACCAAAAAAAAAAAAAAAAAGAATATTCTTTAGGGCCAGGGATTTAGATCAGTGGTTTTGTCGCCTGCTGCACAAGTGCAAGGACCCGAGTTCGATCCCCGGTACCAAAATAAGAAAGTACCTGGCATCGAAGGTTTAAGTGAGATAGGTTTGCCAAGTACCTAGGGACACAGCATTGCACAGGGTTTGGCAGGGTACTTGATAGCAGTTTTTTTGTACTAGGTTATTGGGCCTTGAACCCAGGGCCTTCACACTGAGCTACCTCTCCACTCCACCCCTATTTTTGAGACAGGGTCTCACTAAGTCACTAAGGTGCCCAGGTTGGGCCCATACTTGCAGTCCTCTTGCTTCAGCTTCCTAGAGTGCTGGGATTACAGGCATATGCTACTATACCTAGCTAACAATTTGCTTCTTTCTAAGGGATTTGTGTTAAGGAAAATATCTGAGGACTACACAATGTTGTATGCGGTGTAGGGGAGGCAAAACATTACTCTGTTAAGAGTTCTAGTTGGGCCAAAGAATTAAATTCACAGATTAACAGGAGAAGAGCATACAAATGTAATGAAAGTTTTACATGGCATTGGAACGCTCATAAGGAAGACCCAAAGAAGTAGAAAAACCTAAATATTTTTCTATGTGAACAGAGAGGTAATTGTGGAAAAGTAACTTAATATGTGGGGAGGCTAAATGAAGGTAATTATTTTAACAAGTTTGTTTGTGCAGAATTCTCTGGGCTATCAGTCCTCCTAGAATAATATTTCTTTTCTCCTGGTACAGGGAAGGCATGTTGCACATGGGAATTTTTATTTCCTGCTTTCAGGAAGAAAAGAGGAGACCAAAATGCCCTTCTTACATCTGCTGTTTCTCAACTGCCGTTAGCTCAAAGTAATCCTATGCCAAGATGGCATATTTTGGGTAGCATATTCTGCCACTCTTCAGTAGAAAGATTTTCACTGCAGTGAAACACATGTGCATATAAAAAAATCAGGAAAATACCTGGAAATATACGTGTCAAGGTGCTATTAAGGTTACTTGCTTTTAAAAATTAAAAATTCAATTTTTATTTCTTTGCTGGAAAGATAAATGCAAATCATATCCTCAGTAAATTTCCACTTCATAGTGACATAATACCATAGCAGTCATGCAATTCAAATGTTCAATAAATTCAATGTGATTGGAATATGGCATTTGGGACTTTCTGTTCAAGTAATGAAGTAAGAGACAAGTGGCTTAAAAAGAAAAGCTCTTTTTCAAATACTTTATGTTAATCACCTTGCTTTTATTATCAGACCCAGAAGGAAAAAAATCAAAATTCTTTGAGACAAAATCTAAGCTAGCTAAGATTTCAAGTGCATTGAACAAGAAAGTGCCTACTACCAGTTGCTCTTTAAATGTCTCTAAGTAATTAAATGCTTTATTTCATCTCCTTGGTAGCAAATGCCTGCCAAGAAGCTCTAATCATCTTCATTTTCTACTATATTGTCCTCTTCATTCACTGGCATTTCTTGCAGAACCAGAGAAACATTTAAAATTTTCTGACAGCAACTCAGTGCTAAAAGCAGGTGAGGACTTTGGGGAATGAAAGGCAACGATAAGCGCATACAGCCCGCACGTCTGAGCGCCATCCCTGCCTTTCCCAGTGTGGAAGGAAATGGGACAATGTGCAGCACGTGTAGAAAGGAGAGGAGAAGCAAGAACTATTTTGGTGGGTGGATAGCAGGGAAAGCAATGTAGACATTTTACTGAGTGCAGCAAAATTCCTTCGTCCACTCACTCTGTTCGCTCCCGCAAAACAACTGTGTTCACTCATTTGAGGCAAAGTTCCTCAGCTTAGATCACATGGCAGATTACATTATACCATTTTTTTCCATGTAAATGAATATTTTGATTAAGTAGGAGCAAAATTTTCCTTGGCTGGTGGAAGGGGGTGGAAAAGAGGGCCTTGATGCGATAACGCTTTCTAAAATTACAACCATTTGGCCCAGAGCCTTTTCTTAGACTTGCTTTTCAAGAAATATAAATCATCCAGTTACCCAGAACCCCTGTGAAAATCAGTAAGGTCTATTAAGTTATAAAATTACACACATACAAATCTCTATCATGGCCAGTAAGATTCTTTTCATTTTCTTGGTTTCTTCCTCTTTGTTCTGCATCTCTTCCCTTTAGAAAGTGGCTCTTCCCACTTCTAGGAGACCTGGGTTGGGCTCTGCCTTCCCTTCCTGGGTGCAAGGGATTCAGGCTAGACACAAATATTGGATTAGAAGTCTAGCCATCACCACTGCCAGGGGTTCATACTAGGGTCCTTTCCTCTGAGCTAAGCCGAGCCATTATTGCTGTAGCTTGGGAATAATATGTTTCATTGTGAGCAATATCAAAAGAGATGGAGAAATAGTTCTAGTGTTGCCACCTGCATCCTGAGTTTAAGGTTAGTCTCCTGGAGATAACTGACACTGTCCAGCCTTGAGGTTGGGCAAAGCAGTAGTTTTCCCCCAAGGACTGAGCTCCAAATGCTTTGATTCACTTTGGCCCATAAAAGGAAAATCTGCTTTGCCAGAAACCACTGGGTTTCTCACCACTTGCCCATTACTTTTCCAATGACTCCTAACAACATGATTTCTAGAGGAAAGAAAAAACAAACCCCTACACAGGTGAATAAGAAAAATCACAACTTATTAAAGATGATCCAAGAACTCGAAGTAATGAAATTGACAAATCTGTAGTTACTCTAAGCAAGAGAGAACACCCAAATTAAAAAAAAAACAGTATAAAAGAGGGGACATCACTACCCATCTCATGGAAATAAAAAAGCTTATAAATATAAACCATGAACAACTGTATGCCAACAAATCAGATAAATGAGAATGAAAAAGTTCCTAGTAAGACATAAATGAGTGTAATTTATTTTAATAGAAAATTAAAATGTGAATAAACCTATAACAAAGAAATAAATTGAATTAGTAACTTTAAAAACTTCTCACAAAAAAGAACTCAGGACCAAATGGCTTCACAATGAATTCTACCAAACATTTAAAGAAGAAATAAGACTAACCCTTTCCAAATTCTTCCAGGAAAAATGAAAGAGGGACAAATTACTAACTCCTTCTATGAGTTCAGTATTATCAAAATCAGACAGAGATATAACAAGTGAAACTATAGGCCAACATGAATCTAGATACAAAAAGTTATACCAAAATACTAGCATACCAAACCTAGTTTTATATATAAGACAAGTATAGATAGATAGATAGATAGATAGATAAATATATAGATATAGATAGATAATAAAACCTTGGTTTGTGAGCATACGTCATTCCAGAAACATGCCTGCAATCCAAAGGACTTGGATATCAAAGGGAATTTCCCCATAAGAATACTAAAACTCAGATGATTTGTTCCACAACCCAAAAATAATCATATAAAAATGATTACAATACTATAACACAAAATAATAGAGAAAATACAAAATAGAAAAATAAACAAATTAACCTGTACTTTGAAAACCTTCATGGCTGGTGTCAGAGAGAAAAGGGAGAGGAGGGTTGTTGTATAGGATGACTTCCACTATCACTAATGGAATCACTGCCATCTATCCACTCAATGGAATCTTTTTCTTTTCTTGCAGCTTTAATAAAAGCCTATCCAATGACACTTGCTTGTGCCACATTTTAAGGATTTTGCAGAAATGTGGCATTGCATTGTGATTGAACAGATTCATCTTTGCACGGCTACAGCCTTATTCGGGTGGTGCTTTTCCACAAAATTTTGCACTGCTTCCCAGATTTTACACATCTCCCTACTCTCATTTGAAGTGAGGTATTCCTCCTTTTTTTCCTCCTCCTCTGCAGATGAGATCTCCTCCATAACCACTTGCTGCTGGCAGACAATCACTCATAATCCTGAAACTAGGGAGGGAGGGAGAGAAGAAGACACACACAGAGAAAGCCACTGGCTCAGGGTGACGTTCGGTGACACATATTACTTGTATTACAAGACATCGACCGTTTATCAAGTTAAAATTTATTAGAATTGTTGGCTCATCTAGCAGAACACTCGCAGAACAAGTTACTCACAATGCAAGGTATTATTGTATCATATATCAAGGTAGTATTTTATCACACAGAGTTTCTTTCAGGAATGCAAGACTGGTCTAGTCTTGCATAATGACAAAAATGTTATTAATATACATAATACACTATATTAAGAGAATAAAGAACATGTAAATATTTCTCATTTTCATCGTGAATTTTGGTGTTACTCCCTGCCTTGTTGTTACTGATTTATCTTTTTCAGTGTATTGACTTCTATTTTATTAATTAATGGCTACGTTATTCTCATGAACTGTTTTGCTAAATATATTTCTTAAAATCTCATAAAAAGACAATAAAGAACAAAAGTCTTGTTATGGTTTATAGCTAGATGGCCCCCCAACCTCATGTGCTTGTAGCTGGGGCTTTTGGAAAGTGACTGAATCATGGAAGTGCTTTAGCTAAATGTGCTGTTAGTAGGTGAGACCTAATTGGGCAGGTCACTGGGGGCATGACCTGGAAAGGCTCATGGTCCTCCCTGCTCTTCTCTCTGCTCTTGGAAGCTGTGATGCAAGCTGCTTTTCCTGTAACACTATTCGTGCCCTACAGCCAGTTGACCATGGACTGTAACAGTGTGCCAAAATAAACCTTTCCTACTTTTTAGAGTCTTTTTTTCCCCTGGTACTGGGGATCAAACTCAGGATCTTGAGCTTGCCAGACAGGCGTGGCACCACTGAGCTACATCTCTGGCCAACCTTTTCTCCTTTTAAATTGCAGGTGATGGGTATTTTGTTCCAGCAACAAGGAAAGTTACTAAGACAAATCTCACATTGATTTCAATAGATGGAGGAAACCACTTGACAAAATCCAACACACTTTCATGAAAAAACACAACCAACTAGGATTAAAGGGAAACTTCTTAAATGTAATGAAGAGCATCTATAAAAATTGTACAGCTAACATCACACTTAATGGTGAAATGCTGAATGTTCTTTTTTTTTTTTTTTTTTGGTACCAGGGATCGAACTCGGGACCTTGCATTTGCAAGGCAGGCGCTGGAACCACTGAGCTAAATCCCCGGCCCTGAATGTTCTTATTATGCTAAGATCAGAAACAAGAAAAGGATGTCCAGGGCCAGGGATTTAGCTCAGTGGCACTGCACCTGCCTTGCAAGTGCAAGGTCCTGAGTTTGAAAGAAAGAAAGAAAGAAAGAAAGAAAGAAAGAAAGAAAGAAAGAAAGAAAGAAAGAGAGAGAGAGAGAAAGAGAAAGAAAGAAAGAAAAAGAAAGGGATGTCCATTCTTGCCGCTTTTACTTAGCATTGTATTGGATGCTCTAACCTGGGCAATTAGCCAGAAAAAATTAGAGATTGGAAAGGAAGGAATAAAACCATCTTTTCATAGGTGACATAATCTTGCATATAGAAAACCCTACAGAATCCACTGAGTAATATTACAACTTCAACAAACTCACAAGATACAAGATAAATTTATAAAAATCAGCTGTGTTGTGTTTCTAGGCACTTGCAATGGACAAAGTGAAATTAAGAAAAAAACCCCACTTGTAATAGTATTAAAATAGTTAGGAAAAGCAGTACAAAGCTTACAGGCTGAAACTTACAAAATATTGAAAGAATTTTTTAAAATTCATATGTAAGTGCCAAAGATCCCTAATAACAAAAATAATCCCCAAAAAGAATAAAATTGGAGAACTCACATTCCTAAATGCAAGATTTACTACAACACTACAGTAATCAAGGCAGTGCAGTGCTGGCACAAGCACAGTGTATGTTCATATGGGTTGGGCTGTGTCCTCCCCAAAATTCGTATGTTTAAATCTCAATCCCTTGTACCTCAGATTATAACTATATATGGAGATAAGGTCTTTTAATCGATTAAGTTAAAATGAGACCTTTAGGTGGTATCCTAATCCAATAGGACAAATGTCCTTATTAAAAGAGAAAGAGATGTTAGCTATGTTCATGTACAGAGAAAAAGGCACCTGAAGATACAGCAAGAAGCTGGCCATTTTGCAAGCTAGAGAGAAAAGCGCCAGGGGAGGTCAAGCTTGATTCTAGACTTGGATGCTCTGGAACTCTGAGAAAATTCTCTGTTTCTGTGGTATTCTGCTGTGGCAGTCCTAGAAAATGAATACACATATACTACAGTGGGATAGAACTGAGAGTCCAGAAATAAACTCACATCTGTGATGAACCAGTTTTCAGAAGAGAGACTGATTCAATGTGATGCCAACAAGTGGCCCTGGGATAACTGGATTACCACATATAAAATAGTGAATTTGGGCCCTGACCTCATACCATAAAAAAATGAATCTGGACCTTGACCTCCACACAAATGCAGTGCAAAGTAGGTGATCAGAAGAGCTAAAACAACACCACTTTTAGAATGAAACACAGCAGTAAATTCTGATGACCTTCAGTTGGGCAATGATCTTAGATTAAACACCAAAAGCATAAAGAATAAACACGAACACTGATAAATCGGACTTTATCAAAATTAAAAATGTTTTGCGTTGAAGGATACCCTCAGGAAAATGAGACCAATGTTCGGGAAAAAATATTTGCAAATCATGTGTCTGATAAGGGATTTATATACAGAATATACAAACAATTCTTACAACTGAATAATAAGAAAAAAATCCAATTTAGACAGCAGATAAGTAATGTGAAGAGACGTATCCCCAAATATATAAGAATTTTTAGCTATGAAAAATGAAGCACCAACACATTCTACAATTGGATGAACTTCAAAAACATTATTATGAAAGAAACTCCTCATAAAAGACATGTGTTATATAATACTTCCTTATGAAATATCCAGAATAGGCAAATCAAGAAAGGCAGAATAAAGATTAGGGGTTCGCTTGGTCTGGAGGGAGTGTAAAATATGGAGAGCAACTACTAAAGGGTATGAAATTTATTTCTGTATCAATGAAAATGTCATAAATGCGAATGACGGCTACATAACTGTAAATATGCTAAAAGAACGTTAAATTATACACTTTCAACAGGTGGACTGTGTGGTGTCTTAATTACGTCTCAATAAGCATATTTGTAAAAAAGAAGAACTTAATGACTGCCAAGTTGAAATTCTCCAATAAGTACACATATAAGATGAAACAAAAAAGACAACTAATAAAGCAGCAGTGAGATCAGCAGACAGGTGCAGTTCATGTGTCCAGATTTGCTAGATGAACATCCACCAAAAACAAATTTTTAATTCAGAATGATAAAGCCATATACACATACAGCAATTCATGTTTCTTAAAGAAACACGCGGCCCCTTGTTTTTTAGACGTGAGCATCCTGGAGCATCCTGAGTTTCTCAGAGATCCGGGAGCAAAAGGATGAGTTCCCCAACTTGGCTCTGTTTGATTAGGTGACATAACTCTGAGCTTTCTAGAACAAATGGAGGTCTCCATTTAAAATGACTCTGGAGGACTCAAACTCCAAGAGGGATACTGAAATACCTGTGGGAAGGGGGCTCTGACAGTTCCTGTTGCCCACCACCTTTGTGTAGCAAAGTCATGAGCACAGGTGGGCTTCAGAGGCTGTATAAACGATCCCCGACCTAGGATACTGTTGGGAGAGGGGCAAAGTCAAAGGTAGGTTGCAAAGTCAATCCCTTACACGTTGTGATCCAGTGCTTTTAAAACGGTCTTTCCACTGCTGAGATAATAACCATTATCTGGAAAAATAAATCCGCCATATTAAAATATATCAAACTATATTGGGAAGATTGCTTCAGAGTTCAGTAAGTATAAACTAATCCAAGATAATCACAAAAATTCAAAATAAATTAATATCTGTGAAAGTCTGTATAGATAGGTTTATGATATATGATTTTAAAACCTTGTTTTACAGGTAAAATTTTAAATTCCACCCATAGTTCTGAAGGCAAGATCTACTGCAGTTAAAACAAAACAAAACTAAACAGCTGTTCAAACACACAATGGATTAAAAAAGCCACACACAGTATTAGGTACGCATCTTCAGCTCATCTAGAGCAAACCTTCACATCCTCTCACTGTAATGCCATCTGCTATAGTTTGGATTGTGAATGTCTCCCAAAGGCCTATGTATGAAAGGCCTGGTCCCCAGCCTGTAGTACTACTGAGGATGGTGAGATCTTTAAGAGGTGGGGCCTAGTGGAAGAAAGTTGTGTGTAGCCTTAAAGAAGATTTTGGGACCTTAGCCTCTTCCTGTCTCTCTTTGCTCCCTGGCTACCAGGAGGTGAGTATCTTTCTCCTCTAAGCAGTCCCACCATGATATATTGCCTTGCCACAACCCCAAGGGCCAAGTGACTATGGACTGAAACCTCTGAAACCATGAGCCAAAGTAAATCTGTCCTCCTATTAAGTTGTTATCTCAGATATTTTGTCACAGGGACGGAAAACTAACACACCATCTCTTTACAAAACTCTTGTCCTCTAGTTTATTTTAGCTCCCAAAGTCTCCTAAATATGACTGAGAAGAGTGAGGATTTATAAGAAATTGTTGTTGATGATGATGATGAAGATCATGATCCTGATCATGATGAGACAATAAAAGGTAGAAATGTGAGAATGATTGAAGAGAGATAGTCACAGGGGCCAGTCCACTCAGCTGAATGACTAGGCTTCCAAATGCACCTTCTGGAAGTTGCTCATTTGGCTGAAAAGACAATTTCCTTGTAAAGTAAGATTAACAACAATAATGGTTTTTTAGCTAAGGTGGACAAGTGAATTTAACACTACTTCCAAAATTATTTTCACAAATTTCATATCAGCATAAGAATTGGTATAATATCTTTCTACATGGAGAAGCAAACAATCAGGGGCATTGTCCTTTGTACCTGAGTAGCCCTGTCTTGCCCCTGGACTCTCTTTCCCTGGCTCACCTGGACTAAAAATAAAGGTGTTGCAGGAATGCAATCACTACTTTTCTTAGTACGGAGACTTTCAAATGAGTGAAATGCAGAACCAGAACTCTCACATTTTCATTTTGATACATGTGCAGTTTACAGGGAAACACCTGGGGTAGGTGTGTATGTGATCTTAAAGTGCATTGATTTAAAAAGCAGCACATTTAAGCCAACCATATTCTCTATTACAGAATTAAAAGACCCGCTTCTCTAATTACAGGAAGATGTGTAAATCACATACCCCCTTCCTACAGGGCAACCATGCTTAGTAGAGAAGTTGACCAACCCACTTGTTATCTTGGCATCCCTAGCGGGTAATACCCAGAAACCCAGTATTAAAGGAAACAGTTTCCTCCCCAACTCCTTTCCTTGTGTTTGCATGAGATGTGTCTGCTGAGTAGAGCTGTCAAAATCCTAGAACAAGGGAAATAAGAAAGAACAGCATTTCAGGAAATAAACAAGTTTAATCTCAATCAGCAAAAGGAAGTACACAAAAGGCTTGGGAGGAAAGAGGCAGAAAACAAATTAGACAGATAGGCTCCTGCAGCATCAGGAAAAAACTGCAACTATATTAACAGAAATACGGTAAATGACAGACACGGATCAGCCCCTCGGCTGGGAAAGTCAGACAAGATAAAGACCTGTACTGGTGAGAGTCCCAGTCATCTATCTGGGAGGGAAGGAAGCAGAGGGAACAGGCTTCCTGGCTCTGTCGCAGCTGCCATGGCTGTAGTTTTGCTCTGCAGCGACCCTAAAAGCACGAGAGGGGAAGCATGGTTTTCTGGAGCTTTCCCATTCATTGGCGCTGGCAACACATCAGGATGCATACATCAGGGCAAATTTCTTAGGAAGCAGGACTTAAAAAAAAAAAAAAAGAATTAATAATCCCACAAGCTTGGGAGAGGTGGTGTGGGAAAAGCAAGCATTAATTTATTAACTGCTTCCTTGGAGCAACTGGTTATTTAACATGTGCCAATGAAATCTGCTCACGTGGCTCAATTGTTTGTAATATCTGAGTGGTTCACACTGTTCTTGCATGTTCTTTATCCCCCTTTACATTTACCTCTATGAAAATTACCTCATTTAATGTGGTTATTATTCTGAACACTTAAGGGCTATGTTTTGGGAAATTTTGTATATTGATTAATTACTGTGGATACATCTGTTATGTTTAATCCTTTGTGCCTAAGTGTGATTATTAGATGCAATTTACAGAAATTCAGGCCAACTCACTGCCATTTAATTGATACCCATTCACAATTTTACTTAGAAAATCTTTTTTTAACTTTATTTTATTGGTACATTTTAGGTATACAGTATAATGACATTCATCATTGGAAATTTGCACCTTTACATAATCTCTCTTGGTTCTTATTTTTCCCCTTCCCCTGCCCTCCCTTCAACCCCTCCATCCCTCCCTATTTACAAAGACTTTGTTTCCATTTTGTCATTTTCTCATCTTAATTCCATTCCCTTCTCTCTTTTCCCCTACTCCTCCCACTTCCCCTTCCCCTTTGCCCCTTTTCTTCCTATTTCACATTATCTATTATACCTTTTAGTTCTTATTTACACTTTCAGTTTCTCACGCTAGAGAAACTATTCAGTATTTACACATGTGTGTCCTGTTTATTTCACTTAAGAGTATCGCTTCAATGTGCATCCATTTAGCTATAAATGTCTCTGATTTCTCGGTTTTTTTGGCTGAGTAGTACTCCATTTTATAAGTAGTACTTCATTTTATATACTTGGAAAATCTTACTCAAGGATGATGTTTTCTAAATTCATAAATAAATGATACAGTCCATTAAATGAAAGTTAAATAATGAGCGACCAGCTTAAGAGTGGACATGTGGATTAATGAGCTTCAGGGGATATTTTTGGTGGCATCTGAAAAGTGTTTGCTTGTTCTTAAAAAGACCTTTATAGGAAAAAATGAAGCTACCATTTCTTACTAGGCATTTACATCTGCATTGCTGCCTCAAGCAGTGCCATTCAACTTACATAACTTAGAAGAGCAAAGCCAGCACATCAACACATTGACACTAGCAGAGGGAAAAGCTAGAAGAATCTGAGCCCTTAACTTCACTCTGCTATTGAATTAAAAGTCTGCACTGGCCCACTCCACACATATCAATGGACCTTATAACTTCCTTTGTTGTCTGAGCCTTTACAAATTGGCTTTATATCATCTACAGCCAAAAGCAGCCCCAGAGCATCCTAACTGACACATGTAAACAAGAGTCCCAAAGGGAAAATCTAACATCTGGTTGTTCAGAGACTCCACCTGGCAAAGCTAGGGATCCCAGTTGCTGGCCATGTGCCAACCCACTTTACCCGTCCAGCTCTGTAGACATCTGAACCTGAGCTGAAATGCTGCTGAAGTTCATCATGTGCAACACCACAGGATGGTAGTTGGTCTCTCTCTCTATGACAAAAAGACTTCTAGATATTACCTGGTATCTGAGAATGGAGGAAGGTTCATGGCTTGCCCAAGAAGTTAAAGTGTGAAGGGTAGAAAGATATGATTTTCTTGGAAATCATAAAGACGTACCTTCATATTTCATGGACATCATTGTAGCCTGAGTGATGTCTGTCTTTAGTTGGTAGTTCATTCTGAGTATCCTTCAGAGAGTTTTTGTCCCACTGTACACTGGACCTCAGAGATACCCTAAGCTCTCCACCACTCTTCAGCTGGTTCCTCTGTTCTGCCAAGTCATCACATTTGCCCCCCAATGGGCTGGCACTGTAGGTAGTCATTTGTTACCTTGCCTGCAGGTGATGTCTCCTGAGACCTCATCTATGCTCCAACTTTAGTTCCCTGTTAGCTTTTAAGGAGCAGACACAAAATTGTAAGTTGAGGCTCTGGAGGCTTTCAGGAACATTCTTTTCCTTGTTTCCTGGCCTCGTGTAGTACCTCCAAGTCTGACCTTATTTCCTAGTCCCAATATAGCAATGGCCAGGGCACAGCTGAGCTCGGGAAGCCCCACGCCAACTAAGCACATGTTCTCTGGGCTCCCGTGGTCACTGATGATGCCGGGCTTGTGGGTTTGTCCGGAGGCTTGACCCACTCTGGCTCTTCGTGGCCTGTGCTACAGGGACATGCTCAGCACAGAAAACTGAGATCAGTGTCCAGCGAGGATCTGTGGACCAGAGCTCAGGGGATCTTGAGAGGGGCCGCATCTCTGGTAGAGACCAGAGTGAGGAGCAGCTACTCCAGGCCAGAGTGGGTGGGGCTCCTTAGGAGCAGAGAGGGTCCTGTGTACACCAACCAAGGGTTTGTTCTGGGAGGGCACAGCCACCTGCCTTGAAAGAGAAGTTGCTAGGCAGAACTGAAGACAATCCAGCTTTACCTGGCTCTAAGGAGAGACACTACCCACCACTACCATGTCTAAAGTGAGGCCGTATGCTTTGCGAGCCCAACTGCCCCAGCCCTGTGGAGGTAAAACAATCCCACCCTGTCTGCTTCCTCTCCTCCTATTAATCCTCCATGGATTTAAGGGGACTATAGCTATCAAGACCCCCAGCTGAGCCCAAACCAGCATTGAGGAAGCCCCACACCTAACAAAATGATCAGGGAGAGCAAACTGGCATGCCATCTAGGAAGTACAGTGGTCGGAGGTAGGAGACAAATTCTAGAACAGATGGCTACCGTGGAGTAGAACTAATGGCAGAAACAGAAATAGACTATATAAGAAGACATAATGAGAACACATAAGGAGATATTATTAGAGCATGATAAAATGCTTCTAGGACAGAATAATGCCTGCTTTTTTAAATTTAAAATTTTAAAGTAATATAAAAGAGAATGGTGGCCACTAAAAAACAAATTACTCTTTTAGGGAGATCAAATGAAAACACATGTCACACAATACAAGACAAAAAGTTAATGAACTGAGGGCCAGGATTTTGCTCAGTGGCGCCTGCACCTGCCTCGAAAGCATGAGGTCCTGAGTTCAATCCCTGGTACCAGGAAAAAAAAAAAAGTTAATGAACTGAAAATCATAAATGAAAAAGGGAAACAGGGTAGAAGCAGGAGGCATAGTATCTAAATAGTAGAATTTGGGGGAAAATCCAAAACAGTGACAGAGAATAAATAAAGGAACAATGTCAAAGGAAAAACCAATTGAAAAGGCTCTGAAAAGGCAGAATTCAGGCACATCCTGGCAAAATTTCTGAATTTCAAAAACAGAATGAAAAATTGTAAAAGCTTCCAGAAAGAGGGAACAAGTTCTCTGTGAAAATAATCAGTTGAACTTCACATTCTTCCCCCGAAATCATGGAAAGTAATATACAAGGGAATAACAGTTAGTGACCAGGGAAGAATTCCCTAGCCAGGAGAAGTGTTATTTTTTTGAAATTTTTTATTAATTTTATTGGTACATTTTAAGTATGCAATATGATGATATTCATCATTGAGAACTTGTACCTTTACATGATATATCTCTGTTCTTATTTTTTCTGTTCCCCTGCCCTCCCTTCAACCCCTCCACCCCTCACTATTTACGACTTTGTTTCTATTTCTCATATTTATTCCTTTCCTTCTTTCCTTTCCCCTACCCCTCCTCATTCCCCTTCCCCCTTGGACCTTTTCTTCCTATTACACATTATCTGTTATACATTTTGAAAGGAGAGGTGTTATTGTGTCAATACATAATAATACATGTCTTCTATGGCCTTCTCATAAGAAATAAAAGTTGTATGATAAAAATTCAGTGTCCCTTCATGTTTCAAACAGCATACTACACATTTCTCATGGTAGCTAGAAAGTAAGAAGAAAAAAAAGGGTGTTGCAGAATTTGGCAAGATGACCATAAAACTTGCGTCAGTGTGCAAAGGCAACTGCACAAACAATCCTAAAGAATGAAGTGTTTACTTTGCTAGATACCAAGACTTCTAAATCTAAAGTTATTAGGACAATTTGGTTTTGATGCAAGTATAGAAAAAAAAGACCACTAATATCAAACCGAGATTGAAGAAAGCAGCCCGTGGGCCTATGGACACTGTGTTTGCCTCTAAAGTGCCAGGCCAGGGCCAAGGGCTGTCTTCCAACAAATCTCCCACAACGAAGGGGACAAGTATATGGAAAACTGAAGCCACATTTTTCAATTACAAAAAATAGCTCTCAGTAAATTGTTGTTCTAAATTTTTAAGGAAGATAATAAAAACTATTTAAAGATGACAGAGGAGAAAATTTTTGTGGCCCTGAGGAAGGAAAAACTTTTTAAAAATTGAGACAGCAAAAAGGGCATTTTTGAGATGAAAAGGTAAACCCTTGAATGCAAGAAGATACACACACACACACACACACACACACACACACATATGAGAAATCACAAATAACATGGCAAAAGGCTCCTTTCCAGAACATATAAGGTAAACCCTTGAATGCAAGAAGATACACACACACACACACACACACACACACACATATATGAGAAATCACAAATAACATGGCAAAAGGCTCCTTTCCAGAACATATAAAATAAATAAGGAAAATACATACAACACAACAGAAAATGAACAGATGCTTCACAAAGGAGAGAATACAAATTTCAAACAAACTTTTGAAAAGGCAATTTGCCTCATTAACAGTCAAGGAGATGCAAAAATAGAGCTGTAACCATGACAATATAACCTTGATGTTGTATCTCATTCGACCACAAGAGACCACTCCGTCCCTCACCCACTGGCTAAAATGAATACAACTGACAACATCAAGTATTGATGACACTGCGAAGACGGGGTGGGGGGGCGGGGAACGACTGGATCCTGATCGTGTCCGCAGAAACTGCCATGTGGGGAGTGATTTGGCCATTTTCCACTAAAGTTAAATCTATGCACTCAGAAGTTCACTCCTACCTAATGCACCAGAAAATATGTAAGGCAGTTTTTAATGTAAGCAGTGTCATTTGTATAATGCATATAACAATAATGAAATAACTCAAATATCCACCAACAATAAAATCCTCAAACAAAATGGAAATAGTCACACACAGTGGAATGTTCTATAGCAGTGAGAGTGAAGGAAGTGCAGCTAAATGCAGCAATGCGAACTAATCTCATTATTTCTTCACTGCTTTTTTCTGTCCCGTTCCCCCAGGATACGGGTACCAGAGGATCCTTCCTGAGTGTCCCTCCTGTGGTCACCGTCACAGTGCTCCTCAGAGCCCAGGTCCATAGGCTCATCCAGCAGGCTCCACCCTTGGCAGCCCGTGTGCAGCCTCACACCAGCTCCTGTGGGGTCCTGTGCACTCCGCCCAGCCACAGCTCTGCTTGCCCTTTCCCACTGGTGTGACGATCACACTTGACCTTCACACTCCTCACAGGCTGTCCTCTCAGCCTGGAGGTTTCCTCCGCCAGTAATCACGCAGCTCGCTTCCTGCCTCCTTCTCCTGAGCCCTGCCGTTATCGCTCTGTAATAAACAGCACTCCATCTCTATATTCTCTATGCTCCTTCCCAGTTTCTTTTATTCTTGACAGCTACTTGCATATTACATGCGATTGACTCATTTTTAAAATCATCCACCATCCCACACTAGAGTAAATCTTCAGGAGAATGAGAATTTGGTCTCTTGAGTTCATTATTTTATGGGCAACATCCAGGGTGCTTCCTACCACACACAAGGTGATCCACAAAATTCTATTAAGAGAACAGCCACCTCAGAAGCCTTCACATGTTGACTGATGCTTTCTGTGCTGACGTGGAATTTGCTTTCCGGTGAGTCTCACTGGTAGGTTTCACTCCCTCTCCAGAACTGTGGTTGCTTTTGCTCTTTAACCATGAGCTTCCACAGAAGACTCCTTCAGCCCTGCCTGAGCATAGGTGAAACTAGCAGCCAGCTTTGTAGGAGTGAGGCTGAGAAGGCGGATAGATACATAACAGCCTCACCCTTCTCTCCACGGACTCTGACTTCATGCCAAGAGACAGGACAGTTAGTGTTCAAAGAACACCCCTGTGCAGCCTCCCTTGCATCTGGGATGGGCCAGGTGCCCAAGTCTGCCAAATGGACATGAGAGTGGAAGGAACGTGTCACCTCTTCACTGAGGCACCTAAACACTTGGGTATCTCCCCCATGCCTTTTGTCTCTCCAGGCAGCAAGTTTAGCGGCCAGGGATAAGGTGTAGAGCCACAAGCTCGAAGCAGCCTCATTACCGTTCTCTCACAGAGGAAGCCGACTGCTATATTAGGCATTCTGTGTGCAGAAAACAAACTTTTGGTATTCTGAACCCGTAGAATATCAAGAGCTCTCTGGTTGTTACTGCAGCAAGACTATCTTATGCTGACTGCTTTCTGCCAGGCATCTCACTTGTGCCTCAGCTGTGCCTGGCGTCTTTCCTCCCTCATGTCTCTCTGCAACCTCTGTCTACGGTTGGCATCAGAGTGGGACCATTTCACAGCTGTGCAGTCTGCACTTAGAACTCTGGGGAGTTTCACCTGCTTGTCACAAACTCTAAACCAGTCCTCTAGTTCTCCCCCATAACCTACATCCCCCCTTTCAGAGACAACTAGTGGCTCCACTTCCAGAGCCTTTCCAGGGCCCAAAGACACAAATCAGCTTGTTTCTTCCTCATTGCACCCTGCACGCTCAGTTTCCTCCACAGGGAAGAAAGGAGAAAGAAACATAAGCTGCTCACCACAAAATGACATGCTTTTCATTCCTCTAAAATGTGGCTCTCCATTTCCTGCTTTTCCATTTCCTGCTTGTGAGCTGAGTCTTTTTTCTTCCTTCCATTAACGTCAATTAATGTCATTTAATTTTAATGGTGTTTCAGGAGGAACAGTGATAAGCGATACATATTTGATGAATATTTATTTACTTTGAAATTTAACCACTGTTAATAACAGCGAAACTTCTAGGTTTGCATAGGGCTTTTCTTCCTAGAAGTTCAAAGTACATTTAAAAATATCAGCTCAAAGAACAAAAGGAAAATGTCATTATTACCATTTTCTTTTTTTTTGTACGGGGGAATGAACTTGGGTCCTTATGCTTGCAAGGCAGGCATGGTGCCACTGAGCTACATCCCCGGCTTATTGTTACCATTTTTAAACTTAGATAAAGTGAAGCTCTGTGAGATATGAGAAACTCTGCAAACTCTAGAGCATAATCTAAGGCCCCTGTCTCACGATCTTCTGATTTTCTACTGCCAGAGCCACCTTGGGCACTGCAATTTACATTCCAGTTTTCTACCTTTAATAAAAATTCTACCTATATAACTCAATTCGGAATACCTAGTTGAGCCTTCAGAGTAATGTAATGAGTAATTTTCAGCCCTCAGTGTAATTTTGCCCATGCTTTTCAGGAGCTCAACTGGTCATTTAACCAATTTGACCACCATCATTTACAAGCTTTGGTTCATCATTTCATAACTGAATTTTAATATATTTCACAAAATGAAAAAATGTCTAATCCAATCACCGAGAGAGATATTTGGGGCTTGGAAAATGCTTGCGAAAAGAAGAGTTAAGGGAGAAAAAATTGAATCAGTTGCTTTCTCCGTTTCTCTCCTTTTCTTCCCTTAAGTACTCTCTTGTAGTCATGGTCATAGAGAAGGTCACGTTCATGTAAAATACTTGTATATTTGCCACGAGAAACAACATTAAAAGCAAAACTTGCTGTCTCTCAGTCCTACTTAGGGTGAAAACACAGTGGTGCTTCCTGTCCTGCAGTGGATCGGTCACACAGAACGTCTGAGTGGCCATGTGTCAGTGCTCTGTCATAGAAGAGGTGGGATCCATAGGAGTCACAGATCATGGCTCACCTTGGTGATTTTTCAGGACTAAGATCCTCAAGGGGAGAAATAACTATGAGGATAGAAAGCTGAGGTGAACAGATATATAGATAAGCAGGTCTTTGGATTATAAATGATAGAAACCAAACTCACTTTATCTTAAACAAAAAAGGACATTTATCAAAGGAAGCGTCTTTCCCACATCCCAGCCAGAACTGGGGGACACAGTAAGCCACGGAAGTAGGTGAGCATCTGTCTGCCCAGGCCATCCCTGTCACAAATCAGGAAGCGTGAAAGCCATCCATGCTCAGCTTCACATTTGAGAGTCTGCCTATGGAAAGAGACGAAGTCTGGGACTTCCCAGGCCATGCCTGCGAAGGAAAGTGTTTGGTCCACCTGGGGTTGATTGCTATAACTAAATCATTGTGCTTATGCTGCCTTGCAGTAACCATGGGAATAGCGAAGGTGGAAGAGCTTCTAAGGGAAGGAGTGCTGGCCTACAAAAGCAATGTTTCATACAGCCTGACTCCATCCCCAGTATGGTCACTAGGAAATCTTACAGCCAGGGAAGACAGAGGCACTACTGGCTACTGCTTGTGTGCCCAGAGCCAAGGGGAACCCATGCTGAGACAGGCAGTGCAAGGAGACCTTAGGCCAGATGTGGGCAGCCAGAGCCCAGAGTTCAGATATTGAGGACAAGGAAACAGCAAGGGGAAAGCAGTGCTGGCCAAGGCTGCAAGCAGGGTTCTTGGTGGGACTCTGAAAATCTCAAGAGGCTCATGAAGCAGGTACAGTGTCCATTTAGTGGTCAGGACCTAGGAGGAACCAACTTTGCCTCCAATCATAACCCCTTCACTACGCTCATCCTGGTGAGGCTGCTGGCCCATGGTGGGTGGGTGGGGACCGAGAAGCCCAGGGCCCCATGATAGGGAAATGGGATATTCAGGTGGCTCTGCTGATGTGGGGACTGAGCCCACTGCTCTTAAAGGTTTGATGGACAAACAAGGAGCCTCTCCTCAAATGTTTTCTAGACACAGGTTCATTCGCTGTGATTTGTTACCCAGGAAACCAAGCAACCACATAGAAACAGTAAGGGCCAAATGTCAGAAATAAGAGTTTCATCCATAAGTGGAAATTATATTAAAATGCTGTGACTTTCTGAAAAGCGTTCACACAAAGGGAGTGACAGAAAAGGTGATGCTTTTTTCCCACGAGGAGACTGAATATGTCTTATTTACAATTACCCAGGAAACAACAATGAATATGGCAAGGTCTTGCCATTCCTGAGGCCCCCGGCAGTGCAGCGTGAGGGATGATTTCTCATCTTGGGCAGAGAAGTTCTTAGTCCAGGAGCCTGGGAAAACCTTTTCCATTGCAGGCTCCTGGCCCACCACTCTCCTGCCGGAAGCAGTGGGCTATGCAGCATCAGCCAGATTGGAGAAGGGGGTCCTAGAGTCCCAAGGAGCCGCCTGCTGTGAAATGTAAGATTGGTCAAAGTATTAATCTGGAGTCAGCCCTGAGCACCATAAGGAACAGTGTGGCCAAGATGAGACAAGGGAAGTGGCACAGCCTCATGGACAGCTGGGTTTCCCAAGATGGGGAAGAGGGAAGGAAGCAGCGGTCCCACAGTGCCAATGCCCTGCACCCCTCTCCCACCTGCATCCTCCGTAGCGCCATGCCCAGTCATTGTTGATTCGACAACTGCACTCCTGCCAAGCCAAAGGCAACGTCTGGAGACACAGAATCAGACGTAAAACTTATTATAAGATTATCCATACTTAGGTGGGTTTTGTTCAATTGATGGAAGGTCTCTTTAGAACAACGACTACCTCCCCGAGCAAGGAAGAATTCTGAAAGCAGCCCGCCTTTGGGACTGCAGCTCTTCCCTGGATCTCCAAGCCTGCCAGCAAACCCTGCAGAGCTCCACAATGGCTGGAGCCAGTCCCGTAACCCTGTAACGAAATCTCTCTCTATGTACCATGTGTACTTATCCTGCTGATTCTGCTTCTCTGGAGGACCCTGATTAATATCAACATTAATCCCAGCAAGTGATGGTGGTGGTGTGGACCAGGGGATTAGCAGAAGAGTCAACGAGAAATGGACTAAGGGTGATTTACAAGATCTCCTGAAACTCTCCTGAGAGAAAGAAAAAGGTTAAGGATGACTCCAAGGTTATGTAAAATTTCTACAGAGTCGCAAACATGAGGAAGCCACAGAAAACAGAATGAATTCTATTACAAACAAGCAAACAAACAAACAAAGACAGTGTGTTGCCGTACATCTTTACTTCCAGCGTTCTGGGAGGCTAAGGCAGGAGGAAAGCAAGATGGAACCAAGCCCAGACAACTTAGCTACTTAGTAATATCCTGTCTCAATAAAGAAAGACAGAGAGACAGAGAGAGAGACAGAGAGAAGAGAGAGACAGAAAGAGAGAGAGAGAGAGAGAGAGAGGGTGAGTGAGCACTAGGAATATAGCTCAGGGCAAAGACTCACTCCCTAGAACTGAAAACAACAAGAGCAAACAAAACAAAACCACCAAAAGCATATACACAGTCAGTCATCCAGATCAGCAGGTTCTACACCCACAGATTCAACCAAGTTCTGACTGAAAATGGTTGAAAAAAATTTCATCTGTATTGAATATGTACAGAATTTTTTCTTGTCATTATCCCTTAAACAATACTATATAACATCTACTTACAGAGTATTTTCATTGTATTCTAGTACCATAAGTACTACAGAGATGACAAGGTATACAGAGGAGATGTGTGTGTTCCATGTAAATACTACGACATTTTATATAACGGACCTGGGTATCTCAGGATTTTGGTATTCATGAAGAGTACTGGAACAGTTCCCCATGGATACCAAGGAATGATGGCATGGAAAAAGAATTCTTTAAAAAAAAGAACCTGTAAAATATCTACTACTAAAGTTAACAACAATATTTTTAAGTCATAAGAAAATAACTTTGACACTCTATGGGAAATCATAAAACATGATTAAAAAATGAAACATAAATATTCAATATTATAAAGATGTAAGTTCTCACTAAAATAATACATAAATTCAGTAATTTCAATTAAAAGAACAACTGCATTGGGAAATGTATGAATTTCCTAGGGCTGCTGTAATAAAGTACCACAAACTAGGTGACTTAAAACAATAAAGCATCACTAGTAGAGAATTGGTAAAACTCGGAGTTTCCTGGATGGTATGCGGAGGGCAGTGGTATCCCATAGAGGAGTTACAGCTGCCTCTCTTGGTGGATGCTTCCCTACAAGGATCCTTTGAAGGTGGCCCCAAGAAGCAGGATCTGGTGGTGTGTGCTGTAGCTGGGCAGGCAGCGGATACAGAGAGCAACATTTAGCTCACACCACACCACCCTGATGTTCTGAGTCAAGGCCCAGGGCTCACCGCGCCAAGGAAGGAGTGGTTATGCAAGGTTGTGGGAAGGGTGGGTTTCCAGACAGTGTGGTTTCAGTGGTGGCATCAAAGCTATCTTCATCTATTTGGGATATTTCTAGCCATTTGGGATAATGTATCCATCCCATGGTGTGCATGGTGATTACAGGGCAAGTGTTCCTACAAATCAGTATGGCACAGTTTGGCAGAAATTCAAATAATTCTGAATGGGTTTGAAACTCATTTGCCTTATTAGAAGTCATTTTCCAATACTGCATTTACAAGAAAGGAAAAAAAGCACTCCCTTCTTTAAGTATGATTTCAGTTGTAAAATTGTGTGATTGAAAATATGCATTTAAAATTTTTTATCATCAACTTGTACATTTCTCACCAATATTGACTAACAGAAATGTAAAAAAAAAATCCACTATTTAAAAAGTCTTCTTAGAGACTTCCGCTTCCTGCCATAATGGATTAAGTGGCAATGAATTAGCCCTCCTGCATCAAACAATGATAGAGCTGAACAAAATAAATGAGACAACTCTTCAGATACTGGACAACAGGCAGCTTGGGAGGCAATCCCCAAGAGGAGGAAGATTCAAGAATGAGCTCTTGGATCGCCTTAGTTTGTTGCTGGGGCACTCTCCAAACTATGGCATAGGTGGAGCCCAAGCAGGGCACAGCGGTCTCTCTGCCCTTGGAGGTAGAGTCCATAGTGCAAAGCTGCTCCTTAAAAAGGAGTTTGCAGGAAGCACATGCAAGCAAGCAGAGCTGAGGAAAGAACGGCTCCCTAATTATCTGGCCAAACATTAAGCTGCACACAGGCAGGGAGAGACCTTGCAAGGTCTGACCAGAAATAGCTGCTGAAAAGACGTGGGCGGAACAGATTCCAGAAGCTGCACAATAAAACAGGAGTCCCAACCACCATGGAGATGCATCACTGAACTCCCCGGGCACTAGCAGACAGCCCCAAAGCCCAGGCCTTCAGTTAAATATGCCTGAGCCCCAGAAAAGGGCTACTTCAGACCATGGATTGGCAAACTGATGAGGTCAAATCAGGCTGGTCAAATCGGGCGGGGTGGTCTGCTGTTGTACACCCTGCAAGCTAAAAATGAGTTTTATATTTTAGTGAAGAAATGTATGCAACAGAGACCATAAGTGATCCACAAAACCTCGTTATTTACAGTAAGTGTGCCAACCTCTGCTCTGGGCCCATCATAATAAATCTTCAAAACAAACTCAATCTTGGCAGTCATCGCGGTGACAGATGTTGCCACCAGAGAGCCCAGCAAAGATGACTGTGGGTATGAACCTTCGGAGAACAAACCACATCCAAAAGCACAGGCGACCACAGGCGACAAAAGCAAAACTTGACAAATGGGAGTACATCAAATGAAAAAGCTTCTGCACAAAAAAAGAAATATATCAAAAAAGTAAAGAGACACTACAGAACAGGGGAATATCTGCAAACCATTCATCTGAAGAAGGCTTAACATCCAGCACACATAGGGAACTCAGATAACTCAACATCAAAACGATAATAATCTGATTTTAAAATGAGATAATTTTCTAGTAAGGCTAGCTAAAAAGGCTGACCTCAGAAACAGCAAGTAAAACAGCAGTTTCCAGAGACGGAGAAGCATGGGGTAGAGGAGGAGACTGGACAGATGGAGAGGATGGCTAGCAGACACAAGGGTACAGGTGGATAGGAGGAATCATTTCTAATGTTCTACAGCACAGTAGGGTAACCGTGGTTGGCAACACCTAACTGTGTATTTCAAAAGCTAGTAGAGAGGAATTAAAATGCTTCCAACACAAAGAAATGAAAAATATTTGAGGCAATGGAGATGTCATTTACCCTGATCTGATGATTACACATTGTATACATGTATTAAAATATCACACTACACCATCTAAATATGTACAATTATGGTGTCAATTAAAATAAAAAATACATTAAAAACACAAAACATGCATAAATGGTTGTCATTTGGATTAAAAAAGATAATGGAAATGCAGCATTTAGCAAAAGGTAAGACAAATATTTTGTCATACAAATGTTTAGCTTTTCCTTTTTTTAATATGGCTTTTTAAAAAAGTTTTAAATAATAATGTCCTAACTGTCTCCTACTAAATTATAATCTATTTTTATATAGAGTCAGAAAATAAAAATGTAAGTAGAGGTTATAGGAAATGGATTAGGCTTCTTCATCTTTGTAATTTTAAATACCTTATCAGTATAACTATGTTGTTTATGAGCTTCTTAGTTATAAAATTAACAAAATAATATCTAAAATAAAGGAAGAGACTTAACATAAAAATATCTCAAAACCACTGAGCTGACCCATCAAAAAATATTTTAAAACATCAAGTTAATCTATCAAAAATGAACTTGTAATCTTATTGGTTGATCATGGTTTTGTCCCACCTCATGCCTACCTGTAAACTTCCACTGGGTCTTATAGCTTTGTCCCACTTTGTACCTGGCTCACAACATGGCTCTGCTGTTTAAAACATCTTTGAAAAGTGGGGTGGGCAGGCAACCCACTTTCCAGTCCTCCTTTTGTCTTTCTTTGACAGAGCTATCTTTCTCTCAATAAATTTTTCCTACTCTTAAAAAAAAAATGAACTGTTTGCAAGAACAAAATTCAACATTCTGAAGGAAGAGAAAAAGCCTTAAAATCCATACTCTTAAACCACTGCATATACATGTTCAGCACATTACCAAAATTTCACAGATAAATTTACTAGAGAGCAAGTTTCCAAAGACCAAAATGAGCAAGAGACATTAACAAAAGACACATGGTAAATTCACTGGCCAAAATAAGGTCAATGGGTACATTGAAGAGGATAATAATTACAGGAGAGTAAAACACATTAAATATATTTCAATCTATGAGGTAATGAGTAACCTTCACGAAAACCTAATTGACCACTTCTACAGAATTTTACAGGACCAATTTATTAAATCTTGAATAAATAATGAGAAAAAAATCAAACACAGTAAATAAGCAGTATCACTTCTATATGAAAGATGAAAACTAATAAATGATGAAAAAATTGAAAAATTATAATATCATCATTTAGCAAGTTCCAATGCATGAACAAATCTAGGCATTGCAGATTAAAATTTGCTGACATCACAGAAAGAGAGATGACCAGAATGGACATGACTCTTTATGAATGAGCAAAGCAATGAGAAAGAACTGGAGCTGATCAGGTTTCGAAATCCTATTGCTTACTGCAGCTCATACATAGGACAAGGAAACATTTTGACTAGCACCAAAAGCAGACAATGACTGAATCCATATGAGGACTATAGTGCCAGGTTCTTTAACTCTAGGAAAAAGGGTGGATAGAAATTAAAAGGAACAAAAAGACTCTTAAAAATAAACAAGACTAAACCATAGTGTTTGGGGATGTACATTTAGTAATGAAAAAATAATTGAGCAGCAGAGGGTACATGGTCCTGAAACACGTGGAACATTTACAAAAACTGACCACATTTCAGGCAATAAAAGCAAGATTTACCAATGTTAAAGGTTTGAAACAGAAAGGGCATGGTTTTAAGCAATAGTATAATTAAGCTAGAACTACAAAAATATTAGAAAAATCTATGCTTGGAAATTAAGTATTATGCTTCTAAACAAGCTATGAGTCAAAGAAGAGATCACAGTCAATAATAGAAAATAATTTAAATGGAATGATCACATCAAAACTAATGGGATACAAAAAATGTTGTTTAGAAGGAATTTAATAAGCTTGAAAACATTAATTAGAAAACAATCAAAGCTGTAAATTAATAACCTAGGCATCCATCTCAAAAATTTAGAAAAAGACCTGCAAATTAAATCTCCAGTAGAAAGAAGGAAAGAAATAAATGAATTAAGAACAGAAAGTAATGGAATAAAATTCCAATATACAATAAAAAAGGATGAATAAAAGCAAAAGACAACTGCTTAAGTAATAAAATTGAATCTTATGATTCTAGACATCCACCCAATCCTCATGCACTCCTATGTGGGGCTTGTCTTAGCTGGTTGGATCTAGGATTTGTGATACTGGGGTTAAGGGTGTGTGGTACTAAATTAGTTCTCTGATTGGTTTAGTATAGTTCTGGGTATGGATAATGGGAAGGACCACTCTGGGTGTGGGTGGCACCACTCAAAAGGCTTGTAGCTTGGATGGGATAAAAGGAAAGGGAGGCTTATTTTGCTACCTACTGCCTCCTGTCTGCTCTGCCATGGACTGTTTCTCCTCTGCAATGCTCCTCTGCCATGTCACCCTGGTTAGAGCCAGCCAATTATGAACTGAAACCTCTACAAACTGTGAGCTGAAATAAACCCTTTTTTTTTAAATTGGGGTTGTAGGGTATTTTGTCTCAGCAAAGAGAAAAGTAACTAAGACAGTTAAGTCTATGGTACTGATGAAAGTATATCAAAGGCATAGAAAAGTAACATCAGAAATGGAGATACTACTTAAGCTATTACAAACATCAGTAAGATGATGAGAAGATATTATCAACAGTTTATGAGAATATATTTGAAATTTTATATAATATAGAGGGCTGCTTAGAAAAATACAACCCACTGAAACAAATAACAAGATGAAATACTGAATTTGAATATATTTTAACTATTAAAAGAGTTGAATCCATAATTAAACACCTTCCCCAGCCCAGATAACTTCAACAGTGAATTTTATTGTACATTCAGGAAGAACTACTACCAGCCTTACATGAACTCTTCCAGAGGACAGAAGATGAACTATTTCTCACTGTGTTTTATAGAGACAACATAAACTCTGACAAAATTCTTATAATAAAGGAGAATCGCAGGATCATCTCTCTCATGAACATAGATCCAAAAGTGTTAAACAAAACCTCAACAACTGTGACATAAAATCAAAAAAGAAAAAGAACAAAAAAGAAAAGTAATATTTATGGAAGTAAATTAAATATATATATGAAAAAAGATAAAATGTCATGACCACATAAGTTTGGAACCATTATGTTTATCCATGGCAGATGGAAAATACATTTTATAATCATTGCAAATGATGGAAATGATATAATGGTGTTTAATGGAGTGTTCATGATTTTTTAAAAATTTAGCACACTTGGAACAGGTATTTTGGATAGTAAAGGTTGAGCATCCCTAATTCAAAAATTTGAAATCCAAAGTATTCCAAAACACAAAACACTTTCAGCACTGACACAATCCCACAAGTGGAAAATTCCATACCTGACCTATAAGGTAGGTCTCAGTCAGAATGCAGGGACACTAAAAATATTATATATAACTACCGTTAGGCTAGGTATATAAAGTTTACATGAGACATACATGAATTTCATGTATAGAATTGGATCCCATCCCTAAGAAATCTCATTATGTATATGCAGATATTCCAAAATGCTGCTGGCCCTAAGCATTTTAGATGAGGGATACTTAAGGTGTATTTACTGCTACATAAACTCCTGCAACCTCAGCCACTCAAAAGCATTTCCCTTGGTCGTGAGTTCTTTGGGTCAGGATTCTCAGAACACAATGAGATGGATTCTATCTGCTCTACGACATCTGGGCCTCTCATGGGAAGACTCAGTGGTCAAGGTGACCTGCCATCTCTTCAGTGTCACCTCTTAGAACTTGCCATCAGCCTCACTTGGCTGTGGCTTCTTGGCCATTCTTTTTCACTCACCAAGGAGCTCAGGCCTCCCAGACTGGCTCTGACTTGTGTCCAGAGCCTTCTTAACCCACTTGGCTTAGATGCTCACCTTTGTCAAGCTGCCTCTCAGTGAGGACTTCCTTGGCCATTCTATGAAAAAACTAGAATCTCCACCCAGTGCCTTCTCCAATACCCTTTCTGTCTTTTTTCATCATCTTCTAGTGTATTTTATACTTAAATTATTTGGCTCAACTTTTCTTCTATGCCTCCCCTGACCAGAATGCAAACTGCATGAGTGCAGTTCTCTTCTGTCTGATAAATTCACTGCTGAACCTCCAGAGTCTAGCCCAGTGATAGTGAACCTTTTAGAGATTTCGGTGATACAAACAGTCTGCTGTGGCACACGTGTCATAGATTGCCAACTGGTCTAGCCTATCTTCTGGCATGTATAAGAAGGCAGTCAAGTACTGTTGACCAAACCTGTGGGTGAATGAGTGAATGGGTGGTGTGGGGCACAACATCACAATGGTAGGGAGTCACTGGCATAGAGAGCTTAGATGAAATAGAGTTGTCCCTACAGATGTGCACATTCTGCTGCATCCATAGATCCAACCAACCACACCAGGCAAATATTCAGGAAAAAAGTGCAGAAAGTTCCAGAAAGCAAAATTTAAATTTGCCATGTGTCAAACACTACGGTGAATCCATGCAAAAGCAGTGAGGGGTACACAGGCACACACTGTTGGCGCCTCTCTCTAACTCATGGACCCTCAGGCCAGTCCAGCACTCCTTGCTTGAGTACTGTTGATCTGGAGTCTCTTTCGTGTACTATGATGTTGGGCTGAGGACGGCTGTGTCCACAGTGAACACATGCACGAGTCCCTGAACAATATAGTATAACAACCACTCACGAGCACTTGCACTCCGTGAGGTGTTGTCATCCAGGGATGATTTATGGGGCAAAGGAGGATACGTGCAGGTCATATGTGAATGCTACATCATTTTCACACAGGACTTGAGCATCTGAAGATTTTGTTTCCTGCAGCGAATCTGGGATCCAGTCCTCCACGGATACCCAGGGATGACTGTGTCTGTGCTGTTAAGTAAGCATCACAAACATATACTAATAATGAAAGAAACTAAAAAAATGAGTTAAAATTCCATGTCCTGTGTGCACAGTTACCATGATCTATTATAAGAAAGCAGCAAAGTACAAAACAGAGTCTTTAGCATGCACTTTTTGTTTCCATTTAAAAATAATTTCCTTATAAATATGTGCAGCTACACAATCATCAGTCTTTTGTGGAAGGAGCCAAAGATACTGTTCACAGTGGAAGTGTTAGGGAGGCCTGGAATGCATTTAGCATTTTCCTACACAGTTTGAATTTTCTAATTATGTCACTCATATTTTTATTTTACATATCAACAGATTTTTTTCATGATAAGATTATGGGCTATTTAAAGGAGTTTTTCTTTATCCTTTTTGCTACCAAAGTAATAAACAATTGTCACAAAAGTAGAAAATAAGGATAATTATATTTTAAAGAATTCATTGTTAGTTGGTTAGAAACTGCCTCAAAAATCCAAGAAATCTTCATTTATCAAATAAAAATCAGAAAACATTCAGTATTTTCTATCTTCTAAGATAGAAATACTTTTACGTATGTCTTTAAGGTTTTCAGCAACAAAAATTTCAGATAATCAGAGCACTTTGTTCCCTACATGCTTGCTTTTATGTAATTTTACTGTAATTTACAGTTTAATAGAGTTTATAGAAAAACGCTTACCAAATGGATAAGGCTTTAAATTTTTTTGTGCTAAAGTTTTATATCTGATTCTATGTCTCCAGATACTGCTTTTTAGTCAGTAGAGGCATGACTTTCAGTTCAGCAGGATCCAACAGGAGCAGCAATTTGGAAACTCTGGTTTTGTGGATTGAATGTTAGGACTCCAGGGAGCCCTTCCATTACGCAAGGACTTAGTGAGAAGGCACCGTCTCCTGTCCTCGCCAGACCCGGAATCTGCTAGCCCTCTGACCTTGGACTTCCCAGCTTCCAGAACTGTGGTCAATAAATGTTCCTTAGATTACTCAGGCTAGGGTATTTTGAATGAACCAAGACACCTTGGATCTTTAGCTTTGTATATTTCACATACATGCTTATGTCTATTTTTTCCTGTGCTTTTGCATTTTTTGATGTTGGCTCAGTTTGTGGTACATTTGTACTCTTCATCCTCACATTGCAAATGCCTGATATGAGACAGTTTGGTAGAGATTTCTTTTCCAATAAGACCACGTGAGAAAAATGGAAAAAGTCATTTTAACAAATACATTTGAACTGGGTGCTGAGGTGTGGTACACGTGTAATCCCAGGTGATTGGGAGGTGAGGCAGAGGGGTGGAGAGTTTGAGGCCAGCTTAGGCAATGCAGTGAGACTCCATTTACAAAAAAGAAGAAGAAGAGAATGGGAGAGGGAAATAGGGGGACAAAGAGAAGGAGGGAAGAATGGAGGGGGAGAAGGAGAAAGGGTGGATTTGCTTACCAGGACAGGAAAAGAAACTATGACATTTACTATGGCTCCAGGGTGCGCATCCACCCATCTTTTCATCTTAGGGTACGGGATACAAAGTCCCCATTCTCTGTCTTGTACTAGCGGTGCCAGGAGCCAGACCAGCAGGTGCAGATTCTGGTGCTGAGGACACATGCCCTTCCCTTATACCGCAGCAATATCCTTAGCAAGCTGAAGGCAAATAAAACTAATTCCACTGGAAGTTGATAAAGCTTAAGTCCATTAAAATCTAGACTACTTTATATTATTATATTATTTATATTAGATTTTCAAACGAATGAGGCAAGAGCTCTCATAGTAGCTTCAAAATGGGCAAATTTGTAACACTGTCTTGCTTGCCAAAAATAATTACATCCCTTTTTTTTTTCCTGCCAACCATGTAAACTTGTTCTCCAGCAAATGGGAAAACAGAGTTGGTACAAACAGAATTCTTTCCAGAAGAAAGAAGAATGGGTTTGGAACCTTGAGCAAATTGTATGGCTCGTCCATTTTGGAACATTCTGCCTTGGAATGCTCCCTGTTTTACTGTTTATTTGTTTAGCTATCATTTATTCTCCAAATTAATTATAAGACACTTATTTCCAAATGCCACAATAATCAAGGATTGGCATCACATCCGGGATCATTTCTAATGGCGCACAGTCGTCTGCTGAGCATCCTGATTGGCTCCATGGGCTGAGGCTCTCACCAGTGACCAGACTGACGGGCTCTAGGATGTCCAGGGGAAAGTCACCCACAGGCCCTGTTTTAATCCTGGTTCCCAGCCTGTGGTGTTATGGGGACAGAGCAGAACCTTTAACAGGTGGGGCCTAGTGGAAGGACATTAGGTCACTGGGGACATGCCCTTGAGAGGGATATGAAGACGCCATCACCTTCCTGTGTCTCTATTTCCCAACCGCCATGTGGTGAGCAGCTTCCACTGCCATGTCCTCCCACCATGATGTGCTCCTTTGCCACAGGCCCAAAGCAACAGGGCCAAGAGACCATGGACTGAAACCTCTGAAACAGTGACCCCCCCAAATCCTTTCTTTCTTTTCAGGAGATCGTCTAAGGTATACTGTCACAGTAATAAAAAGCTGACCAACACAAAAGCTTATTGTTCTGAGCAGATTTGGAGGGCTTGCTTTTCCTAAAAGCCATTTTGTGAGGTCAAGTGTTCCTTGGCCATGTTTTTTGCAGCACTATTTAAAACAGTCAACATGCATACTCAACTGAGATGTTCATTGATAACACTGGAATGTTACTCAGCCATAAATGGTGCTGCTGTCACTTGCAGTGACTTGGATGGAACTGGAGGACATGATGTTAAGTGAAATGTATCAGGCACAGAAAAAGAAATTCTACAAGATCTCACCCAAATGTGGAGTCTACACAAGTTGATCACATAGAAGAAGAGACTAGAATGGTGGTTACCCAATGTCAGGAAGGGTAAGGAAGGTGGGGGAAGAGCTGGGTAACAGACACCAAAACATTTTTGTATAGGGGCATTTAATTTTAATTTTCTATTGTATGATAGGGAAACTATAGTGTAAAATTATACACCAACATAACTAGAAAAGAAGGTTTTGAAGCTACCAAACATAAAAATGATATAATATTTGAGAAGATGAAAGTAGTAATTACTCTGGTTTTAGCATTATACTTGCATAGACACACATATATAAACTATAATACTTCACAAATAATTATAAATATTACATGTCAGTGTAAAAGTTTTTAACATTTTAAAGAATTCTCCTGTTTCAGATGTGTTAAATTTGAGATGCCTACCAGGCGTCCATATGGAGACATTGCCTGGGCAGTTGGGTATGAGTCAGGTGCCCAAAAAAGAAGCCAGACTAGATAGAAACAGCATTTAAAGGCAGGGGTTTGGTTGAAATAACACTGGAGAGAGAATGCAAATAGAGAGGAAGACGCAGGATTGGGCCCTGGAGCGTCTCCCTTGTTATGAAGAAAGCCAGGACTGGCTGACACAGGGCAGCTGATGAGGGAAGGGAGAACCTGAGGCTCTACTGAGCTGGCAGCCACAGGGAGAGGATTTTTCAAGTGATGCTATCAGATCAGTTAAGAGGAACCTAAGTCTGGTTGGTTGGATTTGGAAATATGATGGCCACAGAGACCCAGGAAGGGAGCCGGGCTTGCTGACAGTGCCGTAATTCTTTGAGGGTTGGTGGTGGTGCTCCTTTGGGAGGAGGTGATGCTGCCTGGGGCATGTTGGGCTGGGCCAGGCCCTTCCCTGAGGCCCACAGCACAGTGGAGCCTGAGCCCTCAGAGGTAAGAGTTCGAGTCAGCTAACGGAGAGGCCTCCAGGGCCAGGCTCAGGGACCCAGGAGGTGGAGGAGGGCATCCAGCACATTAGGTTTCCTACAGAGGGGGCTTGGGGTGTGAGCAGAGCACTTGAATGTTCAAGGAAACAGCAATCCTACTTGCGGAAGCCTTGAGGGCCTAAGATACTCAGTTTTACAGAGAAGGAAAAGAGATGCTCTTTTTCATGGGAAAGATATATAGATATAGATGATATAGATAGATACATCAAGTTTAGAATATCGTATGACAGTGCCTTAGTTTCAATTAACTTTCAGCATTCATTTCTAAAAACATGAACTTTTTTAAATCAGTTTTTTATATTCATCTTGACTTTTTTCCCCCAAGAACAAATTGCATAAAAGTACCTAAAGACCTACAGGGAAAAAAATCAGCAAGCATTTTTTTTTTATTTTTAAGTTTGCTTGACAAGCATCCAACTGTTTAAAGCAATGTTTCTTTCTAGCTTTGCACAGGAAATTAGAACATTACTTTCAAATGTATTTCTCTGCTAAAACCATACAAGACACACTATCCTTCATTTTGTACAAAAACCACCTGACAATTGATTACATAGAATCAAAGTTTAAACAGTCAAGTTGTTTTGTTTTTTCCAGTACAAGGGATCTAACTCAGGACCTTGTGCTTGGGAGGCAGGTGCAGTGCCACTGAACTAAATCCCCGGCCCAACAGCCAAGTTTTATAAGTTGACCATATATTATTTTTAAATTTTTTAACTCATTAAGTGTATTGTACCTTTTAGGTATACAATATGATGACATTCATCATTGGGAATTTGTACCATTACATGATGTATCTTGGTTCTTATTTTTCCCCATTCCCCTGCCCTCCCTTCAACCCCTCCACCCCTCTCTATTTACAGAGACTTTGTTTCCATGTTTTTTCCTTTTCTCATATTAGTCAACAAGTCAATGTGAATGTTTACATTATCTGAACAGATGGATCATTCTCATTATTTTCTATCATTATTTTCATTTGATACTGAAAAATTGAGAAAATGCTGGGTGGTTTGCAGATCAGATACTCCACTGGTATTTACAATCAAACTACAGTACAAAAATAAAGACCCAATAAATACGGGAAACTTCAATGAATAGACACTTCTTGAAAGAAGTACAAATGGCTGAGGAGTACTATGTGAAAATTGTTTGGTGTCTTTGGCCTTTAGCAAAAGGCCAATCCAAACAACACTGAGATTCCATCTTAGTCTAGAAAGCATGGTTATCATCAAGAACCCCTCAAAACAACAAATGCTAGTGAAGTTGTAGGGGAACCCTTCTACAATGTTGAAGGGAATGTAAACTATTGCAACCACTATAGAAAACAGTACGGAGATTCCTCAGAAAACAAAAAATACAGATTCCATTTGACCCAACTATGCCTCTTCTAGGTATCTTCTTAAAAGAGTCAAAGACTCTTTTAAGTCAATCTTGTATTACAGTGATACATGCATACCCATGTTTATTGAAACATAACTCAGCTAAACCTTGTAAGCAGCCTACATGCCCATCAACAGATGAATGAATAAAGAAAATGTGGTATGTATACACAATGGAGAACTACTGAGCCATAAAGAAGGATATATTTGAATCATTTGTAGGAAAATGGATGTACCATGAGACCATAATGCTAAGTGAAATAAATCAGACACAGAAGGTTAAGTACTACATGGTCTCTCTTATATGAGAAACCCAAAGTATAAGAAATGTAAAGAGGAAAATAAAAGATGATTGGAAACAAGGAGATAAACTACGTGGAGATGAGAAGGGGGTGTAGGGATG
Organism: Heterocephalus glaber; assembly: GCF_000247695.1. The sequence continues at coordinate 2,440,957 of NW_004624768.1, forward strand.
AGGGGAGATAGAAGGGAAGGGAGAAGGAGAAGTAAAAAGAATGGAGATATGATACGTATATGTATTATTCCCCCATTGTGAATGTATTTGTTATACATCACAAACCTATACTAGCAAAAAGAGAAACAAGCAAACAAAACAAAACAAAGAACCAAAAAAATCCAACTGCAAGACTTTGGATGTTTGGTACATAAATACAGCAAAAAATATATAAATGAAGAACTTAGATTAAAAGAGAAAAAACTGACTATCCCATTATATGACTGATCATGTTCCATAAAATCCACTATGTTGAGGCCCAGACCCTCATGGTAACTGTATTTGCAGATAGAGTCTTCAGGAGGAAATTAAGGTCAGGTGAAATTACAAGGGTAAGGTCCTAGTTCAGTGGTGAGGAACTCATCGCACGTAGGTTGTTTTTCTTTTAAGACAAAAGATTTTAATGTGTGAGTTGTTTTTTCTAAATTAGAACGTCAGAATTCAGGTTTAATGGGCCGGGGATTTAGCTCAGTGGTTCCGGCGCCTGCCTCACAAGTGCAAGGTCCCAAATGCAATCCCCAGTACCAAAAAAAAAAAAAGTATTCAGGTTTAATTGCAGTGTTGGTGCTTTGTGATAAATAAGTGAGTTTGGGTTGCAGCTTGGGCACTTGACTCTAAAAGCTTCACCATCTCAGAATTATCACCATTACAAGAAGATAAAAGAGAGACGTCTGTCTGTCTCTGTGTCTGTGTGTATGACTCTCTCCTCCATCTTTCTCCAGAACTGTAAGAGAGCAAGTTTAGTTTCTTAAGTACCCCAGTCTGCAAGATTTTGTTATAGCAGCCGGAGCTACGACATCTAATTAAGGACTTTCCTTTTCTCTCTCTCCTACTTCCCTCCCTCCCTCCCTCCCTTTCTATTTTAAAAGAGAAACAATATGTCAGGTTATAATATCAACAAACAAGTAAACATGTTTGCTCTATCTATGATTTTGCTGGGAGACAAACAATTGAAAATCGAGTAAATTTCTTTTCTTAAAATGCCTGTCTACAGATTCTTCACGATGAGCTCAACAGCCCTAACAGGAATCGGGACCGTCTCAGTGATCATTTTGAAAGTATAACGACCTCTTTGGTCATTTCCAATAAATTCACTCCTGGTAATGACTGGTCAAGGGCCAGGCAAACCAGAGACCACCACGTGGTGTCACACTGAGCCTGACCTTGGGAGACACCAGGCTGCCAGCCACCACCAGCCAGGGATGCGACCCGACCCTCAACTCCTCAGACCGAAGTTTCTTCCTCAGCAACCCAGGAATCAGAACTGTCCTGCAGGTCACTGGGGAGTGAGCAATCCACACAGGTCAAGCTCCCGAGGGGCTCATGGCACAAAACAGGAACTATTTCTAGAATATTGGCGAAGGAGTTCAGAACACCACCCCAAATAGGCTGCTCTTACATATCTAGTATTTTAGGTTAAAGTGCCTTCTGTTCTAAAAAACTGAGCTCTCTAATCTCCTCTTTTCTTCCTGAAAACAGGAGATAAAAATTTTCAAGTGCAAGATGCCCTTCCTGTACTGGGGGAGAGGAAACGTTATTCCACAGGGAGTCATAGCTGAGAGAATTCGGCACAAACAATCTTGTTAAAATAATTATCTTCCTTTAGCTTCCCCACATATTTTTCTACAATTGCCTCTTTGTTCATCCTAGGATGAAATCATTTGGGTTTCTCTGAGCATCCATTTCCTTCTGTGGGCTTTCCTGTCATGTAAATCTTTCGTTAAATTTGTGTGCTTTTCTCCTGTTAATCTGTCTTACATCAGTTCAATTCTCAGGCCCAGCTGAAAACTCTAAGGCACTAAGAGCGTAGAGGTAAAATTTGGCTTCTGCTTCAATTCAGAGCACTGTATCAGAAGGTGTTCAGAAAGAAGTCATTAATTTGAGCATAGTAGCTATCCGAATAATGCCATTTAAAACATGTCAGTGCTTACAATTCCAAGGCCCACTCACTGGTTTCACTGTTCTCGTTACTGTCACAGGAATCCATTTTCATTCTGTGGAATCACCTCTCTCACTTTCTCTCAGGATCTAGGCCGAGACTCTCTGGGTTCAAATCAAGTAAATGGCAACTGTCCAGTCCACACCTCAGTTCCTCATACAATGCCTATCACATAGAGAAGGGGTGAGGCTTTCCAAACTAACACAGGGCCCATGGCCCATCCAGTCATGCCTGGCACATGGTGGCCCTTAGTAACTGTTTACACTGCCTTGGGCTGTGACCAACAGTGACCAAGGGAAACACAGGGAGGTGGCCCTGTATGCCCCCAAGGGCTGCTTCCATGCAGGAGACACTATTTTATTCAATTTTCAATCCCTGTGACCAAATACCTCAGATAAGTAACTTTTAAGGAAGAAAAGTTCATTTTTGCTCACGATTTCAGGGGTTTCAGCCCAGGGTTGCTTGGCCCTGCAGCTTCTAGGCTGTGGAGAGGCAGCATGTCATGGCGGGAGTGTGTGGCAGAGGGAGCCACTCACCTATGGTGGCTGGGAAGCAAAAGAGGCATAGAGGAGACTGGGGGTCTCAGTATCTAGTGACTCTACTTCCTCTCCTAAGGCCCCACCTCCCAATGGTCCCCCCACCCCATAGTGCTGTGGGCTGGACCCTCTTGGACTCTTCACAGGGTCGTGGACGTGACAGCCATCTTAGGAGCTCCCTGCAGCCACGAAGGACAGAAAGGAAGAGGCACATTGTTCCATTATGGACTAGAAAGCAGCACCAGGAACAGAAATCGGTGGAGAAAAGGAGACAGAATCTGGAGAATTCTCACCAACACTTTCAAATCCGGGGTGACAAGAAACAAGGTGGACACAGATAGCACTCAAAAATTGTTTCTTGAATCCCTTTGGCATAAATGCCCATATGTAGCGAGCAAGGAGCTCAACAAAGGAAAACAGAGTTCAGGGTGATGGGTGGGCAATGCTTGTAGGTGTGGAACCTCCCCTCCCATCTGCCTCAGCCAGGGCAACATTTCACAGGGTCTGGGAAGGAAGACCAAGAATCCAGGGAGTGCTGAGCACTCACGGGGCTTAGTTACCCTCCACCCCAGGTCAGACTATCCACAAAGGCAACTTTCCTGTCGGAAACAGAGCCTCTGACAGGGTCCTCAGTAGGGAGCAAAGGCTGTCAGGGAGAATTCACACACCTCAGAGCTGAGCCCAGGAGTGGAGAGGGAGTGACCACAACATGCGTGACCGTGTTTCAGGTTGTGTAAGCAAACACACCACAGGCAGGCAAACAGAGGGGGCCAGGAGTATGAGAAAGTGCAAACCAGAGCATGCAAATGAGGGGGCAACCAGGAGACAGAAGCTCTCTGTAAGGACTTCATGGAGCCTAGGAAGTAATGAGAATGTAAATCCCAGGCAAAGAAATATTCAGAATGATAAAAGATGAGACCAGAATGAAAAGGTGACTAGAGACAGAACTAAGGAAACCAATTACAGAGTGAGAATTAAAATCTCACCATTGCAAATCTTATAAATAATTTAGAAACATCAGGAACAGAGCAGACATGAGTGAAAATCAAAGTAATGGCACAGGAGGAAGCGTGCGATCTCCACAGTAATTCTGTGGAAGATGGAAGAGATCTATGATAAATTACGATGGAGAGGATTTGTATGAAGATATGGAGTTTTTTCTGAACTCTAAAAGTAAATACTTTGTAATGAAAGACTTCTAATCTTTAGTTTAGTATTAAGTTCAATTTTACTTCTTTTAATTTAAAATAAACACAAATGCTTAAAACATGCACAGAGTCTGGGGTGTAGCTCAGAGTTGGAGCATCGCTTAGCATACGTCAGGCCACGAGTCCAATTCCCAGCACCACACACACAAAAATGAGACAACCACAAAAAATCCCCACTACTCACCACATTAACATTAATGTTAAAAAATGTCTTAGCCAGGGACGATGGCACACACCACCACTGTGAGAGGCTAGAATAGGAGGATTGCAAATTTGATCCTAGCTTGGGCAGCTTAGTGAGAACTTTGTCTCAAAAAAAAAATTTTTTTTAAAGGTTTGAGTATAGCTCTGTGTGAAGGCTCTGGGTTCAATACCCAGTTCTGCAAAAAAGAACAAGACAGTACACAAATAAATAAATAAATAAATAATTTCTTAAAAGCATACATAATATTACTTCTTTATAACTCTAATCTTCTATCATTTTATGATGAAGAGATTGTTGATTTATGGCCACATAATACTAACCTGATCATTTCTGGATGACACAATTCTGAATAATTTATTGTTTTTGTTGTTTATTTCTTTTCTTTTTTTTGGTATGGGGATTGAACTCTGGACCTTGCACTTTCGAGGCAGGCGCCGGAACCACTGAGCTAAATCCCCGGCCCTGTTATATATTTCTTTATTGCTTAGTTTATTAGAAACATGTATCATGCTTTATTTTAAAAAGTATCACCTTATCCCTAAGATAAAGAAAATGATTCAACATTTTTGCAATGAATATGTATTAGATGCTAGTGTGGGCACCAGAGACATGAACCAGACTCAGACTTTACCCTATTGCAGATAAAATCACTGCAGGCTGAAGATTCAAGAAGACAAGGATTAATCTCAATAATTTAATTCCCCAAATGGAAGAGTGACTCAGTAGGAAATACATTAATATTGTGTCGACAGAGTTGGGGAGAATAATCATGTGATCCCCTCTACAGATGCAACAACGGTACATGGAAAATTCACCATTCATTCATGTGAAAAACAATAAGACAGGAATGGAAGAATATGATGTCACATCCAACATGACAGAAATATATCCACAAAGAAGAAATACCAAGCCTCAAAAGCCAGCTTCTTCGTTACAAAGATAATCTAGACTTTTTTGTTGTTGTTAGAGTCTGTCCACTAATCTTCACCAAGTTGAAATAGTCCCGGCAGTTAAAGAAGAAAATTCAACTAGAGACATAAAATTTGTGAAAGAAGAGGTTAAATTATCTTCATTTATAGGGGAAAACATGGACAAAGAGAGACTTTCAGACATTTTAAAATCAATATACAAAACAACGTTGAGTCATACCAAAGGCATCTCCTTCGTACATACAACAGCTGTTATGGTTTAGTTCTAGAATGTTCCCCCAAAGCATCAGGTGTTCAGAGGTGAGGCTTTTAAAGGGTAATTGGTCCACAGGGAGGTAAGTGTGCTGCTGGAGGTGGACCTGGTCAGAAAAGGCAGGTCTCGGGTGTGATCTGGAAGAGGTTATCTCCCTCTTCGCTCCTCCTTTCTCTCTGTTCTAAGGCTGCCATGGGACAAACAGCTGGCCTCTGGGGCAGCCCTTCCACCATGTCCTATCTGCCTTGGAGCCCGATGAGTGTGGAATGAAAACATGAGGCAAAATAAATCTCACTTCCTTTAAGTTGTGGGTGTCGGGTATTCTGTCCTAGCAATCAGAAAGTGACTAAGACACAGGAGCAAAGATCATATGCAGAGTAGCAAAATATACAAATAACTAGGTGTGAATTTGACAAGAAATACCTAAAGCCCTATATGGAAAATGGTGACATGCTCATGAAAGCAAAGAGTAATTTGAACATGTGGGAAGATAAATCACAGTCTTGGCTAAGAAGATTCAACATCAAAGACATGCCAATTCTCCCAAAGTTGATCTACAAATTTAATGCCACATTGATTTAAAAATACCATCATTATTTCTTAGAAGCCAGGCAAATTGATTACACAATTCATTTGGAATAACACCAAGTAAGAATCAATAAAGAAACTCTAGAAAATTAAAGAACAATGAAGAAGGTTACCCCATGGGACATTAAAAAATCTTATAAAGCTGCCACTAGTAAAACCAGGATAGTATTAGTCTATGAATTGACAAACCAATGGAATAAAATTAAAATATACACAATCAGATGCATTTGCCTATGGGAATTTAGTATACGATAAAAGGGTCATTTAAAATCACTGGGAGAAACATGCTCTTTTAAATTATTGGTGTGGATATAAGCAGGTATTACTGTTTTTCCTTGTGGTGCTGAGGACCAAACCAAGGGCCTCAAGCATGCAAGTGAAGTGCTCTGTCACTGAACTACAACCCCAGCTCTAGCAGATACCATGCAGAAAAAGGAAAAATACACATCTGTTACTCATGAATTACAACAAAATTAATTCTAAATAGAAGCGAATGTAAATGGGGAAGGGGGAAAAGGGAAAGAGAGAGAATTCATTTATGTATCAGAAGAAAATATGAAATGCCTCCATAACCTGAGAGTTGATACATGTGTCCTATACAGTAATTTGAACTCCAGAGCAAAAAGAGAACCTATGGATAAGTTTAACAAAATAAAAATCTTCACATACAAAAAACCCACCAGAAGTAAATCAAAAAGACAAAGGATAAACAAGATGAGAGGGAATATGTAACTTATATAAGATAGACAAAGAGTTAATATCCCTCACATATTGGAGTACTAGTCAGCTGTAAACAGGAACAAGAAATGTCTCCATGTTGCTAGGCACAGGCTTATCCCCAGGTCATATCCTTACATTATGAAAACAAAGACTAGGACAGTGTGTAGAGAACATATGTGTAGTGTGTGTACAGCACGATTTGCTTATAATTAACGAAAGGACAGGCTGCGCAAGGCCCTAGGTTCAATCCCTAGCACCCAATAAAACAAAAAAACCTAAAAGAGTGAAAGAAGGGAACAGAAACAGGATAGAGGAGACTAGGATGACACCAGAATTCCCTGAAAATAATGTACAGTTTTGACTTTGTAACAGTAATATTAGTAGAATTATGGAACAAAATTAAATGAAACAGTAAAAAATAACCCTTAAAATCAAAAGCAAAATAAAACAAGTGTATACAAGCCTGGTGGGTTGGCAACTTAACTACAGAGAGTGGTTTTAAAGTGACTTTAAAATACAGCCATTTAACTAGTCATCCTACATAGGGATGTTACAGTTAACAACAGACATGTATACCATAGTGGGCCATGAGATTATAATGGAGTGAAAAATTCCTATTGCCTAGTGAGCTTGTAGCCTTCGTAATGCCACAGCACAATGCACTGTTATGCATGCATTTGTTTTATCGTTGGTGTAAATAAACCTACGGTATTGCCCATCATATAAAAGTATAGTCCATATAATTATCAACAGGACATAATACTTGATAATGATAATAAAACTATTGTTATGCTTTGTATCTAGATGTTTCCCCAAAGTCTTATGCACTCACAAGTGGGGCTTTTCAGGGGTTGCTGGACCTAGGGTGTGATAACTAAATTGGTTTAGCACAGCTCTGGGTGTGGATAACAGAAGGCCCAGCCTGTGAGTGGGCCGCACCACCCAAAAGGCTTGTAGCCAGGAAGGGATGAAAGGGAGAGGGAGGCTTGCTGCTCCTGCCTTGCTACTTTGCTGCCTCCTCTGCCAGGGACTGTTTCTCTCGGTCACACCCCTCTGCCTGCCACCCTGCCTTGGAGCCACCCAGCTATGGACTGAAACCTCTACAGACCGTGAGCTGAAGTAAGTCTTTCCTCCTTTAACACGTGGGTGTCCAGTATTTTGTCTCAGCGATGAGAAAATTAATTAAGACAACTATGTGACTAGTTTACGTATTCATTACATTGTGCTTTTTACAATTTTAGAGTGCAGTCCTACTTAACAAAAACAGTTGACTGTCAGACAGTACGCCTCTGCCTCAGCTATCTTCTGTTTATAGTGTCTTTTGACTGCATCAAGGGGCCATCAGAATGTGTCCTGTCACTAGTGACCTCTACCTGCAGGTCCCTCCACGGGGCTACTTCCTAAGGATCATGGAGGGACATTTGGGCTGTAGCAGCACCTTCTTCGGGTTCAGCAAGGAAAAACAGAAAAGAGAGAGAGGAAGAGACACACAAGAGAAATAACAGCAAAATACAAAAATACAGGCAAGAGAGACACAGAAGAGTCTGAAAATAAAAGCTATTTGATATTAAAAGAAAGTGTTGCACTTCTCGGGCGTGGTCATGGCATGGTGACCATAGCATTCTCCAAAAGGAATCCTTTTACTTTAGAGAGGCATACTTTGGTATTCTGAAATAAAATGCTGTGGTGGCTCGGGCTTGCTTTGTTCATCCAGGGAAAAGTGCTGGGGGGAGGATCGGTGACCAGGAGGGCCAGGAGCGGGTGACACCTGGAGCAAAGTGACAGTAATGGGCACTTGTGGGATTTGATACAGTATTCGCTTCACTTCTGTGCACGTTTGACACTACGCACAAGAAAAGTGAAAAGATGAATGATGTAGTTCAGATTTCAACTCTACTCCTTAGTCACACAGCTAATTTTTTTAAATTTCCTATGTTTTTGGAGGGTCAGTTACTGCGTTTTTTGTTTTTCTTTTTCAGTACCGGGGACTGAACTCAGGACCTTGCTCTTGCAAGGCAGGTGAGGTGCCACTGAGCTAAATCCCTGGGCCCGAGTTACTGCATTTCTAAGAGAACGTTTAAACTGAAGTGATTAGGCAAACTAACAACATTACCAAAGCAAGTCATATCGAAGTTTTTCAAAGGCCAGTTATTTTTTATTTTTTTGCAAATGTAATTCTGCCTTGTTATTAAAAATATTTTATTAAACTAAAACCAAAGTAAGATTTCCAAGGACATCTAAAAGAGGAAGTAAGGAATTAGGCCTTTTGTTTTGATAATCACACAAAATAGCAATGCTAGATGTTTCTGCTCCTACAATTACTGCCAAATTCAAAAACCAGGTACAGTGGAGTTATTCTGAGTAACACCCACAAAACTATATACAGCTACTTCCACAAATATTTAATTTCGGAGACCACAAATGCTAATTCTGCTGTACCTGAAACTTTGTAGACATATTCTGCCTATTGTTCCATTTTTTAAAAGTAACATCTAGATTAGGGTAATTATAAAGTCTCACGCAAATCACTGTTTCCCTCCAAATGTCTTGGCAAATAGAATAATGTAAAAGGAAGAAATATTTGAATCAAAATACTCAGGGAGAGACCTCAAAGCATTACAGAACTCCATCTTTACACTCTTGGGATTTGCATTCAAAGACTCAATCAAATTTAAACTCATCATTTATGCAAAATGGAACATGAATCTCCCATTAAAATTATCATAACTGCTGGCTTGTTAGAATGCTCAAGTGGATTAGACATACTGTGGAGAAACTCAATATTACATCATCCCAATAATGTTTACATATTAGTCCAGGAAAAATGAACAATCACCATGCTATAGACTCGTGTGACATTCATCTTACTGCTGTAGAGGCCAACCCATTTCAGAGAGAAGGCATCACAGCAGCAAGGACCAGAGAAGCACACATGACTGGGTGGAATGATGAGAATTTCCAGTCTTGATCCACAGAAAAAAGCATGAGGTCAAGGCCAGATAATACACTGATGCCCACATCAGGCCTTCTTGAAAAGTGAGTGGCACAAGTATAGCTTTTGCACTGGGGCGTTTCAAGTAATTTTGAAACTGCATGACCTCACCCACAGCTGCCTCTATGGGAAGTGGGTGCTGCACTTACCGAATGTCCACCCAGATTTGGCTTCCACAGTGAGCAAACTGGTAGGTCGATTGAAAGCTGTTCGTGCGTTGGTGACAAATTCTCACAGTACAAGTGAAGAAATCATTAGCTTTTCCTCTCAGTTGGCTTAGTGCAACAGAGAGATGCAAACTGGTAAAGACTAGGTGGTAATCAACTTCTGCAAACTGAATGCCCTCTTTCTCCATGGACAGCTACTGTCACATACCCCTTCCCATACCAAACTGATACCAAATAGAAACCAATTTGTGTAAAGTCATGTGTAAAAGTAAAACCTACATTTTAATTGTGTGCCACCTAAAATACCTATTGTATTCAAAACAAAACTGTGAAAAGCAAGGCCATCGCATTTTGACATCTGCCACAGTACTCTTAAACTTAGAGCCTGGAGATAAGGTGCTAGCAGGTACCTCACTGCTACCACGGGTACTGCCAAAGTGAGAACAGCGAACAGCAGATTGCTTGTTATTGCATTTCCAGTGGAAAAAGGAAGTTGTCCAAGGTCTACAAACTTTTGGGTTTTCACATTAGAGAAGAGTGGAGAGAGGAAGAAGATCTGAGCCAGGCTTCTCCTTTAAAGCACTAACCTGGGCTGGGGATTTAGCTCAGTGGTTTCACTGCCTGCTGCGCAAGTGCAAGGAATGGAGTTTGAGCTCCGGTACCAAAAATAAATAAATAAATAAAAATAGAGCACTAACCTGTCTTTTTGAACAAGAAGCTCAAGACACCTCCCTCAAGGAAGTTTAGGCTGAATGAGCTATGAGAACCTAGATTTTTTTTTTTTTTTTTTTTTTTGAACAAGAAGCTCAAGACACCTCCCTCAAGGAAGTTTAGGCTGAATGAGCTATGAGAACCTAGATTTTTTTTTTTTTTTTTTTGGTACCAGGGATCGAACTTGGGACCTTGTGCTTGAGAGGCAGGTGCCAGAACCACTGAGCTAAATCCCTGGCCCAAGAACCTAGATTGTTGAGAAGCTCTCCGATTCTCCAACTGCTCACATAAAGATCTTAAAAACTGTCATTCTCATTCTTACAATAAGAAAAACGCTGAACAAATTGGAGATTGGTGAATACTTTCCTTGCATTAATTAGGGAACTAAGGTTGCAGGACAAACTGCCACCTGGAAATCTGAAGATAGGCGGATCCAGAAAGTCCCAGCCAAGATCTGCTCACTTGGAGAAGCTGCTGGAGCCATAAACAGGAAAGAGTGCTAAGAATGTTAACTCTGACAAATTGCTCAGGGCTGAGTATGGACCAGCCTGAGAGCCACTGTCCTGGGGGTCCCCTCCCACCCGGCCACTTTAGTGTGTTTTATCTCTAAAAATTCCACCAAGTTCTCATGGTTAAAAGCCAAGGAAGATCACGTGATGGATATGCCATGGGAGGGATGGCTAATTTGAGTGAAATATGAACAAAATCTTTCGCATATCACAGGTCTACTCTCCAGGATAAAAAGTCTTTGCCAGAATACTCTCCTACCTGGAAGAAGGGCGTTCTCTCATTTCCATGTCTTTGTGGCCTTCCTGCCTCATTTAAAAAGGAACAAAAGTCTAAAAACATTGTAAAGATTACAGTTCAAAGGTCCATCCAAAGATTTAAATTTAATAATCAGCTTACATCACATCACATCACACACAGGGCTTCCCACACACCAACAGGGCTCTGGTATAATCACAATGAACTGCACTTGAAAATTATGCAAGACACAAGGAGGAGTTCTTAAGGAAATCCACAGAAAACAGATGGGATTCAAACAAGGGAAACAGATAAATTTGAAGCCTCTGGCACAGAACTCAAACCCCAGCCACAGTAACATAAAACCTCACACATAAGGCCTGTATAGCTCAGTTTTTATTATGTAATGCAGTATGTTGGGTTTTAAGCGCAAAAAATTACAGGGCACACTAAAAGACAAGAAAAAAGAAAACAATCTGAAAAGACAAAGCAAGCAATAGAACTAGAGTTCTTAGATATAGCAGAGATTTGGGAGTTATTAACTGGGGCATTTAAAACAACTATGATGAATATATGAAAGGCTATAATGGAAAAATGGGCAATGTAGAAAAACAAAAGGGGAATATAAACAGAGAGATGTAATGTTGAGAAGAAATCAAAGGGAATGCTAGGAATCAAAAACACTGTAATAAAAATGAAGAATGTCTTTGAGGGGCTTATCAGTAGACCTGACACATCTAAAGAAAGAAATAGTGAGGTTGAAGAAAGGTTCATAAAAATGTTCCAACTAAAATGCAAAAAAGATAAGAAAAAACAAGAAAATCTAAGAATAAT
>NW_004624768.1:2458259-2529739 GCF_000247695.1 Heterocephalus glaber
ATATATAAAATGGAGTAATACTCAGCCATAAGGCAGGAAATCATGACATTTGTGGGAAAATGGACAGAACTGGAGACCATCACATTAAGCAAAATAAGCCAGGCTCAGAGAGACAAGCACCTCATAGTTTCACTCACATATGGAATGTAGAAAATAATAGAAAAACAGAAGACATGACAGAAGAATATTAAGCAAGAGGAAGGGGGTCAGGGCAGGGGAAGATAAGGGAAGTACTGGGGCAGGGAATGACTAAAGTATGTTTTATAGGCGTGTATGAAAATGTCACAGTGAAACCCATTATTCTATAGAATTAATATGCACTAATAAATACATATGTATACTAAAAATAGTTGATCCCATAGAACTCCAGGGCAGAAGAGTGGTTACCAGGTAGAGACAGGAAGAAGGACCCGTGATGCGCACAGGTGCAGCTGGAAAGGAGGACTAACCCTAATATGTGACAGAACAGTAGGGTAACGACGGACAACAGCGACTGAGTATTTCAAAACAGCTAGTAGAGAGGCCTCTCAGTTGTCCCCAACACGGAGAAATGATAAGTACTGGAGGAGATGGTAGCTATCCCAGCTGCCCTGGTCTGACAGTTAGGCCTTGCACACGTGTTGAACTGTCACACTGTGCGCCACGAATAGGCACACTTACAAAGTTCCATAATTTTTTAAACTTTGAGAGGCTAAGAATGTCCCTGTATAAATACTTAAGAAGAGATGATTTAAGTTAAACAGCAGTTACCCAGGCATTTTTTTAAACCCACAAGAAGCAGAGAATACAAGTATAACGCTGCCTCTGACCTCTGAGCTCAGAAAAGCGGTTCCTAAAAAGAAGGTGGGGTCACTGTCAGCTGAGCACTGTGCTGAGACAGCCTGGCCAGCTATGCGGGGACGTCCACCCCCTGCCCTGACATGCGGCCCAGCAGGGTGAGCCAGCTCCTCGGAGAACACCCCCTACCTCACCAGGACAGCATGTGCACGTTCTTCGGGGCGCTGGCCTCGAGGGGCACGTGGCAGGCAGTGAGCCAAAGCACAACCCTGTTCCTTCCACCTTGAGCCTCTCTTTCCCGATTTGTATTCCTTTTTAAGGATGCATTTTCCCATGGCTTTATCCATTGTATTTGAACCTCCCAAGGAAAAATAAAGATGATTAATTTTCAGAGAGAATTCAGTGTTACAGGTTGAATTATGTCTCTCTCAAAATTCATACCTCAATGTCCTAATCCCCAGTACCTCAAAGTGGGATCTTATTTGGAAACGGTGCCACTGCAGATGGTAGTCACTGATATGAGGTCGTAGTGGAGCAGGGTGGGGCCCTAATCCACTACAACTCTGTCCTTACAAAGAGAGGGACTGGGACAGAGACGTGCATAAAGGGAGGCTGTCACATGAAGGCAGAGAAGGGAGTGATGCTTCTACATGCCAAGGAATGCCAAAGCTTGCCAGCAAACTGCCAGAAGCTAGGAGAGCAGCCTGGATTAGATTCTCCCCCAGAACTTCAGAAGGAACCAAGCTCCAGAACCATAAGGCCGTTAGTTTTGCGGCACCTTGTAGGGGAGTCCTAGCAAACTAATGCACCCTGTTATGTCAACTCTGGTTGAACACGGATGTTCCAACATCTTCTCTGGGATACAGTAACCCAGGAAACAAGTGCAGAAAGCCTGGGAGAGACCCTGCTGTCACACATCAAGGTGCCCGTCCATCACTCACAGGACCCCCAAGACATTTAACTGGAGCCCAAATGATCCTTACTAACAAGCTTGGAGATGTACACAGCTCACTGCAGGCCGAGCGCTTTGTCCCAAATGTACAGCAGGGTTTCTCAAGATGGTAAGAATTCTATAGTGATTTCTTTTCTCATATCCATTAATTCTGAAAGGCATGTTTTTATAGTTTGAGAATCCTAAGGGCTAGGATGAAACAGTCTCTGCTATTATGTTAAACACTGGAACAAAATATTAAATATGAAGATAGGACATTATGTTGAATTTCAACTGAGTGTATTAAGATACTTTAGTGTTGGAATTGAAAAGGAAATTTCTGTAGTACATCAGAGACAGCTTCTCCTCCCACTGAGTAGTGGGGTTTAATTTCTGTCCCCTGGCACATGGGCCAGCCTTTGTGGCTTGATCAAGAGAATGTGACAGAAGTGGAGCTCTGGGACCTAGGAAGATGAGCCAGATCTTTTGCAAATAGGAAGGGGACCAATAAATGGAGGGGGAGGGAGGAAAGAGGATGTAAAAAGAATGAAGATGTGTTATGTACGTTACTAACTCCACATGATGAATGTAATCATTATGTACTGCAAACATGTACTGTACTGTACTAATAAAAAAACGAATCAACAAACTTTGAGAAAAGAATCCCTGTCGCTTCCGCCCATGCCTCTTAGAATGGAGAAGCCAGCCACCATGTAACAGGTATGACCACCATGAGGTCATCGTGTCTGAAGAAGCACAAGCAGCCACATGGGGACGCCACATGAAGAGAGAAGGGTAGTAGCCCAGGCTGGGCACACGCATGTGAGTGAAGCGGCCTTCCTGGCCATCCAGGTGCAGCAGACATGAGATAGAGAACCAACATCACCAAACTGCAGTTTATTTTGCAGCAACTGATAAGCAGAACTCCTTTCTGTAAAATAATTTTTTCTTTCCAGACTTTACCAGAGTTAGGTGGGTTTATCTGGAGGCCACAGTGTAACTGAAATTGCATTAGGACACTTTGTAACAAGTAAGTGGGACTAATACATCTTCCCACTACAAAGGACTGCATGATCTTTGCCAAACCACATCTCCTGCTGTGACGTTACCCAGGGCGACCTGCCTCTCATGTTCATACTTCCTGACAGCTGCACAGTCATACGGAGACTGAGACAGGGTGGGAGAAAAGCACTACTGCGATGCTTAAAGGCAAAGGGGCACTTGCATCCACAATAGTGTGCAGAAATGTCAACAAAAATGAACCTCTGTGGACATGTATGGGCTTCATGGCTCTCATTTCAGATGTGCCAGAGAAATCTCAGCTGAAGGTCCCAGACACATAGGCTCTTTTGACTCAGCAGGGCCGGTGGTCACCTGCTACAGCCAGGGGGCACCTATCCTGCCATCAGGTGAGGTGAAACAGCTCCACACGACCCCGGAGAGCTGAGTGCGTGTTAAACAGTGAAGAAGTACTAGGGGTGGCCTGGCCCTGCCTGGAGGCTCACTGCTCCCAGGAGCACACCTGCACCACCTCCTTGAAGCCTCCTGTCAGGCCCGGTCATCCCCACGTCAGCAGAAATGAGAAGCAGCTCTCCCAAGCCCACAGCTGGTTCCTGCCAGAGCAGCCAGTGCCGTATCTACTGCAGGTCAACACCTGCAAGAAAAGGGCCTGGGTGGGGTCAACCTAAAAGTCCCCACCCCGCAGCCATGGGCAGTCCTTCCACCTGTGCTACACAGAATCTTCACTTGCCCTATCCTTGCTCCAACCCCAGCGTCTAGGCAGGCTTCCTCCAGCTCTGCTCCGCAGTTCACCGGCAAAATGGGCTGGATGGTCAGTCCCGAGGTTGTTTGTTGCCTGCTAGTTTGAAAGGAAGTTTTCTTTGTTAGGAAAATAACACTGTTTAGTTTATGTGTAGCAAGGAAAATTATTCTGAGACTAAGAATTTCCTGCAGCCTTTGAAGAAGAGTGTTATAGAGCTATTAAAAAAGGATTGGTGAGATCCTCATTGATTGAGGAGGATGAACAGGCAGGTTCTACGCTAAAGTATCAAGCTGCAGAGAGCTCTGCATGGTCTAAATCCATTTCTACTTAAAAATCAGAAAACAGAAAACCCGCTCTGCAGATCTGTGTGGGAATTCGGAGATTCGTGTGGGTGGAGGTTCACAAGCCTCCTCCTCAGCGGGCCCAGGAGGGTGGCTGAGCTGAGAGCTGCCTTTCTCTGGGGACTTCCCCTTACTCTTGGACTGCTGACAGAGACCATTCCATTAAGGGAGAGGTGATAAATTGCTAGCACATTTGGCCAAAAAGGACAGGGTCCACATTCCCTGTGGTTGAATGCGCAGATTTTGAGATCAACCCCAGGAGGAAATAAACTAACTACAAAGACTAATAATAGCTTAGCATCGCTGAAGACTTACTGCATGCCAAGCCTGGCTGAGCTCTTTATATACATTATTCCACTCCGTTCTCACAACTAACCATGAAGTATGAGCTCACGTTACAGAAGAGAAACTGAGGCACAGAATAGTAATTTCCTTCTGATACCAAAGTGATCGGGGGTAAAGCTGGGGTTCCCACCAGGTAGACGAGAATCTGTCAGATAGTAGGGTGTGACGATGCTTCATAGCTCTGTTGACTTTGATAAAATCATTCTGTCTCTTTGAAAGACATGTTTCTTATTTGGCAAATGGGTGATCACACCTGCTTCTTTTTGCAGGGAATCCTTAAGGGTGCACGCGCGCGTGCGTGCGTGCGTGCGTGTGTGTGTGCGCGCGCGCGCGTGCCTGCAGAGGGCTGATTCTGGATGTCCTCTCTCCGAGGAAACCAAAATCCACGGATGCTCCGTATCTGCACAGAGAAGCCAGTGCAGAATTACTTGTCACCCCAAGCCCACTGCTAGATGTGGGCAGGGCTGTCTAGAGAGGGAGAGGAACAGGTGCCACAGAGAGTGGTCAGGAGGCAAGGCCCAGAAACCAGGTGGGCCTGGGCTGACCACATGGGAAGGAGCAAAGAGCACGGGGAGCCACCCTGGAGGGAGGGGGGTGGCACCGCCGCCTCATGGGACACTGGCGGTACCATCTACTCGGCCACCCTAACATAGATGGCCCTGGACTCAGCCTGGCCCCGGCTCTGACCCCTTGTCCTTTTCCCCAGTCATCCAACTGATGATCCTTCATTACTTCTTCCAACACGTGTGCAGAGGGACAGGAGTCAACTGGTTTTCTTTTAATAAAAAATGTTACAGCCTTTTCTTTTGTGGTAAAATATGGTTTTTTTAAATACCATTTTTTTTCCAAGTAAAACACCTGAGGAAGGCATAATAAATTTTAGGTCATAGTATGGTTCATTGATTCCCAGAAAACAGTACATCCAACTCAGTTCCAAGTTTTCAAAGGACTGCAACTTGGCCTTGGAACCTATGCCAGGCCCGCTCCTCTACGGTGGGGAGCACAGCACACTGGACTAGCCAGGTCCTGTGTGGGCTTCCATGGACCCTGAAGGCACTGCCAGCACCGCCAGTGGGAATGCGCCTGCTGTTCCTAGCCCACCAGCTCTGTTGAGTCCATCACCTGCAGAAACCTCAGAGCCTGGAGGTGCATGTCCAGTTCAGCCCAACTCTGCCACGGTACTGGCTACTGCCCAGGGCATCCGGGTCTCCATCCAGCTCCTGTGCTGACAGGAGGGCCACATCCCAGACACCCAGTCCTGCCAAGAAGTTTCAGCATGAAGAAAACCCAGAAAGAAAAATAACCACAGGTTTCATGAGGACAGACACTGTGGGACAGGACAGCCCGCCCAAGTGTCCTGCTTCTCGGGGACGGTCCTATAGTTTTGGGACACGGGACTGAAGATAGAAAGAGAACCCGCTCACTCCAACACACTCAGCTCTTCCTCTGCTATCTGTCACAATAATATTTCAATCATTAGATCTGAACTAAATACAGATTTAATTTTCCAAATAATGTTTTAATGACAACGGCAGTGGCACCCAGCAGCGCTCCAA
This sequence comes from Heterocephalus glaber, assembly GCF_000247695.1. The sequence continues at coordinate 2,463,972 of NW_004624768.1, forward strand.
TTTATGCATAACTTCAAGATAAATTACATCTTTTGACTTGCAGAGAAAGATGTCTAATTAGGAAGATGTTCAAATATAAAGAACTGTCACTATAAGGCATGTAGTCTCATCACTATAAAGTCATTCATTAACATACAAAAATGTTACCATTTAATCAACTGCTATGTAAAACTGTGGTCCCTTTGGAACAGGAAAATGGGACATGACAGCCACGGCTCCACCTTTGACATTCCCTGACGTCACCACCCACGGCCTCCCTTTCCCCTTCAGATCGCTCCACAAGACCAATATTTTTGCCATAAAAGATTATATTTTATTGCACTTTATTGCATTCTGGTTTTCTGGCTGGGTATAGCTCTAGATTAGGATTTGTATGAGGATTCTCTTACAAGTTGCTTCAAGGTTGCTACGAGACACAATTGCACTTAAGAAACCTGTCAATCAGGTGCAACCATGGTATCCAGAGGAAGACAGGAAAACAGCCAGACTTTTGCAAGCTTGCCCCAAATTAGGGCAAACCCACCTTATATCCAAGCCAATATATAAGCTAGGCTTTGTGGTGGCATTTGAAATCGCCTTAGGAAGCCAGCTTGGTGTGCAAGTTGAAGGGGTCATGAACAATGGCTCAGTGGGTCCCACTGGGATGAACAGGAGTTTTCAGGTGGACTGACTCCAGGAAGGATTTCAGGAAGAGGTCAGCACGGGCAGTGTGTGTAGATCTGAGACAAAGTGGCACACAGAGCATGTCGCAGGCTGGTCAGGTGTCTGTTTGCTAGCAAATTTGGTGCTCCTTCTGCAGACAGTGAGAGGCACGGGGGGAACTGGGCAGGGTGGAAAGGTAGCTAGAGGGCAGCCCCGAAGTGAGTGGATTTGATTAAATATGTTTGCAGCATCGCTGGGGAAGCTGAGTAAAGCCAGTATGGAGAAAAGCAACTGGGATGCTGGCCATTCTCCTATGGCCAAGGCTGGGAGGCTGAGGGCACCTGCTACGCGCAGAGGGTCAGGATCTCACGCTGCTCGTACTGTGACTTGCAAAACTGCAAACAAGGTCATCAATTGTCCTGAGAAACCATGATCCCCTCCCACGCAACATTTGTTACCTGAAATGTTGCTAATGTGCTAAAAAGTAAAAACAGACAATAATGAAGATATGGCCATGGGATCAAGGGAGTCCTGTGCATGACAGATGGGTTGATGGAAAAGTTAAAAATCCCTCCAAGAACCATCAGCCCTGGGGCTGAGGTATAGCTCAGCAGTGGGGCATGCACTTAGCATGTGACAGGCTCTGGGTTACACCCCAGGCACCAAAAACACAAAGAACAGAACTATGACAGGCAGCGTGGTAAGAGCTGGAGCATGTTAATGAACTGGCTTTCATTCCAGTGAGAGAGTTGGGAAGCAAAGTACAACAGTGCTAATATTCCCAAGGAGAAGTCAAGGTGACCCTGAGGGCCTAGCTAGTGACATGTCCTGAGTACAGGACTTTTCTATCTGACAGCAGAGTTGCAACTAAAACTCTAGAATTCCTAATTTCCAGTACACTCAAGTGGCCTCGTCAATATGTATGTTATTTCTTTGTCCATTTCTGTGCCCGTTCCTTCATTAATATCTCCACTCAATCTTCCGTTAAGTTACTTAATCATCCATAACGACTCACACCACAGGCAGTAAAGACACAGTAGTCTTGCCTCAGTTCAGCTGCAGGGCAGGAGACATTACGAGACCGAAGAACCTTGCATGAGTCTGAACTTAGGTGCTATGAGCTGAACCAGTCTGCAGGGCTCAGCACAGTGGGAGAGCTGAAGAATTTCCATGCCACATATAATTTTGGCCACTCCCACGATAGGCACCACAGGCTCATGCGTCCTAGGAGCCTCACAGCAGGATCCCTGCTCTCTAGGACAGTGACGGTGAACCTACAATTGGCTGGTTTTTTTCAGGTTTGCCATCATTGCTCTAGGAGATGAGAGTCAAAAGGCAGGGTGTCGAGGAGGCAAAGACTACACCTTGTGTGCCTGTGTCTACTTAGGAGGAAATAAACAGGTGACATCTGGGGAGCCTGAGGGAACTTCAGTGGAGGAGGTGGTAGCACCTGGGCTCTGGTACCATCCAAGCAGACAGGGAAACCTTGGAAAGTCCCAGAAACTGCTATAAGAGGGACTGGAGCAGAGGACATCACTGGATGAAGTTGGCAGCTTGGGGAAAGCATTGTAGCCCAGGGGATAAAGTTTGATTTTTTTCCTCTTACACGAGACAAGAAATCATTGAAAGCTTTTAGAAGACTTGTTAGCAGAATCCTTTTGTGTCTTTGAAGAAGCATCAGGCCCTCAAGCCCACATAGGCTTTTGGTGCAAGGAGAAAGGGCCACCCCTTCCTCTGAGTGATGTCGAGGATTTAAACCTTGGCCAGGTCCCCAGGAGGACAGAAGGTGCCCTAATTCTGGCTGCTGCACAGATTAGAGGATGGGGCTGGGATCACAGAGGTGGCCATAATAAAGATGGGGAAGAGGGGCTGTATCACAAATAACTTCCCAAGGAAGAGATGGCAGGATTTGAGGCACACATGGGTGGGGATGAGGGGAAGGGACTGCTAAGTATTCCAGGCATCTACTTACATTCTCCCTATGATCCTAATGCAAGCATTCAGTTCTATAGAACTGCTAAGCAGTTGCAGGTATCTCATTGTGAACCACCACAGCTTATCAGCTCCTTTCTCTATCCTGGACTCTTGGTGGTTTTCAGTCTTTCAGTTACATAAAATGTTGTAATGAGATCTCATTTCCCAGATGCAGGTACATAGGCCTTCCTACAGGATCAAATCATACAACTGGGGTTCTTAGGAGTGTGCAACCCTAATCTATTGTTTTAATTCTGCCAAGTTACCCTCCCGGGGTGGTATCATTTTAGACTCCTATTAGCAAAACGTCAGATAGTCTGTTTCCACACAGCCTCATAACAAGGCTGTGTTCTCCAACTTGAGGGGTTTTGCATAATCTTGCGAACCTGACATCTCAACATTGTTTTAATTAGAATTTCTGTTATCACGAGAAGGTTCACAACTAGTTTCATGTGGTTAAGGCCTTCTGTATCTCTTTTGCTAAGAGCTCCATATCCTTGTTCATGTTTGCAGTACATGTTGGTTACATTCATCACAGGGAGCTGGTATATGTACATGACACATCTTAGTTCTTTTTCATCCCCTTCCATCCCCTACCTCCCCATCCTTCCATTTCTTGGGTCCCCCTTCCTTGTGCAAAAGATCTTCATTTCGACTATCTGTGGTCTCTTTCTTATAAATGTCTACAGAGCAGAAACTATGACCTGAGTTGATAATATTTTTTCCAGGTTATTTTGCTTTTAAGTTTGCTTATTTTTTTAAAAAATATTTCATTTATTTGTTTAGCCATGAAAAAGTTTTTGCTCTAAAGTGATCACATTTATTCAAATTTTTATAGCTGCAAAGAATATTTTATGATCTAGTAGGAAGGAATGCAGAAGCACTTTGTTTCAGATTTAGAATGCTCTCCAAAGGTATTCTTAAACAGGAAAAGCAAAGGTATATAGTATATTCATTTTTCTTTAAGGAAGAGAAGAAAGTGGGGATATATGTTCTTATTTGCCTACATTTTCATGAAAGAACCACAGAGGTTAATTTTCTGTGTCAGCTTGGCCAGGCTATGGTGTCCAGTTGTTTGCTCAAACAATGGTCCGTGGTACTTTTTAGATAAGATCAGTATCTAGAACAGGCAGGCTGAATAGAGCAGACGGCCCTCCACAGGGCCGGGGGCCTTCTCCAGTCAGTTCAAGGCCTTAAGGCTGAGACTGAGGGTCCCTAAAGTAGAAAGTGCCCCTCTGAAGACAGTCACATAGTTACCCTGCCTGAGTTTCCCGCCTGCAGTCCTCCAGAATTCAGACTCAAGACTGCAACCTGAACGCTTCTCTGAATCTTCAGCCTGCCTGCCTGCCCCCAGGGGTTCAGATTTGCCAGTCTCAACCCTCACCACTGAAGAAGCCAATTCCCTCCCTCTCTGATTCTGTGATGCTAGCAAACCCTGATTAACATGGAAACAACAGGAGGATTCCACAAAAAATAAATAAAGCAACTGAGTGTGGGAAGGGCTGGGTAAGGATAGGAGTGGGAATTCAGTTTACACTGTGTCATCCTTAGTGGGCTTTTGGGTTTGGGGTGGGGTGGTACTGCTGGGGATGGGATCCAGGGCCTTAGACAGGCTGAGCTCTGCCACTGAGCGACACCCCCAGCCCTATATTCAGAAATGTTAAACCACTCCAAACAGAAAATAAAACTTCAGGCAAAATCAACTTTTAAGTATAAATGATTCTACATAAATTAAGGAGTGAAGGCTATGTGTTTTATATAAGTTTATGACACAGAGGGAATTACTCAAAAGTTAAATTGCCCAGGGAGAATACACTTTTTAAAAAGTCAGTGTAATTAAACATGAAGCTATATATATTGTATTTTAAAATATAGTCTAGGCTGATACAAGGCTTGATGCCCATCTGCGCTCCCATTCCTGACCCCTCAGCTGAGCAAATGCTCCCAAGTTAACCTGCAGGGAGCCAGGCTGTGGCCTGCAGTATGGGTCCGGCAGGGCCCCTTCCAACAAGGAACCTGTCCTTGTGTGTGCAAGGATTCAGAGAGGTTCACAGTAAACGGACATTTTAAAGCCAACTTTAAGTGCTTAATAAAAGCTAAGAGCAATGCATAACAAAAGCTTCATCGAGTAAATACACACCATGGTTTTGAAAACTCCACCCTCACAATGTATGCAACCTCCTTTGCTGGAGCAAGGGTCCTCTCTGTTGGAGAAGGAAGGGAATCGCTATTCTGTGCCCATTTTTCTGACTTTCAAGAGAAGGGGTTTGGAAAACTGGCCCTCCTGGGTCTTCCTCCTGCTCCGCCCTGCTCTTGCGTGTGGTACAGGGCTCTCTGGGCAGCTCCAGCATTGGGAAGCTGCGCCTGGCCCCGAGGACACTTCTCCAAGCAGTCACCTGGGTGAACTGAACTACTTCCTCCCACACAGGGGAGAGAAGGAAGGTCCTCTGCTGGCCACAGAGAGACCTGGGCCCTCAGTGCACACGGTGCAGGACAGATTCTGTTCCTGAGTGCCCACAGGCAGTGTCCCGGGGGGCCTGGCCCCTGTGGCTCAGAGCCAGCACAACAGCATTTGCTAAATGGATGAGCGTCCTACTCAAGACAGGCAGGAAAGAAACTATGTAGGTAGCATCTGAGAGCCAGTGTGAACATGTGGTGAGAAGTCTGGGTTTTACAATAAATACACAGACACATACATAGGCATGCACATAGGCACATGCACCCTGCATGCACAGAAATACACACATGCATGCACACACACATGCAACCGCAGATACACCTACCAACATGTACGTCACATATATCCCACATAGACACATTCACACGCACCACACTAGACATATACACATATACCCATCCACACAGACACATGCACACCTTACAAGCGTACACTTAGGCACACACATAAACGCAGGCATACAAAAATACATTACACATATAAATGTAGTGCACCCACACACACAGACTTGTGTTTGAACCCCAGCTCTGTCACTCATGTGGCTTTTGGCAAGGTGTCCACTTTACCAAGGCTGCCTTCCCTCTAGAACAATGTGCTCCCACCTTAAAGAACTGTAACGAAGTTCTCATGTCATAATGAGTGCTGGGGTTACACATACCTAGACATGGTAAGTGCTTAATAAATGCTTCAGTTCTTACTGACAGAGGAATTCACAGATACATGTGTTTGAAGAGGACTTGAGAATTGACACCAGGGAATCAGGGACCGTGTCAACTGCATTCCTTGAATGACATTCCTTTTACTTCTCAGGTCTTCTGTGAATAAGGCCCCGTCTGCTCACGGATCCATCACTGAGGAGCTCAGCAGAGGAAGGTGGAAACTGAAAGGAGACGGGGCTGCTCACCGCACATCAAGCCCAGCTCTCTTTTTGCACCAAGCCCCTTTCACTTGGGCAAGCCCATCTGGCCAGAGGGAGCATTAACACACCAACACAGGAGCACCAACACCTCCCAACTTAACACTCAGCCAGGGGACATGCGAGCCAGGAGACGCAGCCTGTCCCCGCCCTGTCTAGGGGACGGTTCTGAGCATTCTGTACATCTCTACGTCACCCACAGCAGCAACCCTGCAAATGCCAGTGAGGGAATCTCCCTCCTACTGAGGCCCTCCCTCCCAGTTTCTGACACCTGCTTCCCTGTCTTGGGCTCTGCTTTTGGGGTAACTAAGAACAACTCAGGTGTGAAGAGTTCTTTAGAATCTAAGATATCAAGGACTCAAGGCCCCTGCCTTGCTGTGATCCTGCTTAGCTCTCCAGGGTCACTGCTCTTCAGCTCTATGCCCCCATGGGGCAAAATTGTGATGATAGCTGTTATTTGTTCCTTGCTGAATATTAATCTAAACACTTTATTATAAACTATTCTAATTCTCACAACAACCCTATGAATTACCATAGTTAATCCCATTTTTCAAACAGGAAAATTGAAGCATGGAGTAAGTAAATAACTTTCTGAGGTTTCCTAGCTGTGAATCAGCTGAACCGAGATTCTAATTCAAACAGGTGTGGTCCAGAGCACGTTCTTAAGGCATAAGCTGTGCTGCATGACAAATGCTAGTATGGGAATTTTAGAGGGTCAGGCAAACAGAAATCAAGAGGGAAAGAATGGCTGGCAAAGGTGGGAAAGAGCCTGAAAGCAAAGAAAAACTGAGACTAGGGCCCGTGCCAGGGAAAAAGCCAATGGGAAATAAAGGAAAGTCGCCAATCCTGGGTGACACTCTGAATGAGTTTGAGAAACGCTACTAGCCAGGTCGCATTATGAAAGTGTCTAGGGTCGAAATCCAGTCTGCATTCTGTCCTCCAAGCCAGGAATCCTGACACAAAAACATGAATCTCAGCTCTCTCCATCCACAGTGCCCCAGCCCTCTCCTCGCCCCAACCCCAAGAGGGCAGCAGAGAGCCAACACAGGCAAGGACAGACAGAGTTCAGTGAGTGGAGTCTTCTGCTAACTAGGGAAGTCATGCCTCTGTTCTCCATTTTTCTCCATAAATTCAGCCCATTATGTAAAATATTTGCATCAGCTTAAATCTTTGTTTTGTATGGAACGGTTCCACAAAGGGGCATTTTCAATTAGCTCAAGCAGCCTTTCTGCTGATTTCCAACTTCATCATTTTACTTTCCTTTCATTTTGAGTTATGGCTTCTGATCTTCTGTGTAAACCAAGAAGAATTATGGCGATGTTATTTACTGAGTTTTCTTTTTTTAATGAGATAATGTAAACTTCACAAACTGCTCCAATTTTGTAGTTACTCATTTTGACAATTCTTCAACATTAGCCAACGCTAAAGCCAAACTTCAAAAGGGACAAGTCACCTTCAGTGTAAGTTCTGATCACAACTATCTTCTTCAGTTTGTTTGGGCATAAATGGGAAATTTAAGCCATAGATCAAGAGCTGATGCTATAGCTTCTGATTTGCTTCCAGCTTGACCCATAATTAGCTATTTATGGCCCATAGAATGTTTAGATTCACTTCAGAATGGCCTGACACACACATAGTCGTCTGAAATGCCCTTGAAATGCTGTTTAAATACAACCCAAAGTTGATCTTCTTGTTCTCAGTTTTCTAAAAGCTGGAATAATTTATTGTCTTGTACAGATGCTCCTGCACTTACTATGCGATTACACCTCAATACGCCTCCTGTAAATGGGAAATATTGTAAGTTGAAAATGCATTTAATATCCCGAGCCTAGAGAACATATTAGCTTAGCAGGACAGCACCTTGAAAGGTAACAGTCTTTCTCCTCTTAATTCTGTGGCTGACCAAGAGTAGTGGCTCCCAGCTCCTGCCCAGCATCATGAAAGATGATCTTATTTCACATAGGTCACCCAGGAAAAGGTTAAAATTCAGTGTGGCTTCTACTAAATGTGCATCACTTTCACTCCATGATAAAGCTGAAAAATTGTGAGTCAAACTATCATGATTTATGATTAGTCATGTACAGTATATGGTTCCTCACTTTTTAAGCTTTCATTACTTTCCACTTTTTTTCTATATAGAGCCATTATATTTTACATATGTACACACAAGGAAATTTAGGTCTTCACCTTAAAACGGATCATAAAACAGTTCCGTCACATGAAATAATTTTTACCTTAAAAATAATACAGGAAGGAAAGTGCTAGAAGAAGATGGAATAAATTAATGCAAAAAAAAAAAGACAAGGGCTAAAGACAAGTGCGTTAGTCACTTTCATCATAGAGACAAAATACTCCACATCCACAACTTAATGGAGGAAAGGTTTACTTTGGCTCACAGTTTTTAAAGGACTCAGTTTGCAGCAGCTGGCTCCAAGGCAGAAACCATAGGGCAGAAGGCATCGTGGAGGAAGGGTGCTCGCCATGTGGCAGCAAGGAAGCTGAGAGTAGGGAGGAGCCAGGGACCAGAACACACCTTTCTAGCTCACACGGCCAGTGGTCCACTTCTACCCAGGCTCCTAACAGCAAAATGAGCGCCTGGACTTATCAACAGATGAGTCCACTGAGGGGTACAGCGCCCCTACATCCAGTCACCTTCCAAACACAGGAGATTTTGGGGGACACTTTAGTAAACCCTAACAAGACCCAAGCACTCATGTAAAGCAGGTCACACCTGCAGGGGTTCACTGGGGCCAAGGCTGGTTCATGAACATCAGTGGCAGCTGCTCTTCTTCTACTGGGAGGATCATGGGAGTGTAGACGCTCTTATCTGAATGGCAAAGACCCATTAGATTTTGAATTTCTCTCTTACAGCACAGAGACTTGATGAGAGAAACCTATCAGAAGCCCAAACTTCCCGTTCCCTGTCATAATGTTTTGGGAAAGCACAAAATGTTAGCACACATTTACATGAGGTACAATCTGGGATGAGGAACTTGGTTAGATTATTGAATCAGGGTCAAAGAGGTTGGCAAGCTGTACCAAGCAAGAAGAAACTGATAGGAGATAAATGTTTAATCTTACACTTGGGTTTGAATAGCAAATCTTAAGTTTTTGAATTTATGTATTTAGCCCCAAAATATGTGAATGTATCTTCATGGAACCAGGCACTGTTCTCAGTCCAGGCGGTGAATGGTGAATAAAACCACTGAGTAAACCTCAAAGAATGAAAGGGCAAGAGTCATACTGGGTGTTAAAAGGTGGTGCTAGGGTTTGGGTACCCATCAGCCAAAGATCCATGTGTTGAAGGCTTGGTCCCCAGGGGGCGCTATTGGGAAAAGCTGTGATCTTTAAGAGGTGGGGCCTGGTGGGAGGTCCTTGGGTCTCTGAGAATGTGTCCCTCTGTCAAATCCTCCAGACTGGAGGAGGCAGCACTCACTTCAACACAGGATCCTGCCTTGGCTGCTTCAGTCTCCAGAGGTCTCATCAGTGGGCTGCCCAATCTTGGACTTCAACCTCCAGAATCCCTGAACCAAAATAAAACTTGATTCACTTCATAAGTAGCCCATGACAGTAAAGCTGAGAAAGACAGGCTGTAAGTGGGGGTAAACTGAAGCAGGGGAGGAGACAGTTTTGAATGGGGTTGGCTTGGTTGAAATGTGGATGTTTGAGCAGAAACATGAAGATGAAGGGGGTGGTGCCTCAGCTCTTTGGGGAAGAAGGTTCTGGATTCTGGGAACAGTGAGGAGGTTCCGGATTCTGGGAACAGTGAGGAGGAGCGTGAGGATAGCTGCGTGGGCCAGAGGGGCCAGGAGGATGAGCTGGTGGGTGTATTCGTGGTGATGATGGTCGAAGATCTGACCAGGTTTGGCTTTTGGCCTGAAGGTGTAATGAATCTTTACAACTTCCCATACAGGAGTAACCGGATTTGGAATGAGTTTTAGAACAATCTCCATCGCTCACAAAAGTAACTCAGTGATAATAGGGTTGTGTGGCTTCCGTAATGTGGCCCAGGACTTCACATAACCTTGATAAAATCCAGCCTCACAAGGAAAACTGCCCAAGGTCATAGAGAAGAATTCATACAAGGAGAATTCACACAGGAACTCACAGAAGAATGCTGTCAGCCACATGCCATCACATGAGTGAGGCCATACATTTCAGGTTCAGCACCAGGTAAGGGCATGCCTCTTATAAGGTAGAAGGTATAGATGAAAGTTTAACACTCAGCATTTTTTCTTTTCATGTAACTGTGATCTAGCCTCTGAATCCTGATTAAAGAACTTAGCATTGGCCCACAAGACCACTCAGTATCTTAGATCAAATTTGAGGGCTTCCTCTCAGATCTCTTATAATATATGGTTGCAATTAACGGAAAATCAAATTGGATGTGACCAAGCACAGCAGACTGGACAGCTCAACCTCCTGCACAGTGACCGACAGGCCATGGCTGCTCTGTATATGGCAGAAACTGCTTCCCTAAACCTTCCAGGAAGCTCACCAGGCCCCCACACGTGAGCACTGCTCCTCCCTCCAACACAGTCGTGACAAAGCCAGAGACCACCACAGGGACAAAGAACAATTAAACTCTTGGGCTTGTTAGGCCTGTTACTCATCGAAAGCATGATTTAGGTTTTCTCCTAAGGCACTCAGGGACTTCAAAGTGTTTTTTGCTAAAAACCTTGACTTTTCACCTGGGCCTACAAATGCCCAATGGGTAACCAAAAGGAGATGAAAGTATGACTTTCATTTTGTGAAACTCTGGGTCAATCCTTCTCAGTTCTGCACACAGGCATGTTATTCATTTAGGGCGTGTCTTTTCATCCCAAACCTACCTGGCCTATCACATTGCCTCTGAGACTAACAACATCTACGCCCAAAGTCTCCATCACCCCAAACCAGTGGTGGTGAACCCACGGCACTCCTGCTGCAGCAGGTACACAGGCAGAGCCCTCTGTCGGCATGTGAGCCAAGTCACCCCAGCATCACCCCAACGGCCAAGCAATGTATAACACCACACACAGGGGCAGGGGTAGCGCTTTGCGTTAAATAAGGGGTATTGGGTTACAATTTGGGCACTCAGTCTAAAAGGTTCACCATCACTGCCTTAAGCCTATGGTCAACTTGGACTCAGCACAGCCTCACATGCCTGCAAGTGCTTCAGGCATCATAAAGACTTCTCTATGGGAACCAAGGTGCCCCGTTAGTTACAGGGTTCTCTCCGTGGAAACCCAATTTGCCCTTCGAGTCACAAGTATTCAACCTGAGCTATGAAGCCAGGGCAGATAATAATCAATGGGAACCTGGCCCACCTCAGCTAACCCTTACACTGGCTTCCTGTATTTGTGGGGTGCCAGTCAGAACCCCTGTATCAGTGAGTCCCCTCTACCTCCTCAAGTAGAGTCCTTTCTTATCTTCTCTTCCTTACATTCCAATTAAACCTTTTTTTCTGTAAATTCGTGCATGCTTTTTCCTATCTTCACTTCCTTACTTTCTAATCAAAGCTTTTTTTCTGTAAATTATCACTAAATCAAGGATCCCTGCTAGCCAGTGACACCTCTACCCTGCAAAATCTGCTCTCCAGGAGATATGTGTCCTCCTTCCCACACGATCCACTGAAAAGCAAAATCTTAACACATATACCTATATTAAATGAAGTAAAATTAGAATATCTATTTAAGTCAGGTTGTTAATATATCTATTGAAATAAACACAGGCATTTAATCAGGAAAGTGTATAAGCCATACTGCATACAAACTGGCACCAATCATGAATAAATGAATCTTGGCTTTCTGGATTTCATGCAGGAGACTTATTTACATGGCATACTGTCAAATCAGAGCATAAACTAACAATATAGCTGATAACACAAATTATAAACATCCCCAATCTGCCAGAAATAGAAAGGAGGCACTGTTCTGGCCTCCTACAACATGAAAAACTCAGTGATAACACAATGAATTCAGGGTAGGGTGAGGAATGTAGGGGCGGAGACAGCACACTTACTCCTAATAAATCAAAACAAATAGTTTTCTATTTTCTGCAGACACTGAAAACCAACATGTCCCTGATCAGAGCTATCTCTGCTTTCAGGATCCCACACTACAAAAGACACTACCGATTAGGTTATAAATTATATAGCATTTCTATTAACTATTTCTTAAAGGTTTGGTAAAATTACCTGTAAAACTATCTAAATCTGATGTTTGCCAAAGAAAGAGAAGATTATAGATCCTAATTCATTAGTAGTTATGGCTCTGTTTAGGTCTATTTCTTCTGTTAATTTCGAGTCTTTATATTACTTTTGAAAACTTACCATTTCAAATATATTGGCATGAGATTGCTAATTATCACTTTCTAAAATCTTTTTTTATATTGTTATATTCCTTTTCCATTTCTCTATTATTCATGTTTCTTGTCTATTTTATAAAAATAATAATAATAATAATAATTGATGTATTTATAACTCTTCAAAGAAATTTTTATTACCCCTAAGTTTCCTTGAATTTTAATTTCTTTACTTTTATTCTTAAATTATTCTTTTTGTGGATTTACACATTACTTTGATTAACAGGCATTTAAGTTTATCTTTGTTGTTGGGTTGAAAACGAACTCTGAAAACTGAAAATAAAACAAAACAAAAAGCCCTGGGAGCTCCCCGGAAAAGTTTGTGATATTTATGAATATTCAGTAAGAGATAAGAGAGTTCATCAGTATTTCATTCATTCCACAGATGTGAGCATCTTAAGGGTGAGTCATCTGCTGAATTAGGCACTGAGGATGTGTGAGATACACATTCACATTCCATCAAGGAAACAAATGAAAAATTAGAAGTCGTAAGAATGATATGATTAACAATATCAACAGCAACTTGGCTATCATTCTTAGTTACTTATTATGTTCTGGGTAAAAGTTTTGAGTATTTCACGTGGAATTTAATCCTCAAATAAGCCCACAGGAAAGGATGGAAGGCAGTGTTACAATCTATTTTACAGATGGAAACTCAGGGACGAGAAGGTAAGAGAGGGCAAGTCGTGATAAGCACACAGTGCAAATCAGACCAGGAGAATACTGCATAGGCTCAGTTTTTAACTGCAACAGAAGTTTTGTTACGTTTTTTGAAAGGTGCCAAAACTGGATACTGTGATTAGTTAGACAGTTTCTCCTGCCTAGGATAACTTACTTTAAATGCTTTGGTCTCGGGAACGCAGACTTTCCCTTTCCCTCATGGTCTTGGCTGACTTTTCTGTGTAACCTCTCCTCCGTTATCTGTCCAGTGTGTATCACCAGCTCACTTATTATCTGATAGATTTACTAACTCACTCATCACTGTGTCATTTATGAGCTGGTCCTTCTGCATTCCTCTTCCACCCTGGGCTGCCACTCATTCTGACACGTGGCTGCCTGTCAGCATTCACCAGCCACACTGGTACTCTTCTGGGGGTAGCTGCTAGCATCTCATTTGTCACATTATTTTCTTTCTCTTTGCTTATTAACTTCCCTTTGGAGATTTCTTCGGTATTTTTCCTCTTGTCCCTCTGGTCCAACCATTTGGCTCATTTGTTTATTATCTCATCTTTTGACAGCTTTTCAGATTCCACTTATCAAGATACTTAAATATTCAAATTTCAGCTCTGTTTCTATCAGGTTAAACCCACATAAATTTTGCTCTGTGTAAAGTGACTTAGAATTTGCATGCAGATGACACTTACATTAGAACATATTCACGACAGCATATGAATATCTGGAATAAAATGCCCACTGAAATACTTCCTTTCATAGGAAATAAAACCTGGGATAGCAATGGTACTTTAAAAAATGTCACGCAGCAGCATTTTCTAAAAATGTTAAAAACATATAAATAATGTATTCTCCTAATTGTACAAGTCCTAGGTGACTGAAAAAGATTCTCTCTTTGATCTTGCATGGATTGATGCATTTGAAAGTGCATGTACTTCAAAAACAGCTGGGACTAAGTACTGCACACCAAAGAGCTAGAAAGGTCACGAACAGCCCCACAGGATGGACGCGAAGTCTGCATTTCTGCATGAGAATGATGGGGACTCCTGAGGGTCCTGCTTGGACAGGCTGTTGGTTAGGAATATGTGTGTATAGGTCAGTGAGTTCATAAGTAAGTAGATGTGAATATGTGTGTATATGCAGGTATATAAATGAATGAGTATGCATTCATATAAATATCTAAGTCTGCCATGACTGCGTGCGTGCGTGTGTGTGTGTAAGTACTGGTGTACACAGTAGGCTAACAAACAGTGCTTCTTGTGTACAAGCCTCTGCACTATGCCTTTCAGATGCTGAACTTCATTTAGTCATTGCAACAACCTGTGCGATATAAGTCCCAGTGGCCCCTTCTAGTCACTGGTAACTATATGCCTCGGTGTGTTCTAACCCTGGCACCAGCTATGAGGTTGGTTCTGTCACGCCCTACTGTACAAGTGGATAAACTGAACCACACGGGCATGGAGTTGCTCACTCAACATAGGAACTCATGATCCTGATGTTATCAGTGAGGAGAGTTAGGCATAGAGAAAGGTTCAGAAACGTGCTGAAAGCCATAAAATGAGTAAGATGTGAAGTCCATGCTGGGAAGCACATTGTACTGCTTCCCACTAAGGAAAGATCACCTAATGGAATGGTTAATTTTATGAGTCAACTTGACTGAACTAAGAGATACCCAGACAGTGGGTTGAACATTATTTCTCCAAGTGATGTGGAAGATATTTTTGGAGGGAGTAAAAGAGATCCAACATGGGTGGGCATCATCCAATCCATTTAGGAACAGAATAGAATAAAAAGACAGAGGAAGAGCACATTTTCTCTGTATTTGGACATCTGAGTTTCTGGGTCTAGGGCCTTCAGACTCCAGGATTATACCAGTGTTCACCATCCCTCACTCCCTACCCCAGGTTTTCAGGCCTTCAGACTCAGACTGAATTACACCACCAGCTTTCCTGGGTCTCCAGCTTAGAGATGGCATGTTGTGGGATGTAATGGCTTCCATAACCTGGTAAGCGAATTCCCACGCATAAATCTCCAGCTCTCGCTGTCATGCCCACGTGCTTGGTTTTCTCTCTCTCTCTCCCTCTCTCTCTCTCTCTCTCTTTCTCTCTCTCTCTCTCTGTCTCTCTTCCTCTCTCTCTCTGGTCCTATTTCTCTGAAGAGCATGACTAATATGCCCTCCTTTCAAGAATGGATAAAAGACACATATATACATACACATAAACACACACAGATTAACACCTTTTTATCATAAAAGAAAGGGGATATGTTTTAAAACACCGGAGGAGGGGACTATCTAACTTTAAAATAGATATTTTGATGAAACTATAAAAAAGATTCTTAGAAAATTTCTAAGAGTTTCCCAAAGGTCAAAGACATCGCTTCTATGAAACACAAGCAGACTGCAAAGAGAGAAAAGGAAGAGATGAGAATAGCTAGTATCCAGAAGGAAACACACCCAGAAAAACTTCATAAAAACAGAAAAAGAGACCCAGTTAAAATCTGCTCTGGAAATAGTAAGGAGCGGGCCAGACAAAGTTAAAATAATATTTGTTGCAGAGCAATATTTAAAAGCCTCCCCCTATTTTGCTAGATCTTTCTATCTGCTCTCCAGATCCATGATACATACTTTACTGCTTTCTGGAGACTGATTTTGGTAGAACTGAGCACCCATGTTTTCCATGGGGCTCAGTCTTGGAAGGCATTCAGGGGAGCCTGGAGTGGAGAGGGGAGAGGGTGTGGGAGAAGAGTATTTCTTCCCTCTTTGTTGCAACCCAGGGCAGCACCTGCATTCTGCCATCAAAGGCCACACGTCTCTGATGGTCCTTTCTTTTCAACTCAGTTATCATCCTGGGCTCCAGTATCACCTTCTCCCTCTGCCCTTCAGCTTAACAGCTCTCAGCCTTTTCCTAGCCCTGAGAACCTCACCCCTCCAGTTGGTTCCCCAAAGTTCTGCCTCTACCTTTGTAAAGAGCCTCCTCATTAAACTCTCCTTTACTTCATCTGAATGTGTCATCTGTGCCCCTTAGAGTCCTGAAGGATGCAGAGTCTGCACAGCCCCAGGCATTCCCAAGAGAGAGTACTAGAACCTCTCTGTCTTTTTATAAACTGTGGCTCTGGGCAATAATGTGAGTTTTTAAGAATACTATTGCTTTAAAAAATAGTTTTAAAAACACTGATGAAAATAAACTTGAGAAGCACTCATAAGAATACCAAAAAAAGGACAGAGAGAGGCAAATAAAAAGTGAGGAAAAAAAACCTCTCCAACTTGGAGGATGACAAATAAGAGATTTAAATAAATAATACATGTTTCCAGAGAAGAACTCAGAACAAGTCATTCTGTTCTCATTATGGAATGAAACTCACATTGGCCCCAGAACTTTCCTCAAATTACTAATGCCAGAAAAAATGATTGCTCAAGAATTCCAAATCTAACCAAATTGCTCTTATGCTGCAAGTAACAGATGGCCGCCTTTGTTCATACACGGTGGGAAATGCATGTTATGCACAGACCCATCCTAAAGAGATGAACAAAAACTCAGAATAAAAAAGAGCTGAAGGCAGACACAAAGCAACTGGTGAGAGAGAAAAGCAGCAAGCTATAGGAGGTCCCCACAAAAGATGACTTTATAAACTGAGGCTCTCTATAAAACGAAAGAAGGGGGTTTGGTGCATAGAAAAAAATGTGAACATATTTATTTTCCATGGGAGACTTTTAAGTTAATTTCCTGGCCGCAGGACTTAGCTAATAAATGCATTCTATTTCCATAGTGATGATGACTATAAAAATAGGGATGCTGGCTACCTGGGTGCCTACTTTTGTTTAAAAATCACTGAACTCTCTACTTAAAACAAGTGCATCGTGTTCTATGTAAGAATGAGAAGATGTTTATCTTTGGTTTCAGTAATTTTATAAATGTAGGACTGAGGATACTTTAGAAAAATCAAAAGACAACCCAGGAAGGAAGAGGTGAGATGTATTTTTTAAAAGGTATCATTGACACAGAAGCTAAAAAAAAAAAAAGTACTATTTCAACAAGTGCATCAAAAGACATGCAAGTACTCTCCAGAGAAAATAACAACTCAATAGAAACACTTTTTAAAAAGGCCTAAAGAAATGAAAAGAATAATACTTCATGATCAGGACCATTCAGTGTCATAAAGATGTTAATTCTCCCTGCTATAGTTCAGATAAGTATCCCCGAAAAGTCGGTGTGTTAAAGGCTTGGTCCTTGGCTTGGAGGACTTGTGGGAGGTCTTTAGGCCACTGGGCTGCGCCCTCAAAGACTTCCCAGACATGAGTTGACTGGTTTTTCCTCAGCCATGTGCTCCAACATGATATGCTGCCTCACCCAAAGCAAAGAGGACAACCAATCATGCAATGGAACCTCTAAAAATGCAAATGCCATGGGTAATCTTGAGTGTTAACTTGATTGGATTGAGAGATACCTAGGAGATTAATAAAACACACTTCTGGGTGTGGCTGGTTTGGCCATGGGAGCATGACCTTGGGGACTATATCTGGTCCCTGGTCCTTCCTCTCTGGCTCTTCCCATGCTCTCCTTCTTGGATGCCATGAGTTGAGTGGCTTTCCTTCAACATGCCCTTCTGCCATGATGTTTCAGCCATGAATTTAGCTAATCATGGACTGATACCTCTGAAACCATGAGCCAGAACAAACTTCTTCTCCTTTAAGTTGTGTGTGGCAGGTATTTGGGAATAATAATGAAAAGGTAACCAATACAGTATACTAAAATAAAACTTTTCTCTTTATAAATTGCTTATCTCAGTATTTATTATAGTAACACAAAGCTCGCTACCACACTCGCTAAAATTACTTAGATATAATGCAATTCTAGTAAGAATCTCAACAAGGGATTTAGCATGGAATCTGATGAGTTAATCCTAAAATCTCCACAGAAGAACAAAGAGCCAAGAATAGCCAAGACATTCTTGAAGATAAAACTGTAAAGACCTGTGTATTGGTAATGATACTACATATATAGGACAGACACTTTCTTTCATTTTCCAAAAGTCACTCTGCAGATGATCAGTGTAACTGCTTTTAAAAACTTCTATTAGCTATTAAACAATATTGACTATGTAAAGTTGTCAATTTTAGTCAATTTTTCTAACAACTGCTGAACTATACAAACTAAATGGCAAAACAAATTTAAGTCTTCCTCTCATTCAGAGTCAGAGTTCTGGTATATTGATAAAACACTGAAACTTACAGCAATTTGATCTGGTACGCATAAAAACCAGTGTAGGATATAAATGTTTCACTATCATCACTACCTACTGTCTAGCATAAAATTATTCAGGGATCAGAGATAAGGGCCTTGAGTGATATTCCTCATTAAAAGAAGTTGGACATTTGAAAGAAAGTCTGATAACTAACAGCTTATAAGGTAGAATTTTTTTTAGAGCTGGCTAAGTTGAGACAGCTCTTTAGAACTGCATATTAAATTCACTTTCAATTAGTCTGGTTCAGCATTTTATTCCTATAATTTGTATGCCTGGTGATACTTTTAAAATTAACTGTGCCACAGACAGGCATATCACACACTTCACAGCTGTAATAATTTTTCTAATGCTGTATCTTTATAACAGTAATTGCCTTCTTTCTGAAATAATATGCATTTTGGATGTAGTGGCACTCCATCTATTTCTTTTCTTATACTAGAGCTGCCTCAGCATATTAGATTTTTTCCTTAATGACTTTCTTCTATTATGAGACCACAAAGACCCTAGGGAAAAGGAAGTCCATTAGGAAAGGAAGCATTTTAGGGCAGGCTGGAATTTCTAAGGTGGACATCTGACAATTCTTGCCAAGAATAGACTGAACAAAAGATTCCCCATTTCCTTTAACATTCCTTGTAAATTTTGACATATCTTTAAAAACAAGTGGCTAGAAGATTTTCAGGAATTATTAATAACACAATGAATGAAACTGCCAACACAGCAAAGTATGCCACTGGTCACTGCACTTCCCAGTGTCAGCTGAGGGCTCTTGTTCCTCAGTGCTCGGCTAGGGGTGGCACAAAGAACACTCTGTTTAAACCACTTGGACCAAGAGACAGTGGATCCTCTCGCCCCAACAGCTGGCTCTCTGTTCTGCAGACCATAAGAATCAGATGATTTTTCAGTATGGAGACAAAAAGAGTCCCCGTGGCTCTTTGGTTCAGGAAGCCTTTCACTGGAGAATGTCCAGAAAGCACTTCTGAGAAGCTATTCCATGGACAGGCTGGGCCATCGGAGGCCATCTCCTGGTCAGAAATGCTCCAGCACAGGCCAGGGACAACTGTGAATGAAGCTGGGGAGAAAATTCAAGAATAAGTGTGTGGTTCTACCACTGCTGTCCTTTGTCCAAAAAGTTTCTGGACATACCCCTGGACCCTTGCATCTTGAGCTTTTCCTGCTCCCTGAGTTTTGTTTGTGTTACCCTGCTGGCTTGCAAAGGTTCTCTCCCTAATCCAGCTGCCCACTGACACTCATCCAATATTAAGGTTGAATCCTGTTCTCAGTGTAAATTCAGTGAGAGCCAATCTTCTCTCACTTCAGCACCAATGGAACCATCAGGACACAGTGAAAACTGCACGCCCTTGGAAATCAGACAAGCTAACACTTCTCTCTCCAAACTTTAACAGTTGCTACTGCTGGAATCATGGCCAGTTACGTAACCAACTCCTTTGAAAGGGCCATATTCTTCACTCATAGCAGTGAATCTTTCTCTTGGACAGCTGCTGTTGGCTGTACTATGTACAAAAAGCATCAGTAAGCTCTAGGTGACCATCTAATCAAAAATAATATACATAATTCATTAAGTTCTAACTTACGGAAATTTATTCCCATTATCTTATGCAGTCAGCCTTTCAAATTCATGGGTTCTGCTTCAACAGATTCAACAACTTTGTATTGAAACTTCCAATACAGTGTATTCCAAACTTTGTATCAGAAACATTCAGAAGAAAAATCTGCATCTACTTGAACAGACATCACCATGGTCACTATTCCCTAAACAACACAGTAGAAGAAGCATTTATATAGCATTATATATTGTAAGTAATCTAGAAATGATTGAAAGTGTACAGGAGAAATTTGGGTAAGTTATATGCAAATATTACAGTATTTTTATATAAGACTTGAATATCCATGGATTTTGTTATCTGTGGCTCCTGGAACCAATCCTCCACAGATACTGAGCCATGACTATATTGCTATTTTAATTTTATGACTTGCTATGTTTTGCATAAGTGTACCCCAAAGACCTGTGAACTGAAGGCTTGGTCTGTGTGGCCCGTGGGGCTATTGGGAAGTAGTCAAACCATTAAGGGGTAGGGCCTAGTGGAAGGAAGTTAAGTCATTGAGGGCATGCCCTTGAAGGAGCTATTGGGATCCTGGCCCCTCTGCTTCCTCTCTCTTTGCTTCCCAATTGCTATGAGGTAAGAAGATTTGTCCAACAGGCACTCACGGCTATGAGGTGTTGCCTCACCACAGGCCCAAGTGACCATACACTGAATCCTTTGAAATGTAAACCGAAATGTACCATTCCTCCTTAGAAATTATCATAGGTATTTTGTTACAGTGACTAACATATGGCTATTTTTATTTTCTCAATTCAAATAATTTCCTTATCTGGGACTTAAACTTTTGGAAGGCAGACCCATAACTCACCCTTCTTCGTTTCTGTCTCAGCACATGGCTCTGCTCTGTACCTTACACAGTGAATTACAGTTAGGCAGAGGATGACTGTGGCCCAAGAGACTGTGGGCCTTATCACCTAGCAATTCTGAGGACACTGAGTGCTGTGCCCTTTACCTGTGCAGACAGAACAAGCAGTAAGTACACACCAGGCATGATGAAGAACCATGCGCTTAGCATCACCCTCTCCACAGTCATAGCTGAAGCACACGGAAACGCGATGAAGCTTCCTTTAGCAGCAACTGGGTAAACTCTTCTCTTCCCGAAACATCTTCAGACTTTGTTGATGCCCACAACAGAGGATACTAAGTGATTTATTGTAATCAAGAGACGCATCAGTGTCTTGGGGTCTGGCTACATACAAGTGGCCAACCAGCTACAGAAAAGCACTCATGCGGTGCGGACTGATACCTCCAGAGAGTCTAGGATGCCATCTAGAGCCACACGTGGGTATCCTGAGCTCCCAAAGGTGGTCTGACCTCCTCAGTGCTGTTCTGATGCACCCCATCACCCTCTCCATCTCTGTTTCTATGAGGAGAGACTAACATTTTCCAATTGAGGGGCCAGGGAATAATTTAGTTTTTCTGAGAAGCTTTCCTACAGCCAGTCAAAAGCAACAATTAGGGAAAACCCTACTGCAATTGTGTCCTAGTGAATTCAAGATGCTGCGTTTAATTCCTTATGACACATAATTACTTATTAGGTGTCTTTGTCTACCTTGTTTTTAATTTTCCTATCCAAGCTCATCATCTCTCTCCAAAAGTTAAGTTTTGGTACATTTCTAATGAAAAACTTGCCTAATGGATCAAAATACAAGTATTTATACTTTGAAGTAATGTGATTTGAGCAAATATGAATCACGGTCATGTTCTAACAAAAATGAATATTTTATCAATGGGATTTTTAAATTTCACTTGGTCTTGTGTGGTTTCCTTATGAAATATTTTAATTGGTTTGGTGCATTGTCAGTTTTCTGATTAGACTTGCTTTCCCTAATGACATTTAATATTGATACTAATTTAAAGGGTGCATATTAGTCTATTTCATAAACAAGATTAGAGTTTTAGATACTTATACTGCCTTTTTAGCAAAGAAAATTCTGCTTTTAGGACCTGCACAAATAAATGTATGTACCACTTATTTCCCTCTCTTCCACACTTAACCAGTGAAGGCTTCATCTTTAATGTGACAAAGCAAAATATACTCTCTTAAAAAGAAGTCCTGAACTTGACCATAAGAAACCCCCAAAGTGGATTTATAATGAATTTTCTGAATAAATAATGACTCCAAATATATTTACATTAAATATATTAACCTTTCACTCATCTATATTTTTAAATAGCTTATTAAAGTTACATTTGAGCTCAATTGATGGCTTGGAAAGAAAACCCTACAGGCTTTCTATAACTCATATTAAAGGTTAAAGTGTTTCATAATTTTTCCCCACAGAGTATGGCCAAACATACAACTTTATAGTAAGACTAGAACTGAGTTTCTGATGGGCACAGCAGGAAAATTTCTGTTAGTACAAAAATTCAAAGACATTTTTGAAAAGAAGTTAATATATGCAGCATAAGATTTTAAGCTTTCTTACACTGAAAACTGATCAGCATGGCAATAAAGAGACATTAAAAAAGTACTAATCCAGGCTGACGTCCATTTATCATCTGCTTCCCATTCCTTGGTGTTTGTGTTTCATTAAATACTGCTGAGAAAAACAAAAACAACAGAATCCAAGCTGAATGGAAAGACAATTAAATTACTTTTCTTCTCAGTTGTCTATGTTTCCAGTAAAATTGATACTATAAGAATCAGTCACTTAAGCATAAATATATAGGGTTGTTTTTTTCTAAACCCAGGACAAATACCTAGACACCCATTATTACCACTCCAGGATGGTTCCAGTGAATTAAGCTCCAAAGGGCTGGAAATATTCTGAGCGGTGTCCAGGACAGCCGGAGAGCAAAGAGGGCTTTCTGGGCCACAACGTGGGTTCTTCAGGGACCGAATGCAGCCCTGCACTTAGGAACTGCCCACATACCTACTGGAATCAATACAAAACTAGGGAAACCTTATTTCATGAGGGAATAAATATGGAAGCAAAAAGATCTACTTTCCTTTATTTAGTAGCTTCTAATTTTAAAAAAACTACATAAAATTTTGGACCTAAATGTACTATATGTTGTTTAGTCTGATGTGTGTTGTAGTTAAGTCTGAGGCTGGGCTGCAAAAGAGACTGAATTATACTTAGGTATACTTAAGCTAAGGAATGAGGTTTTCAAGTTACATTTAAAGGTCTCAGGTAGGACAATGACTATGAGCCAGTCTGCCTGTGCTGGCTGCCTACGCTGTCTTTGATCACCACACACTCTGGTGTCAGCTTCTACCTGGGGTGTGGTGATAGCAGAAGTGCCTTAGTGGGGTGCTATGAGGGCAAAGTGGAGCCAATACTTGGAAGGGGCTCAGCACAAAGACAGTATCACATCCATGCTTCCTATTACAGAAGTGAAATCAAGGTGACAAGATTTCTTCACTGTGATTTCTTTACATTCAACTCTCTTGCTATAAAACTGTTTCATCATAAGAGCTTTTCCTTGCCTCAAGTGCAGAACTCAGGTGCATGGTTCGGAAAACAGTACAAGCTATGAAACATAACTGGCATAGGAGATACAGACTGGTCATACCTTGACCTATTGTTAGTTATTTCAAAAAAAAAAAACTACATGCACCCTCACTTTGTTGTTGTGTATTAAACTTTTTTAAAAAAATTTGATGATTGTTCAAAATAGATTTTAGTTTTTAGAGTAGTTTTAGGTTCACAGAAAAACTGAGCAGAAGTATCAATTTCTCATCTTCCCCCCTCTCTCCTGACATGCCCACGTCCACCTACTCCCAACATCTCCCGTCACAATGGTACATTTGTCACAACTAATGAGCCTACGTTGATACATCATTATCACCTGACGTCTGTGGTTTATATTAGGATCTTCTCTTGGTGTTGTACATTCTATGAATTTGGACAAATATGCAACGAAATGTATCCGCCACTGTAGTGTCATACAGAGTAGTTTCACTGCCTTAAAAACCCTCTGTGCTCTGTTTATTTATTCCCTTCCCCTGCAATCACTGTTCTTTTAACTATGTCCATACTTTTGGCTTTTTCAGAAAACCATACAGTTGAAATTATACAATGTGAAGTCTTTCAGGCTAGTGTCTTTCACTTAGCAATATGCATTAAAGTTTCCTCCCATTTTTTCATGGCTCATTTCTTTTTAGTATTGAATAATGCTCCACTGTTAGGAAGTACCAGTTTATTTACCCTAGTGAAGAATGAGGCTATCTACCTCACTACTTGGGGACTGTGATCTCCAACAACTATACAAAATACAGCCTTTAATATTTGTGAAGGCTACTGTGATTTATCTTCCTCCTACAGAAATCGGTAGGACAAAAAAATGAATGTAGCACCAGTGTCATTAATATTTTCACAAGCAAAACACACTGAACTTTTTATTTTCCACACCTTCACAAACTGAAGTCCCTTTGATAGTGCTATCTAATAAAGGCTCAGGAGCCAGGGTCTCAGCACCGTGTACCCTACAGCCCCCTGAGTCAGGGGTGTGGTGAGGTCTAGCTTGCATTCTGAAACAAGCATTGCCAAGGCTTTGAGGCACATCAAAATTTAAGAGCCACTGACATGGGTGGTTAGATGACATCTGTGATCGCCTACTGGGTTAAGAACCTATGTTGCTTCAGTTAATAATGTTTTATGTCATTAAATTTAATATGTTATGTAAACTGGGATATCCGTATCAGCTTTACTGAGGTATAATTAACAAAAAAAGAAAATCCAACTGTTTTAACTACACAGCTCAATGAGTCCTTACAAACACATCTAGTCCTGCAAATAACACAATCAAAACGGAATGTTCCATTGCCCCCAAAGGCTTCTCTGTGGCCCTCTGCTGTCAATCTCTTCCCTCTACTCAAGCCCCAACCCACCTATCTGTTCTACATCACTAGAAGTTCACAAAAATGCAATCAATGTAGTCATTTCATCTGGCTTTTATTTAGTGACTCGCTTCTGAGACTTATCCATGTTTCATGGATCAAACACGAGAACTATGGGAAGCCCAGTGATACTCTGCCAGAAAAGTAGAAAACTCCTTACCAAAAACCACTACAGTAAAACAAAACGGTAGCAAACTGTATT
The DNA here is from genome assembly GCF_000247695.1 of Heterocephalus glaber. The sequence goes on from NW_004624768.1 coordinate 2,488,893, forward strand.
CCATGCCTCTCAGATGATAACTTTGAATAACAGGCGATTTCTATTTTAGGCTAGCAAGAGGATTTGAAGCTCCATGAAATAAGATTAATGATCTTTCCAGATACACTGTCAAATGATACACACAATAGATTTCTTTTTTAAAATCACCTGCTAGCTAAAGACTATTAAAAGCAATCTGGGGTGGAGGGTAGCAGCAAAAATGTCAAAGTAAAGACCTCTGAAAATGTTCTCTCACAGAAAAGGAACGAAAACCCAGAAATTATCAGAATCAACTTGCTCAGAACACTGGAAATTAACAAAAGGCTCACAGCAACTTCCAGGGTTTTTGCTCAGGTTAAAGAGCTGAATCTCAGTTAAAACAGTGAGGTTTGTAGTGTTTTTTACTTGCCCAAATCCCATTTTCTATTCTTAACTCACCAATAGCTTTGAAAAATAATTCACATTCCTGGTACAGCCTGGAAGGCCCCTGAGAGAAGAGAACAAAGACAGAGCTCGCTCAGAGCCTCCTCCCCAAATATTTGTCATGATGTGGTATTTGGTGATTCCCTGGAAGACCATTTCAAGGCTATTTGTATTTGACCTGACCTGGAGCCTACCCAGGGTGAAAAGCCTCTTTCCTGGGGATCAACTGTCATATACATTTATAGGCAAGTGTTTTCACCTTGCAGCTGTCTGAGAAGTGGATAATAGTTACAGCAAAGAAAACACTAGATAGAAAAAAAAAATTTAAAGCGGAGGAGTAAGACATCCAGAGGGCATTTGAAAAACTCCAACACTTGGTGAAAATAGAATGCTACATGGCATATATTCAGGAAAGACTTCAGAGAGCTCTAAACTCTTACCTCTGACTTTGAGGTTCTAGATCTAGATAAACAAGAAATAAAAGGTGAAGGCCATCTGTCAACTGCAACTGTGTAGCAGAATGCTGATGTCATGCCCTAGCAGACACATGGACCCACTCAGAGAGGTACAGACTCCAAGTATTTAAGGAAATCTCTGTTCAATCCCTGGATGACACTAAACTGAGCAGACAATCCAGTAGCCACACTGATGGAGAATACAGATGTTACAGAATTAGTTCCCAAAAGCCACTAAACAAAGAACAACATCTACAATAAGCATCATCAACAACAAATATGGATAGGAGAGTAATTTGATTTTCAGAAGTATCATATATTATTGAAAATGTTCAGTTTTCATCAAAAAGCTACAAGACATCTAAAGATACAAGTAAGTATGGCCCATATACAGAAGAATAAAAGCAATCAATATAAATGATCTTTGAGGAAAGCCAGATGGCAGATGTAGGAGACAAAGATTTCAAATCAGCTATTTTAAATACATTCAAGGATCTAAAGAAAATCTTGTCTAATGAACTAAATGAAAATATGAGAATGATGTCTCACAAAACAGAGAATATCAATAAAAAGAAATAATAACTAGAACCAACTAGAAATTATGGAGTTGAAAAGTATAGTCATTCAAATGATGAATTCTCTAGAATAGGTTTTAGACTGGGCTTCAGGGATGGAGGATGATGAAAACCAAACAGATTTTAAGAGATATGTTGGACACTGTAAAGTTTATCAAAATATAGGCAAGGGGAATATTAGAAGGAAAGGAAAGAGAGAAAAGGGTACAAAGAATATTTGAAGAAATTATGGCCAAAAACTTCTCAAATTTGATGAAATACATGAATCTAAACATCCAAACTTGAACTCTACGTGGGTTAAGCTAAAAAAAGATCCATACCTAGACACGTCTTAATCAAACTGTCAAAATCAAAAAGACTAGAGAAAGCAAGAGTTACTTCTCACATATAAGGGATTCTAGTATGTCTAGCACATAGTTTCTTATAAACCATGCAAGACAGCAGATGATACAGGACATATTCAAGGTTTTGAAAGAAAAATACTGTCACTCAAGAATTCCTTATCCAGCAAAACTATCCTTTTAAAATGAAAGAAAAATTAAGACACTCCTAGATAAGAATAGAGATTATTAGGTCTCATGAGACCACTCCTACAAAAAATAATAAAGGATAGTATAGAAAATGTAGCTCTTTCTTTTCCTGTATTACTTAAAAGACAACTACATAAAGCAATAATTATAAATGTGTATTGGGATTCCAACACACAAAGACGTAATTTGTCACAAAAACAACATAAAGCAGGCAGAAAGGATGGAGCTATATAAAAACAAGGATTTTTTTATAGTATTGTAATTAAGCTAGTATTACTATACACTAGAGTACTACATGTTATTATGTTAATTGTGATACTCAGGGAAACCACTAAGAAAATAACTCAAAATATATAATAAAAAATCAAAGGGCCCTAAAATGGTACACTAGAAACATCTTTTTAACACACAAAACAGAAAATGCTTTAAATCCTACAGGACTAATTTAACATGTAGACTACACATCTACTATGAGTCCAAGAAAGAGAAAGAAAACAGAGAAAGAAAGGATAATCAAAGACCTAACAGCAGACATTTCCCCAGCAAATTTTTTCTTGAAAGTATCGAACAATAATTAGAACAAATACAATTCACTCTGGTGCACGATATCTAGGTATGTAATTTATACACAACATCTTTCCAGAAATGAAAAACTATAAATGTTTTTAAAATACACAGAAGAACAATTTCAGAATCATGAAGGAGGAGATATTTTAAAGTAAAAAAGAATCCTCAAAAGCCACATATTTTTAAATTCAGCTTTTACATAATAAAAAGCACTCCTATATTAAGAAAAACCCATTTCATTATAAATTAAAAGACAACAGATTTGAATTGGTCACCTAGACAAGTATTACTATACTAAGAAATCCCACAAATAAATGAAACCCATCTTCAGACAAAGCTAACATGCAATTCACATAAAAAAATCCAAATAGGATATGAAAGCTTACTAGTTGGTTTATTTCTGTCACATCTATCTTTGTTCTCTTTTTCCTTTTTTTTTTCTGAATTCTTTTAGATTAATTAGGCATCTTTAAACTTTATTTTACCTCCATTGTTGGTTTCTTAATCAACTGTTTTGGTGGTTACTTAGGGTTTACAAGTATGGGGTATGATCAAAATAGATGGTGAATGTTTAAATTTTTTAAATCTATTACAGAGAAAGATGCATAATCCCCTTCAAAATACTCCCCTTCACTTTAAACACATTTATCCCATTCTTCTTGCCACTTTCTGAAACAGTTCTGGAAGTCTGATTTCATGAGTATTTTTCCTAGTTGTGATAAATATACAGCGAATGCTGCTGCCCAGTGCCATCCAGTAGAAAGGCAGGCCCAGAAAAACATTACAGTGTGTCCTCATCCATCTTATTCACCAGCTGTGGAATTGTGCAACTTCTGGCTCTTCCCAATGTCCATGAAAGGTAAATGTTTTGAATCAATCAAGGACATCAAGGCAGCCATAACAGTGCAAATAAAGACACTCATGCAAGAGGACTTCCAGAACTGCTTCAGAAAGTGAGGAGAACAATGGGATAAGTGTGTTGGAAGTCAAGGGGGAGAATTAATGGCAGTGTGTCAAGGGGATTAATGGCGGTGTGTCTTTTACTGTAATTATCTTTCTTTTATTTAAACAAACATTCGCCATATTTTTCAATCACACCTCAGACATATCTTTAATGTATTCAAGTTTACCTTCAAGTGACATTACACTTCTTCATATATAGTTTAATAATTTTACAATGTATATTTCTATTCCCTCAACTCTGTATTATGCTTTTCATACAGTTCTCTTGTACAAATGTTAAGAACCTCACAATACATTGGTATATTTTTCTTGTTTCTTGTTCTTTTTATGCATTGAGCTTCTTGTATCTATGGAATTATAGGTTTTATTCAATTTTGAAATTATTATTTTATCAATTATTTCTTCGATTTTTTTCTGTCCACCCCTACTCTCATATATTAGCCTTTTTCAAATTGTTCCATACAGCTCACTAGTGTTCTATCCATATATTTTAAAAGTATTTTTTTCTCTGTGTGCTTCATCTTGGATTATTTCAAATGCAATATCTTTGAGTTCACTTATCTTCTCTGTTATCTAATCTGCCTCATCCAGTGGATTTTTCCCTCTCTTACATTGTAGTTTTCATCACTAAAATTTCAACTGGGTTTTTGTATACCTTCATGTGTTCACTTAACTTCTGGAACATATGGAATACAATTATAATAACTTTTAATGTCCTTGTCTGGTAAGTGTGCCCTTGTCTAATACGTGTGTCAGTTTTGCATCATTTCAGTGGGTTTGCTTTTCTCCTGATTTGGGGTCATATTTTCTTCCTAGGAATCTCTGATTGGGTGCTAGACACTGTGAATGTTTCTAGTTGGTGCTGTATACTTTTTTTTATTCCTATGAATATTCTTGTACTTTGTTCTGAGACACTGTTAAATGATCAGGAAACCAACTGGTTATTTTGGATTTTGCCTTTAAGATTTGTTAGAGAGACTACAGCTTTGCTGGGCAGCTTTCAGTCTGGGGCTAATTATTCCCCAGTACTGAGACAGGACCCTTGTGAACACTCCACTCAATGTCCTAGGGTATCGTGGGTCTTCCAGTCTGCATGGTGGGAAACCCTGGTTTTACACCCAGCACTCTTCCCTTTAGTTCTCTCAAATGGTTCTTTCCTGGTCTCACTTTCTTCACATGCAAGAACTGATCAATAGCAACTAAATACTCACAGGGGGTTCTCTGCTGATCTCCAGAATTCTCTACTGAATGACTCTTCGCTGGGACTCTGCTCTGCAAACTTTAGCCACCTCAGGTTCCCAGACTCTCAGTTTAGCCTTCTAAATGGAGCAAGTGTGCCAGGCTCTGCCTCAGTTCTCCCTACCAGAGCTGCATTCTAGAAACTTCTTCCAGAAGGAGGCTGGAGCGACCTTAGGACTCACTGTTAAAAGTATTAGGCCAAGGTAGGAGCAATACCCAGTCAAATTAGACCAGATTTATTTATATCAGCCTACCACTAGTTTGTTTTGTTAGCTGAAACATACTCCTAAAGGTAGTCTATACGAAAGTGAAGTTGGAATGCCAGACTTTCTTGGTATCCTATAGACAAAGGAATCTAAAGGCTTAGGGAGATTGGAACAATGTCAGAGTACATTTACCATGTAAGATCTCATCTATCCCAGGAAGATCGAGAGGACACATCTTCCATCACAGCTGCAAGATATAAATCCACAAGAGTCCCAGCACCCCATGAAGAGCTCTATGTGACTCCTCTCAGTAAGTCAGAAATTACTGAGGGGATTTCTGTGCTACTAGCAAACTCCATCCAGGGAGGGTAACGGGACCCCGGGGTGGTAAGGCACCATTTGGTAGTGCTTAGTCACCAAAAGCCACGTGGATGAGGCCAGGGCCAAAGCCACGATCAGAACAGTCTGCCTCCGAGGTTTCTGGTGTAGGCTGCAAGAGGCTCTGTGTCTCCAGTTCAACTCGGATGTACGCACTTACTTAGGTTGATGAGATTTCGTGACAAAAGTAAACCAAAAAGCCAAATTCCTCAAACATTATAACATAAAATGCAAACAATACTAAAAACACTACCAGATCTATATGATACTCATATTCCTACAGACCAGTTCTTTAACAATAGATTTATATTGCTTTAAAAATTGTGTACTAAATAAATGACAATTTGCTATTTATTTTTTAAAAATCAAAACACGTTTTCAATCTCATGGTTATTCATCTCTCAATAGCATTGATGATTACATACAATCCTGTACACAGCTCATGACTAGTTCACTGAAGTTTTGTTCAATTATACTACCTGAAATGATGTGAAGCACTTTCCATTATTGATACATAAGCCAGCACAAGGTATTTCATTGACTCTTTTGAAAACAGTCGAATCAGAGGTATATAATCTGATTCCAGATTTGGTATCCAGCACAGTGTAGAACCCTATACATTCAATGCAGGGGAGACTATTCTTTAGATCACAGAAAACAAGTGGCCCATATAAAAAGACTACCACAGTAGTATGGAAATACAGTCTTTATGGACATAGCTCTCTCACTTTCAGCATCTGAAAGGGCATACAGAATACTAAGGTATAAATATATATATAATACAAATAGTAAATTATATAATGCTGCACATAAATATATAACTGCATTATATAATTGCACATAACTATAGTATAAAGTATATTGTACATAATTATGTATACACATCCTGTATGTATATATTTACATGTCAATATCTTCCAGCCTTTTCCTTCATCTCCCTCTCAGGGTGCCCGCCTTCCCTGGGTGCTGGTCAGCCCCTCTTGTGCTTTCTGCTAATAGCCGTCTTCCTCCTGCACATGGCTTGCTCTGGGTCAGAAGTCTGCACTCCCCTTCATCCACCCTGTCTGTCCCAGAGTTCAGAGCGATGCAAAGAGAAGACAGAACAGAGCCTGTGTATGGGAGGCTCATGCAGGGGACCTGCAGAGGGAAGCTGCTGCCAGCATCAGCAGGACCATCCTATCCATTCTCGCACCATCACCACCACCCCCCCCAGCTAGCCCTGCAGGCGTCTGCTATGGCTGTGTGGCCGCAAACTGCTTTTTCAAAGCACCCTACAGGACAGATATTCTCTCTGCAGAGAGGGCAACTCAGTGTGTCAGGCATTGTGGGGAGAGTGGGCTAACAAGCCAAGGTACCCCCTAGAGTGAACTAGAATGCTCAGAGCAGGATCTTCAGCTCATACTTCCAAGGAGATAGGAACACATTGTTAGGGTAGAGAGAACACAGGAGCCTGTGATGAAATAATTACTGAAATCAAAATGCCAATCTATTCCCGCTATAGAATCCTGGGCAAGGTACTTACCTTTCTAAGTCTTCCTTTTATAGCACCACAAGGCTTCATACTTAACCCCAAAAAATCTCAGTTCTACTTCTTAGGCCCTGGGGAACCACTGAAAGGCTTAAAGAACAGGAGTAACAGGCCCTTTATATTTTAGATAATTCTATGGTTCAGATTGGGCTGGAGTGTGTCCCCAGGTGTTGAAAACTCGATCCTCAGTGTAACAGCATGACAGGTGGTGGGCCTTTAAGAGTTCAGCCTAGTGAAAGGTGATTAAAACATCAGGAATGTGTCCTCAGAAGGAATTCACGCTAGCCTCATGGAATTAGTTCCCATAAGACAGGGTTGTTATGAAAAGAACAAGAATTCTTCCTCCCTGGTCTCGGACTTCCTGCCTCCTCATGTGAAGTCTGCTGCGTGTACTGTGGCCAGGGAACCATCTGTCCTGAGGACCACCAGCGGCCAAGCAGAGAGTCCAACTGATCTTGTACTTTTAGTTCCCCCAAATGTTAGCTAAATAAACTTCTTTTCTTTATAAAGTGCCCAGAATCAAGAGTTTTATTATAAGGGCCAGGGATTTAGCTCAGTGGTTCCGGCGCCTTACTCTCAAGTGGGCAAGGTCCTGAGTTTGATCCCTGGTACCAAAAAAAAAAAGAGTTTTATTATAGCAATAGAAAACAGCCTAAAACAGATACTAACCCTTGTGTGTGAATACACAGAATGGATTTGAGAAGAACCAAACTCTTAGCACAAAGATCTGTAAGGAGGCTTTTGAAACCACTGTGAGAGAAGACAAGAGTCTGTGCTAAAACAGGCTGCTCAAGGAACAGGGGAGAGGGGGCCAACTGGATAAATATGAAAGTAGTAAGAATGAGAACTTATGGTGAATGAACATGAAGGAGGTAGGAGGAGGGTGTGAGAGTGATTCCCAACTTCTAGGCCAGGTGGGAGCAATGCCACCAACTGAGAAAGAAAATACTAATGGACAAGATGATATCAAGGAATACAATTCAAATGATATACAAGAGAAAAGCCATGGAGCAGAAAGATAATGCTTACATGAAATGTTTTAAGTGGAAAAAGGAGTATTTTGGAGTCAGAGAGCTTTGGATTCAACCCTTAGATTATTGTTTCCGAGCCTGGGAGTCCTCCCCACTCTTCTGAAATAGGAAAATCTAGAGCTTGTGGTATAGCTCAGTAGTATAGTACTTGCCAAACATGCCCTGGGTTCAGTCCTCAGCACCACGAAAGGAAAACACTAGCCACTTTCCCATTGCTGACAAACCATACCCACCAAAACCTGTGACATAAAGGGAGAGAGGCATATTTTGGCTCACAGTTTCAGGCCATAGTCAGTAGGCACCGAAGCAGAAGCAGCACAGCAGAAGGGCATGGGAGAGCAATGGGTGTTCAACTCATGGCAGCCAGGAAGCAGAGAGAAAGAGAAGGGTCAGAGATAAGAACACACCCTTCCAGGTCATGCCCCCATTGACCTACCTCCAACCAGGCCCCACCTCCTAATAGCAGGTTGGCTGTAGTGCCTCCACGATCCAATCACCTTCCAAATACACGAGACATGTGAGGGACATTTTATATCTAAGCCATAACATTCCACCTCTGAGCCCCCAAATGCTCTTGTACATCTCATTATGCAAAATGCATTTAGTCCATCTCTAAGAGTTGCCAAAAACATTTCCAGCATTGCTGAAAAGCCCAACTCCAAAGTCTCTTCTAAGACTCAAACTCTTAGTTGAGAGCCCCTGTAAAAATCAAAAAGAAAGTTGTATACTTACAACGTACAATGCCACAGGGTAAACAGTCACATTCTAAGACAGAGAAATTGGAGGATAAAAAAGAATCAGATCAAAGCAAGACCAAAACCCAGCAGGATAAATATTAACTGCTGTAGCTCTCTGTCCAGCACCAGGGGCAAGATATTGGTTCCAAAGGGTTTGGGCAGCTCCATTCCTATGGCAGTACCAGTTGTAGCACTCATGGCCTCTTTCTCAGGGTGGCTTCACTCACTGACCACAGCTTTTCTTAGCAAACATTCCACATTCCTGGCATCTCCAACTTCCTGGGGTCTCCACCATGTTTCTGCCTTCACTCTCATACCATCATCCACAGCCTTCTCAGGCACACATTGTTCAGTCTCCCAGGCCTTCTTCTAAAATCTTAGTGGAACCCTTCATGACCCCATAGCTCTTGCACTATGGATGCCTGTAAAACCAGTAGTATGTTGATGATGCTAAGGCCTGCTGCCAATTCTAGGTGTACCCAGGCCTCCCTAGATCATGGCTGCAGAGGCCTCTGCATTCCTAGATGGCCAAGCATGGTGAAATAAATCCTAGGGAACAAAAATCCCTAGGTGACCTTTCTCAAGTAGGGGGCCCAGGTGTTCACTTATCAAATAAAATCTTTATAGTCATGCACTCCTATGCAGGTGAAGGGTGGGCTCTTGCTGAATCGTGACATGCCTTCAGTCCATTTTTCCTATGCAAAGTAGTTGGCTTATATTTAATGTAAATCTTTTTAGCAACTAGCTCTCTAAGGCTGGTTGCAGGTACCAGCTTTACAAGTACTTCCATTCTGGGAAAACTAGAAATTATATCTTTTGATTCTGTCTTTTCTTTGTCTTATCTTTGGTTCTGTCTGTTCTTGATTCTGGCTAAAAGCAACCAGCAGTACTCATGATACAGCCTGAACACTGAGTTGCTTTCAAATTTCCTCTATCAGATTAATTAGTCTACCATCCTTAATCACAGTCTCCCACAAAGTCTCAGGACATGGGCAAAGTATAGACAAATTTTCTGCCACAGTATAGCGCATGGCCTCTAGTCCAACTTCCAATGGAATCTTTCTTCCCAACTGTAATCTCCTGAGCCAGGCCTTTACATTTCATATTCCTGTCAGCATTCTGGTCTTCTGAGCTCTAACCCATAATTGCACATTAACTGCCGCTCACAACATTCTGAGGTTTCCCTAGCTTACTTCTCCAAACTCTTCCCACAAAGAAGTTCCAAAGGCTTCTAAAACCACATGGCCAGGTACAGTCACAGCAGTGAACCCAACCCTGGTACCAAAATATGTCTTAATCACATTTGCATTGCTGAGATGCAATACCCAACATCAGCAACTTAAGAGAGGTTTGTTTTGGTTCATAATTTCAATCCATGCTCTTAATCCATGGTAGACAAGCTCCAAGGCAGAAACAGGATGGTAGAGGGGCCATGACAGAGCAAAAGGTGCTCAATCAATGGCAGCCGGGAAGGAGAGAAAAAGAGAGAGGGAAAAAGGGAGAAGGACAGGTAAAGGGGGGGGGGAGGGATAGAGGGAGGAAGGGAGGGGGAGAGGGAGAGACAAAGACAGACAGAGAGACAGAGAGAAAGAGAGGAGCCAAGGACAAGAATACACCCTTCCAGGTCACAGCCCCAGTGACTCACCACCATCAGGGCCTACTTCCTAACAGCAAGTCAGTTATGCTAATCCCACACTCCAAACACATGCGGTATTTGGTGACATTTTAGATCTAAACTATAATTAAAAACCTACTCTTGCCAGAAATGCTAAGGAAAAAAAGGCACAAAAGTCACACGCAGTGAATGTTTAACGTCATTAATTACAGTATTTTCATGGGTACTACTCTGGATAGAGCATTTTTTGGTCAAGTATATAGAATTTGTGATGGTTATTTTCATCTCTCATTTTATCTGGCCCACAGTCCCCAGATTTTGGTCAACCCTAGTTTAATACTGTGAGAGTATTTTTCAGATGAGGTTAACATTTAAATCAATAGAACAAAGTAGACCACCCAATAATATATGTGGGCTCCATCCAATCAGTTAAGGACTTTGTGAGAAAAAAATACAACCTCTTCCAAAGGAGAGAGAATTCTGTCCCTAGAGCAACATCAGCTCTTCCCTGAGCTCCAGTCTGTCAACCTGCCCTGCAGATTTTGCACTTATTAACCTCTACAATCTTGTGAACCAATTCTTTAAAGTAAATATCATAATAGATGGACAGATAGGCAAATAATAGACAGACATCATATTGGGTGTGTTTTCTGGATAATCTCGAATAATACATCTGCATACAGTTGAGCCTCTGTATCCATGAGTTCTGCATCTACAGATTTGACCACTGTGAATCAAAAAATATTTTTTTAAAATTGTATCTGTACCAAACATATAGACTACAATGTCATTATTCCCTAAGCAATCCAATATGCCCACTATTTACACAGGATTTACATTAGATATTATAACTCTAGATCTAGAGATGATTTAAAGTATGCAGGAAGAGGTACACAGGTTACATGCGAATACTACGGCATTGTATGCATTCTTGTGTTGTGGTATCTGTGGGGGTCCTGGAACTAATCCTTGTCAGACACCAAGAGATGACTGTACTGTGAGTTTGCCTTCTGTCTATTGTGACTGCTTTTACTCCTCTTGAAATAAAAGTCAAAGCCAAAGAAAGGCATATTGATACTAATGGTCCAGAGAGTGAGTTTTTGCTAACAAATCAAAAGATTACATTGTCTTGTCAACATAAACTCTTAGAAGAATATTCTTATGGTAGAAACAACAAAAGTCATGCCCTCTCCTGCACAGTCGAGCTGCCTCTGGGAAGTGGAGAGGCTGTGCCTGTTCCAGCCTCCCTTGTAATTACACAGGGTCCTATGACAAGTTCTCCCTATGGTTTGATGTGCAAGGTATGAGCACCACTTTCAGGCCAAGCACATGAGCACAGACATTCCATGCCCATTCTTTATGTCCTCTTACTGCATTCCAGAGGACTCCAGAAGCCTACAAAACAGAGGAGTCCCAGATGGAAGGAACCACATGACATAAGAAGCTGCCTGTGGAGGAAGTGGCTACAGAGTGCAGTACCCTTCCCAGACAGCATCTAGAAGCAAACTGGAAGTGTGCTAAGCTGTTCAAGGTCTGGGGCCTATTGCAGCAGCTAGCATTACCCGAATAACACCCCTACCTCCCTAAGGAGGGCAAAGAAGTCAAGCAGAATGAGCCCCTTCCACTTCTGTCTAGGGCTTGGGAGGAAATTGACCAATGGAAAGTGAACGTGAGCACCTTCCAGAGAGCAGCTGGTCCTAGACCATGCACCCCCAGCCACAGGACTGGGGAGAGAGCACTTAGAACATTCTACCTTAAGTAGGTCCAACTGTGATTTGTCCCTCCCTCCTCCTATAATAAAGCCCCAAGACCCACCCTACTCCTCTGGCCTCCCCAGGACACACTTGGGCCATGTTCTGAAGGAATCCGAACTCCTCATCAATTGTAAGCAGCATGAATCTTGAAAATATCCAGCCTCATAAGAATCTCCACCCTGGGGCCAGAGCCAGGAGTGGTGTGAGGGGGTGGGTAGGTGCCAAATGCCATTCCTCTCTTGTCTTGTCATCACATACCCACTCTAAGGAGAATGCTTTTCTTCATTAGGTGGCTCGCTTTGCAGGACTCAATGTCTCCACACCATGGGGGCATATGACGGGGAATGGAGCAGGCTGTCCGCATGTTCCCAAAGGCGGCACAAAAGCCCCATCCCCACACAAGCAAAGATGTCATCCCAACAGTCGTTAGCATGTTCACTGTCATTCCATTCTGCATCAAGCATCAGCTTCCTGATCCACAATCTGAGACTGTTCCCAAATACTCCATTGAGGAGCAGGTCAGGGTGTGGGAGGATATGGATGAGGAAGATGCAGTAGATGCTGATGTTTGTTAAAGACAAATAAAGGGTACACAGAGGTTCACTATATTAGTCCTTCTACTTTTGTGTGTATTTGAATACTTCTATATAAAAACATTCATTAAAAGGAAATGTCAATAAGACACACATGTGTAAATACTGAATAGTTTCTCAGGTGTGAAATACTACAAGTCTAAATAAGGTTCAAATGATATAACTGATATTGTGAAATAGGAATAAAACGTCTGAAGGAGTTGGGGAAGTGGAAAAGGTAGGGGAAAGGAAAGAAGGGAAACAATATGAGAAAAGGAAAAAAATGGAAACAAAGTCTCTGTAAATAGGAAGGGTGGAGGGGGTGAAGGGAGGGCAGGGAAATGGGGAAAAATAAGAACTAAGATACATCATGTAAAGTTACAAGATCCCAACAATGAATGTAAATGTATTTTATACCTAAAATGTACCAATAAACTTAATGAAAAAAAGAAATGTTTTCTATAACCTATAACAGAGAGGAAGTGCAACTGAATTCAATACCACCTGTCTCTTCCCTAATATTTTTTCAAGATGTCATGGTTATTCTCCACAAACAAATTCACTTTTTTTCTCTTTCCATTAACACTTAGTACATGTCATTATCTCCCAACTCCAATCACTTAAAAATTAGATTATAAATAATTGATTAATACAAAAGGAAAAAAAAAACCGCCATGCTGTCATTTTCATTATGCATCAAGACCAGGAGAATCTCTTCCTCTGATACACACACACACACACACACACACACACACACACACACACACACATCAGTACATTAATCCATATGCTGAAAAAAACAGGCATGCAAATCAATAGACTCAGGACTGTCCGGGAGACTTTTCAGAGGGAAAAACGATTGTCCTCTCTCCATTTGCTGTGTGGGTCCCTCCTCAGCACCATGGCCAGCAACTCCTCTAGTCCCGCAGTTACCTTCAGTGTACCCTCTTAGAACTTTGGCTTAGAATGTTAGCCTGTGCATTACATGTTGTAGGTATTTAACTTTGGTTTTTTATTTTTATAGGGGCTCACAGCTAAGAGTTTGCCTTGAGTCTCAGAGGAGACTTTGATCTTGGACTTTTCACCAATGCTGCAATTATTAAGAATTTGTTTACTGTTAAAGATGGACTAAATTCTTTTTGTATAATGAGATCGACATGAACCTTTTGGAAGCCAAAGGTGGAAAGTTATGGTTTAGATCTAAAATGTTCCCTAAAATTCTCATATTTGAAGGTGGGGCCTTGGAAGGGACAGGTCACTGGGGGGTATTCCAGTCCCCAGCACCTCCCTTTTCTCTCTTCTTCCTGGTTGTCATGTAGTGAACAGCTTTCCTCCACCACGCCATTCTGCCATGCATTTCTAGCTTGGACAATGGACTGAATCCACTAAAACTGTGAGCCAAAATAAATTTCTCCTCCTTTAAAAAAAAAAAAGAACTTTGGTCTCCAAAGCACACAAAAACTCAACACTTCTTAAACTCAGATACACCATGTGCTATTCATGTGGCCCTGTGTAAGCACATATACATGCATGAACAGGCCTTAGGGGCTAGGGGAAATGCCTGCATCCACACTTTTAAAATGTCTTTGTTCACAGCACATCCTCAAGGGAGGGCACCAAAATCCAAACAAACAAGGAAAGGATGTGATATGCACAGCCTAGGAGAACACTCAGGGAAAACTCAGAAAAGTGCAATGTGGAGGATGCACGGTGGCTCCAGAGAAACTGGAATTCTCTGCACCACTGCTTCTGCCATGCTCACTCCTCGGCGGCAGACAGACCCTGGCCAGGGTCACTCTGAGATCCATGTGTCACTTACCACAAGGGACAGAGGCCTCTTCCAGGAGACGACACCGATGAGTCCTGACAGCAGCACCTGGAATGACAGGTGGTACACAAAGGTGAGGCACTCTGGAAATCATCCAGGAGCATCACATTAACCTCACCCCTTTCCCCTAGTGAAGGGTGTCCAGGATCTCACACAACACAGGAGTGGGTGGCAATCAGCTGTGTTTCCCCTCCGGATGTTCACAGGCTGCAGCTGCACCAGGAGGCACAGCTGGCTTCTCAAGCCACCAGGGCACTACAACAGTGATGAGAGTCCTAAAAGACCCTCCACCATGCTGCTTGGTCCACCCTGGTCCTCTACATTATGTGGATGCGTTCTTTAAAGTCACAGAGAAGGCTGAAAACACTACATGGGTGACAAGCAAAGCTAACCCCACTCCTCGACCACCTGGCCACATGCGTGGCTGTGCCCATTACAAAGTCTCCTCTTTCTAGCCCCTTTCAATCACAGCCAATTCCCCACCTCACTAATAAGCAGTGTCTTCTTAGAAGGTTCTAAAACTTTCTACACCCTGATTATGAGCACCACATCCCTTTCCTAGGGCCAAGCAATGCCCCATGCCCTTCCAATTCCTCCCATTTCCCTTATCACGTAGATGTGCTATGTGGTGTCTCCCTTAGAGGAACCTCTGCTCACTTGTCCAGCTCTAGGGCTTCCTTTCTCTCAAGTCCAGGCTCCTGAGTCAGCCACTGGCTTGATCCCCACATGCCTTGTCTTCATATCCAGTTATGCCCAAGGGATCATGGAAACATAATTCCCACCTACTAACAGAATATCTTGTTCCCAAGATCACCCTGGAGGTCACCAAATGCAACAAAGTCCCACCTTGATCACTGCAGAGCTGGCCACAGGATCCACTATGGGACCCACTCCCCCAGGGTCCTGAGGGTCACTTCCTTGATGTTCTTCCTACTGCCTGGATGCTCTTCTCCTCAGCCTCCCTCTAGCTTCCTCTTCCCATTGCCCAGATCCAAGATCTTGGTCTCCTGTGTCCTTTGTCTCCTTCCTCATTGCTCCCTAGGAGACAGCTATCACAAGGCTCCTGGAACCCCATCCTCTGGCATCTCTTGCAGCCCAGAGCTCTGCCCTGACTGCTGAGTGTCACACTGTCTACTTAGCTCTGCTCCAGGTGCCTGCCACTCTCCATCCAACATGCCCAGAAATGCATCTCCTGCTTCCACCTCCCAGACCCAGTTTTCCTCTTGTAATCTCAACCTCACTCCTTCCTGGCCACTCAAACCCAAATCCTCTCTCTCATTCCTCATATTCAACCAGAGCCAGGGAGGGATAATGGCTTGCTTTTCAATAGGGTGATGTGTCAGGAGAACCATTATAAGTAAGGTGAGTTCTCCTGGGAAGAAGAACTACTTGTACCTGACTGAGAGCAGGGGCCATACAGCCGGAAACCTGCTGGTAGACCTTGGCTGCATTTCCCCTGGATCCTAAAGGGACCGTCCAGACCCAGAAGCAGCACACTCCTGAACTGACAGGCTCACAAGGTCACAGACCTTCCCACCCAAGCCCTCACTGCAGTGTGCAGGACCAGGTCTTACATCCATCCTATCCAGTGTACAGGGATTCTCCAAACACAGTGTTGACTGTTATTTACAACCATTTCCCTTATCTCCGTCGTCCACTCTTAAGGACATTGCCCAGCCTCCTGTTCCTTGTATTCCAGCTCCACCACTATGGAAATCCTTGATTGATATCTCCCATATCTCTCTGCAGCTGTCTCCTTATTCTTTTTCAAAGCACCACTAGAATCTCTGGACTTGTACACCCAATGCATGAACATTCAAGACAGCCTCTCTGGGGTCAGATTCATCACCCTCAGCAGGTACACCATATCCCCAAAATCATTTTGCCATCAGATTTCACACCATTTCTCAGACGGGTATATTTAGGATGCCCCCCAGTATCTCATGCTTGACAATTTAGATTCCAAATTCATTTCTCCATCTCCAAATCTTCCTCTTTCAGCCAATTTGAGAATCCTGCCAAGAATGGTGTATTTTCTGAGCTCACTGTATATATAGTTCAGTAGCCCTGTCAGTCATAAAGCTCTTCTGGACCAGTTCTTCTGGATGTCTCTCTGCATGTTCCCTTCTTTCCCCTCTGCTGAGACAGTCTTATACTTTCCCAGGCAACAGCACTTGTCACTCCACTCTGCCCTCAGGATGAACTGTCCTTATAAGAAAAGGTCTTCCCCTGTCCTTCCCACCCTCCATGCATGTGTGCCATGGGAGCATCCAGAGAGATGTGGCCGTCTACATGCCAGAAGAGAGCCTCCCCAAAGCTCGTCATGCTGGAACCCTGGCCTTGGACTTTGCAATCTCCAGAACTGTGAGAAAAAAAATTTCTGTCATTTAAGCCATGCAGTCCATAGTGCTTTGTTATAAAAGCCTGCTGTGGATTATATCTAGGTGTTCCCCCGACAGCCTCATGTGCTCATAGGCAGAGCCCTGCTAAGAAGCTTTTCAAAGCCCAGGCACTGGGTGTTTCCCCTTTCAGGACACCTGCTCTGGTCCACTGAAAACAGAGGCTAGCAAAGCAGAGCACATAGCTCAGAGCCATGGTAGAAAAGAAGTTTAAAGCCCTTGATCTGAAATGATTAGGTTTAGCTTGAACTGTTTTTGCTCAATTCCAGCTACCAGTAAGGATTATATCACATAGGCAGACAACTCAATAATTCTGCACGTTTATTTTTGTACCACTCCTGTGAGGGAAAAGGGTCGTGAATCTAGTTAGCTGTGAAATTGCTATCATGAAATCTTTGTCACACTGATTTACCAGTTTTGTTATTCAAAGCCCACCATTTAGAAACGACATACAGAAACTGAAGAGGGACACATCAGAGTATCATATAATTAAACAGTTTGAAAGAAAGGTCAAAGAACACAGAAAAGGCATGATGCTGCACAAACAGAGGGGGCTTAACTTTTCAAGCATTCCGAGCTGTTATACGGACACCAATGCTCTCTTCTCTCCACTTCCCAATCCAGCCTAGTAGAGGCAAGAGACAAAATTAGAAATGAGACAGAACTTCTGCCGTCCAGGGTGATGGAAGGGGAGGATAACAGACTACCAGGAAGTAATGGCCTCCTTAGAGCCAAAGACCTTTCCCATTTGATTACTACCACTGCCTGGACACAGAGGCTTCAAATAAATTATCCTTTTAAAGTCTTGGTCCATAACACTGAAAAGCTCTTTCTCTACCGATCAAGATTTTTTTTTTTCAGACCATCAAATCTTGTTCAAAGGCAAATGGTAAGGCAAGATTTTAGGTAGTGCAGCAAGTCCTTCTAGAATGCCAGCTTGACAGCCAATGCAATTACAAGGCACATGGCAGGTGTGCCCAATAGCTCCTGTGATGCCAATTTAGCACTAAGATGCCACTGTTTGCTGTGTGTCTGGGGAAATAATGGTTGTTGCAATAATGGAGAATAATATTATGAGCTGCTGGGTTTCAAAGAAGTCTACTGAACCCTGTCTTCCCAAGTCTTTCGACCACAGACTCTTCCTCTCCACTGCACAGTCTTCCTTCAGCCTCATGGAGTGCTTGGCCCATCTACTTTACCTTACTGCCATTTTCTTTTCTCCCTGTGTGCCTCTCCCTGCCTGGGTCTCACAGGAACCACATGATAAGGATCAACAAGGTGTGCAGTCCTGCAACCTCTGTGTCCTCCTCTGAGGAATACACTCACCATCATCCCAACCTTGTCCAGTGTTCTGCTTCATCCCCTTGGAACAATTCTCTTCCAACATTTCACTTCCAGCCTGTGGTGCCCACTCCCTCCACACCCTTTCCTCTCAGGAGCTGTGTCAATACACCAGATGCATCATGCGCCCAAGGAAAGTCAGCTCTCAACTACTTCCCCCATGGTAGAAGATCTCTAGAGCGTTCCTCCTTTCCTCAAGCAGTACCAGAACTATACAGTGATGCCAAAGATGAAAGAAAAAAGATCAACTAATATTAAAGTGCTTAAAAATATTCTAGGGTTGTGGGAACAGCTCAGTGGATAGCTTGCCTAGCACACGGGAGGCCCTGTGTTTGACCCCCAGCACCACACACACACAAATTCTAAACAACTCATGAACCAAGACAAAGTCAAAGTGAGACATACTACCGTGTGTCCTGCTGCAATGTATGTTTCTTTGATGGAGATTAATGCTCATGTGCTTGGAACCAAATTCATCTGTCTTTTCCCTGCCCTGTGAGACAACACCTTCTCATAGGGCTGTTTACTCTGAAATTAGAGTAGTTACTAGACTCATTCCTGGGTTTTGTTATTATATGAGTTCACAAAGTAGCATGCATAAGCCAGGCACCAGGACACACACCTGCAAGTCCAGCACTCTGGAAGGATAGGGTAAGATTGCAAATTTCAGCTGAGTTGTAGTAACTGAGCAAGACTTTATC
Source organism: Heterocephalus glaber (assembly GCF_000247695.1). The sequence goes on from NW_004624768.1 coordinate 2,507,714, forward strand.
TCAAAATAAAATAAGTAAATTAAAATGTGGCTCAATGCAAAATACCAAAACAAAAGCAATGAACAAAACCCCACAAAGTAGTATATACATCATAACAGATTTTATAAATATTTTGATTTTTAAAATTTTTGAAATCAGTTCCTGTGTAATGCTATTGTATCTTTTTTTTTTGGTACTGGGGATCAAACTTGGGACCTTGTGCTTGTGAGACACATGCTGGAACGGAACCACTGCGCTAAATCTCCAGCCCAGCTATTGCATCTTATTTCATACAAAACAAAACATTCTGAGAGGGGGTCTGCAGGTTTCACTAGGCTTCCATGCTGAGAGTTATTAACCCCTGATTGAAAGTCCCTTTAGTGGAACTCTTTTGGTAATCAATTCTCATTTTTGTTAATTTATACATGTCTTGTTTTTCCCTCAAGCTTGAAAGATAGCTTTGTAGCAACACAATTCTTTAAGTCCTTTCTTTCAGTTCTATTGCAAATATCACCAGAAGTGGAAATGCAGGATCAATGGGTAATTCTACTTTTCATTTTTTGAAGAACTTGCACACTGTTTTTCACAGTGATTGTAGTACTGTTTTACATTCCCAGCAACAGTGCACAGGGGACAGTTTCTCCACATTGTCAACACTTGTTTCCTAGTTTATGCTTGGCTGTTTGTTGTTTTTTTATAATAGCTATCCTAATGAATAAGAAGGGGTATCTTGTGGCTTTGACTTGCATTTCTCTAAGGATTCATGATACTGAACATCTTTTCCTGTCCTTACAGCCATTTGTGTACCTTCTTCGGAGAAATGCCAATTGAGGTCCTTTCCCTACATTTGAGATTCTCTCCGTCAACTTTTCTGAGGCTTGCTTGACAAACAAGACATGATGTTTTCATAAATATATACATTGTAAAATAATTACCACAATCAAGACAACACATCCATCACCTCACCTAATTACCAATATTTCTGTGTGTGTGTGGAGAAAACACTGAAGAATACTCTTTCAGCAAATTTCAAACAAAGTGCATTATTATTAGCCATAGTGATCACACTGGACCTCGGATCTTCATAACATCTTCACCTTATGAAAATCTGAACCCTTTGAATAACAACTCCCCCTCTTCCCCACTCCTCAGCTCCTAGTAACAACCCTGCTATCCTCTGTGTCTGACATCTAAGTAGAACATTCCACATTTGTCCTCCTGTGTCTGGCTTCTTTTACTTATCATATTGTCCTTCAAGTTCATCTGGGTTGTCAACACACTTTTTAGAATTGGTTTGCTCATTTTCAGTGGTCATTGTTGAGTTTTAGGAGTTCCATATTCTTTTCAGAGATTAATCCCTTAGGAGATATGCAATATTCAAATATCTTCTCCCATTCTGAAGGTTTCCTTTTTACTCTGTTAATAATGCCCTTGGATCCACATGTTTTTAATACCGATGAAGTCTGATTTACTAATTTTTTTTATCGCCTGTATCTTCGGTGTCATTCAAGAAACCACTGCCAAATCCAGTGTCATGGAAGTTTCCCTCTATGATTTCTCCAATGAGTTTATAGTTTTACATCTCTTATACCTCTGGTCAATTTTGTTAATTTATCAGGTAAGGGTCCAACTTCATTTGTTTGCATATGAACACATTACATTAGTTATATGATTTAATTATAGAGTTAGTGTCATACTAAACCAACAGGAAAAAAAAGAGCTATCCAAGGGTCCTGAGACAACTGTTAATTATAAATAAACAAACTAAAATTAGTTCACACCCACAAACCAAAATATATTGCAAAGAATAAAAATATTAAATGTAAAATGTCCATTGCCCAAGTATCTAACTAAAATCATACACAGCCAATCTCTCCACAAAAGTTTACTGAGAAAAATACCCTACAAAGAATTAATGAAATGGAAAGGAAAGAGCAGGACCCTTTTAGGATGTCAGAGTGACAGAGACTAGACCAAATGACAATCGTCTCCTCTGTGGTTGCAAAGAATATGTACCATCAAGAGGGAAAGTCTGCCACTGCCTAAAAGTATGAAAATCAGAATGAGAATAATCCCTACGCAAATAAATCTCTAACTATGATACCGAAAATTTTCTATGACTATATAAATTACTACAATCCATCTTTAAAAGACCAAAGTGCTAAACATTCCTATAAAGATCAAGAGATCTGGTTACAACAATCAATAAGTTGAAAAAGTACATTAGTAGCTACATTTACTGAGTATTACCGATATGTCAAATGCCTATGAAACGTTTATACTTTAATTCTTTTTATCCTGACCACTGCAAGGAGTATATGTTTCTTATGCCATGTACAGATGAGAAAAAGAAAGCACAAAGAGATTAAGTGACATGTCCCTATGTTACTGTGGTAGGTAGTGTGGGACAAAAGCTCTGAAACAGAAAAATGGATTTCCCCTATATACGCAAGGAGTAACTGGCTAGAAAAGAGAAAAAATAAAGATTCCACTTATAATAACAAATAAAGGGCATTAGAATGTCTTAGAATAAACAGAAGTGATAATAAACAGAGATAATAAGAGATGAGCAAAAGCAGTATCAAGAAGTCTTCAATATCTACTAAGGAACATAAAAGACTTCATTATTAGATGGGAAAAACATTCATTTTAAAAATAGAAGGACTAAATAATGTATAAGTTCCATGCAATTCTAATTAAAATATTAAAAAGGGAAAAGGAAAATCTGCATAATAAGTGAACTGGCTAGTCACTTGCCAGTTCAAAAAATAAATAATAAAAAAATAAAAATCTCTACTCCATTCTTTGCACAAAAATAAACTCCAGAGAAAAAATATGAATGTTTTAGAAGAAAATGGGAGAAATTTTTAAACAACTTTGAAGTCAGCCTTTGAGACATGACAGCATGATGAGTCATAATAGGAAAGATTGAAGCTTTAAAAATTTTTAAGTTCAAGGTTTTCTTTTTAAACATTTATATGTGGTGCAATGAAATTTGTTCTCAATGTTACAGCCTATCTATGTTAGAAGTACAAGTCCGTGCCTCTGCCACATGAGTGACTGTCCCAGATCCATGAAGGGGCTTCCTGGCTTGGTCAGGGCACTGGCTTAGAAGCAGCACATACCATCAGCCCTAAGGCCTGCGGATAGTTCACATATGCCCTCTGCCTCCTCCTCACATAAGTAACTACTCTCCTTCAAGTGTGGGTTGCAGACTAGAGCCCTGGCAAACCCCAAACCCACCAGGGAGCTTGTGGCCAAAGAGGGCCCAGCCAAACTGACCTGCAAAACCAGAGAACACAAAGGTTTGAGACCCGTCAACACTGAGTTAGGGGACGATCATTAAATGTAATATTATTGTGGCAAGGGCCAATGAACAGGTATGTGTTTTAACAAAACATAAAAATATAAGACCAATTTTAAATTGGGAAAATATTAATAATATATATAATAAACAAAAGATTGATTTTCTTAATTTTCAAAGAGTTCATGTGCATTAATAAGAAAACAGAACAACTCAATAGGAAAAAATAGCTAAATTCTATGAAGAAGATGTCCACATTGAACCTATTCAAATTTAAAAACAATAAAATAACTATTTTAATCCATCAGACTGGTAATGTTTTGGTGAACTTTTGGTAAACTCTGTAAGTAGCAAAAGGCTGAGAGGGGGAAGAAGGTCCTCTTCAACAGTGTTGATACTTTGACGTAGACTTCCTTGGAGTAATTTTATAATATCTCTCAAAATTAAAAAAAGTACATTCAATTGTTCAGTGATTTCACTACTGGATATCTGATCTCTGGAAAAATTACTAGAAGTATACAAAGCTATTTACATAGAATATTTGATCAATAACCTTAACAAGTATATAGCAACAAAGGGCTAGTTAAAGCAATAAAGGGTTTTTGATATTTGCAACATAATGTGAATATATACATTAGGAAGTTGGAGGTAGACCTATTTAGGCTGACAGGGAATGATCTCCAAGATAAATAACTGACAAGCAAGACATAGCTTTGGGGGCACAGAAGGTCCTCCATTTGTGTAAACAAGAAGAAATGGGTGGACGTTGGCACAATATAAATATCTCTCTCTAGAGAAATAGGGCAAACAATTCCTTTCACAATAGCATTCAAAAAATTGAAATACCTAGAAATCAACCTAACAAAATAAATCAAAGACCTCTTCTCTGAAAATTATAGCACTTTGAAAAGAGAGATTGAAGATGATATCAGAAAATGGAAAGACATCCCTTGCTCCTGGGTAGGAAGGATCAACATAGTGAAAATGGTCATACTTCCAAAACTGCTATATAGATTCAATGCAATCCCAATTGAAATCCCAGCAGCATACTTCATGGACCTTGAGAAAACAATCCAAAAATTCATTTGGAACAAGAAGAGACCCAGAAGAGCAAAAGCAATTCTAGGTAACAGAGACATGGCAGGGGGTATTACAATCCCCAACCTGCAAATATACTACAAAGCTACAGTGATAAAAACAGCATGGTACTGGCAAAGAAACAGACCTGAGGACCAGTGGAACAGATTAGAAGATGCAGAAACAACTCCAGACACACTCAGCCACCTCATCTTTGACAAAGGAGCCAAACACCATCACTGGAGGAAAGATAGTCTCTTTAATACATGGTGCGGGAGAAATTGGGTTTCAACTTGCCAAAGACTAAAACTAGACCTGTATCTCTTACCATGCACTAATCTAAAATCGAAATGGATTAAAGATCTAAATACTAAAATAGAAACGCTGAACCAGTTGGAACAGAGGTTAGGTAGAACTCTCCAAGACATTGGGGTAGGAAAAGACTTTATGAACAAAACCTCAGTTGCCTGTGAACTAGCACAAACAATCAACAAGTGGGATCTCTTTTTACTAAAAAGCTTCTGCTCAGCAAGAGAAACCACCAGCAGTGTGAAGAGACAACCCACAATGTGGGAAAAAATTTTCACCAGCGGTCCCCAGACAAATGTCTACTATCTTGAATCTATAAAGAACTTTAAAAAATCAGACCTTCCAAATTTAAAGACCCAATCCAAAAATGGGCATCTGAAATGAACACATGTTTCTCACACAAAGAAGTAGACATGGCAAATAAACATATGAAAAAATGTCCAACATAACTGGTCATTCGAGAGATGCAAATGAAAACAACACTGAGATTCCACCTCAATCCAGAAAGAATGGCTGCTATCATGAAATCAACCAACAACAAATGCTGGTGGGGCTGTGGGGAAAGAAGAACCCTGCTCCATTGTTGGTGAGAGTGTAGATTGGTGCAACCACTGTGGAAATCAGTATGGAGTTACCTCAAAGAACTAGGTCTGGAAGTTCCATTTGACTCAGCTATTCCCCTGCTGGGTATCTTTCCCAAAGAATTAAAAGAATCATACCAGAGTGATATATGTGCAACCATGTTCATAGCAGCACAGTTTGTAATAGCTAAAACTTGGAAACAGCCCAGATGCTCATCAACTGGAGACTGGATAAAGAAAATGCGGGTTTTTTATAAAATGGAGTACTACTCAGCCATCAAAAATGAGAAATTAGAGACATTTATTGCTAAATGGATGCACATTGAGGCGATAATCTTAAGTGAAATAAACAGGACACATGTGTAAATACTGAATAGTTTCTCTAGTGTGAGAAACTGAAAGTGTAAATAAGGACTAAAAGGTATAACAGATAATGTGAAATGGAAGAAAAGGGGCAAAGCGGAAGGGGAAGTGGGAGGGATAGGGGAAAGGAAAGAAGGGAATGGAATTAATATGAGAAAATGAGAAAATGGAAACAAAGTCTTTGTAAATAGGGAGGGCAGGGGAAGGGGGAAAAAATAATAACCAAGAGAATATGTAAAGGTGCATATCTCCAATGATGAATGTCACTATATTGTACACCTAAAATGTACCAATAAAAGGATATACAAAAATAAATAAATAAATAAATAATATCTCTCTCTAGAAGGATGCTCAGGAAACTTAGCAATGAGAAACTAAACTAGGGAGAAAGAGGGAGAGAGGCATGCTTTTAAAAGTGTAATTTTCTGTAATATTAATCTTTAATGTATGTATGTTTTATGCTAATATATTTTAAATTATGCATATCATTTGAGGCTGTAATTTTGCTTCTAAGAATTCTGGTGTTAACCAAAAGATTATTTATAATTTTGAAACTGGGGACAATCTAGATGCTGGGCAAGCAGGACTAGCTTCCATTTAGTGAGTTCTTCCCACTGGCCACTAGGTTACAGAAGAATATTCAATGCCACGTAGACACGTTCACAACTGATGAAAAAAAAAGGAAAAGCCAGTTACAAAATGGTTTCAAAGTCAGATAATTTCCCTTCTGGTAAGTAAATAGTAAGTACACACAGGCACCAACCTACAAATACATCAAGAAATCAGTACCTTTCTCCTGCCACCACCAAGTCTGTCTGCACAGTGGGATTCTGGCTTCCTCCTCGTTCTTTTATTTCCCATGATTTATAGAAAACACATTAATGGCTAAAACCAAAGCCAAAGATAGTTAGCTTGTTTAGTCTTCTGAGGGATAAAGCATAGCGCTGGTCAGTGGATGTTATGTCTTCTACCTGATGTCCTCCAAAGGCTCATGCAATCAGAGGTGGGACTGAGGGGAGGTGACCGGACCATGGGTGTGATGCTGGGTTGGTCAGCTGGTGGGTTTACAGCTGGATGGGGCAATGAGGGTGCAGCCTGTTGGGAAGAGGTGGTTCAGTGTGGGCGTGCCCTGCAAGGGGGCATGGACACATTCTTCCTCCTCCCCTGCCAGGCCCCTCGGCCATGGTGCGCTGCCTCGGAGCCAGCTGAATATGAACTGAAACCTCTACAAACTGTGGGCCAAATAAAACTGTTCTTCTTTAAGTTTTGGGTATCGAGTATTGTGTCTAGGCAACAAGAAAGTAAGACAGTGGGAATAATTCCCTCCAATGTTTCCTGCCACTGGACACATTCCAACACCCCCACTGAAAGGACCCCTGACTTCAGAAGAGACAGAGATGGTCTCTGGACCATGGCGGCACTGGCCTGAGTAACATGGTGGGAAACAAGATTTCTCCCATGTGACTGAGGGCCAAGGTGACAGCCTGACGGAGGAGGTACGAGTTTACGGAGAGCGAAGAGGCCCACTCTGCCCAGAAAGCTGCAGCCAGGAGCCAGGAGCAGTTTGATGTGGGCTGCTACTACTCTTTGATGGAGAATAATGAGAATTTACAAGGTGAATACAGGTTTCAAAGATGAATTCTAACCAGGACCCGGATATATTCAAGAACCTCATTGTCCACCTTTTAAATCCAATGTCACATTTACACAATGGGCAGATACATCGTCCTGCTTGGAAAAGAATATTGCATAAACCATTTCCTAGTCCTTTTCACTCTCTTCTTTTAGAATTCTCCTCTTTCTTTGCACAACAATAAAAACAATGTATTTGTTGATACAGAACATTAATTCCATTAAAATCACATTATGTATAATGAAAAGCTATCAGAGTATAATTATGCAAGCAAACTCACAGACCCACAGCAACTTTGAAATCCATTGGAATTACAATAGGAACTGAACCCATCTGGTAGAAAAATTGCTCCATCACTTCCAAATGAGCATGAATAAAGACTCGCTGTATTTATGTTATAAAGCATACACTACTTGGGCAAACCCGAAAGTCCAGGCCTGATAACTAAAGGTGCCTTTGCCTGAGTTTTCTCAGACCAATTGGAGCCCGAAGTTGGGCTGCCAGAATTTGCCCCAAAGTACACAGCCCAGGGTCCAGTGACTGAACCCCAAAGAGCCACCAGGCTTCTCAGTCTCTAAGGGTGGCTGTCAGCTCTGCTCTGCAACAGACTGGCCTCTCACCCCTCGCTGGCCTCGGCTCCCACGTCACAGCCTCAGCGCAGAGCAGGTCTTCTGTCCTCCACCCAGGAGTTCTCAGAGGAGGCAGAGTGCCAGAGGGCAGAGGAAGGGCCAGGAGACTCACTTCCTGTGAGAGGCACAAGGAGTGCTTCCTATGTTTCACCCCAGCCAATAACCACCTAATTGGTGACCTGGAAGTGACACACACTGGCACACAGGGATTCTACTAGGGCCCCAACCCTCACTCATCACTATGTCCACCCACAAGTTCAGACACTTCTAGGACTCCTAAACAGAAGCTGTGAACCTGGAAAACCCATGCCAGGCTGGTGGCCAGAAAGGAGCCTCTTTGTGTGACCAAGTGGGCCCAGCATTCTGTAACAGCTGTCTTCACTCTCCAAATGCCCCCCCAGCCCTGCAGCCGGCAGCCATTCCACCTCTGCAGAAGTGCAGTGCGAAAGTGGCATCCTGGCCTTCCAAGGCCAGTAAGTCCCTAAGAGACCTTGGCTGCCCATTTCCTCCCCCTCAGCAGGCACTCCTGACACTCACTCATCTCCTCAGTGCCTTTTCCTCCCCTCCACTGAGGATGTGGCCCGACAGAGCTCATTCCCTCTTGCAGCTCCGTCCTTCCATTTCCAGCCGAACCCGGCCAGAGGAACCCACCTGAAGTCTCCTCAGCAGGGCACGCACATCACTCTGCCCTTCCCTCCAGGGCCAGCTGCTCCTGGAGACTCCGACCTCCGGCAGAGGTGCTCCCTATGTACCCACATGTGCCCTTCAGAATCTGAGTCCCCCTTTCCCTCCCTCTACTCACCTGATCTTGAAGCCATCTAAGATGGGGGTGTATCCTATGAGCCAACTCACACAGGACCCCATACCTGGAACCCGGCTGGCACCTCCAGCTGAAATGTGACAGCCCGTGTATCAGTCACTTTCCTGTCACTGGAACAAGGTACCAACTTAAAGGAGGAGTGGTGTGTTTGTCTGGATCATGGTTGAGTCCACAGTCAGCTGGTTCAGAGGTAGAAATGGTGTGGTGGAGGAAAGGTGCTCAACCCATGGCAGCCAGGAAGCAGAGAGAGAAAGGAGGAGGGAACAAGAATACACCCTTCTAGGTCACGCTCCATTGACCACTTCCAACCAGGCCTCAGTGGATGAGTCCACTCATGAGTGTAGCACCCCACAGTCCGATCACCTTCCAAACACCTGAGACTTTTGGAGGACATCTTAGATGCAGACCATAACAGACCTACGACAGCCTCCCTGCCTGAACACTTTGGACCCATTTTCTGTGCCGCAGAATCATCTTGTTAAAATGCATATCTGAGCCTGGTGTGGTGCTTACATGTCTATGATCCCAGCACTCTGGAAGGCTGAGGCAGGTGGATTGCAAGTTCAGATCTTGTTTCAAAATAAAACTATAAAAAGGGTAAAGCTGTGGGTTCAGTCTCCAGCACCGCCACCACCACCACCAAAAAAATAATAATAATTGTAGATTTGACTATGTCACTCTCTCCCCTCCCATAACATTCTTCCCCTCAGAGGCCTTCTTAGACCTTCATGTGAGTCAGCTCTGCCTCCCCAGCCACTGCACAGGTCACCGCATGGAATGCACAGAAAACAGCTGCAGGACCAGTGATGTGGGTACCGGTTTCCCTTGCTCCTGTGCATGCACCTGTCTCCTTCTGGCCAGTTCATCTAGGGACAGAGAGAACATCTTTCTCATCCATGTGGTTTCACACTGAGCAAGAGGCCCAGGACCACAGAAAGCTCAAAAACAGGTTCTTAGCATGTGCACACTCCATCGGTGCCATCCTCCTGGGACGGGTGCCTCTGCACCACGCGCCTGCCCAGGCTGCATGGCCCTGAGGAGAAATACTGTGACTTTCGCCCTTTATAACAAAAGCAATGCAAGTTCACTATGTTAAAAAGTTAAGAAAGTCAGATAAAGTAAAGGCAGAAAAGGAAACCATCTGTGCTCTCGTTGCTTCTGCTGTTCCTGTTACTGTTTGGATATGGTTTAAGAGTTTTCCCCTGGGAGTTTACAGGTTAGAAGCTTGGCAGTGGGATTTTTAAGAGATGGGCCTGGTGGGAGCTGGCAAGGTCATCTGGGGCTGCACTCAGGATGGATTAAAGTCGCTCTCATGGCTCCCTGAGTTAGGACTTCCTAATGTTGTTATAAAAAGGGCAAGTCTGGCCTTCCCCCTCCTGTCTTCCTGTCTTCCCATCTGATCTCAACCCCTCATACCGACCACACTGATGCCACCCATCACGAGCCCTAACATGCCTCTTTCCTCCATAAGTACTCAGCCTTGGATATGTTATTATAGCAACTGAAAATGAACCACTGTAACTACTGCTAACAGGCAGTTGGGTTCTATTTCAACCTGCTTCCATAAAAATTGAACTATCATGTTGCTAATAACCTTTTCTCATTGCAATGTATCGTGCTCACGATGACATCACACCCTGGAAATATGCACTGATGCCATTTTAATGGCTGGATGGTATGTCATTGGATGAAAAAAATCATCTATTTAAAGAATCACCTGCCATTAGTCTATGAACATTTGGCATCACAAACGCACGTGAGTAAAATTTTTTTTAGTTTATAGAAATATGAATAGGAATTTAATTTTTGCTGATCTAAATACAGTGGATCCTCAAGTTATGACCAGCCTGACATCTAAACAACTAGGCTTAATTAGGTTAGTGGAAGATTCATCTGCCTCTTGTTACCTATAGCGTGTACCCAGGTAAGCATCTAGATCTCAGCTGTACTGACGGACAACCAACTTGAGTTACAACCAGCCCTCAGGAACCAATTGAGTTCGTAAGCCAAGGGTCCACTGTCATTCTATACATAATCTGAAAAGTCAGATTGTTCCCTAGAGACACGGACAGCCACTTAAAATTATTCTGGCTGTTTCTTCTACTGTTTACTCTCGGCTTTCTAAACCTGACACTTCGACCTCTGACTATGAAAGCTGAGGATTCTCAATGATCACACAGAGCAGACCTCTCTCCCCTTCCTCCCCCTCATTTTCCCAATCCCGACAGGGGAACAGTCCTCATTTTATTTCCACACGCGGTGTTCACATTATGACTAGGTAAATATTGTCCATAACGGGGCTGAAAGTGGTATAATTACTGTACCTTTTAAAACTGACATCGCAATATTTAATTGGAGTTCATTGCCTTATTTTTCACAGAAGTCTTTGAAATTCACCCTGCATTCTCCCAGACCTTTCACTATCTGTGAGCACATTAGGGGCTCTGGGCTCCTTCGGGTGTGTCCCTCGGGGTCCCGTAACCTGCTTCTTCCGCACCCACTTGGTCGGGAGCACCAGCACTCCCAGGGATTTTCCTTCACCCTAAAATCCCCTTCACCTCTCTACTGGGCTGAAGACCCCCCTTTACCTTTGTCTTCTCTTTTCTTGATTCTCCAGAAACATTCATAGAAATGATTTGCAGGAGTTCACATTTTTGAGACTCTGCATCCCAAAAGAAAAGACATGGAGCACAGAACGTCCGATTCCTGATGGGAATATTGGAAATTCGACAGGGGTGGGGGCATCTTAGTTTAGCCTTCAATAAGTGCTGGGCACTTGATCTGAACCTGTCAGCTCCAGTGTCAGGTCAGGAAAGAGTTCTTGCATCAGTGTATTATCGTAATTCCCTCTCCCTTATTTCCTTTAGTCTCTGGAGCTCCTATTTCTATTTTTGGCTGACCATTTGATTCCGTTTCTTCCCCATTTCCAACTTCCTGGCCATTTTGTTCCACTTTCTCAGAGATTTCCTCATCTTTCAGCCTTTCTCCTGATTTTAACTTTTTTCTTTAAAAAGGTTTTCAAATATTTATAAAAGTCTTAAAAATTCAATCTATCTCCTTAACCTATCCACTTGATTAGTAATGTTGCTGTATTTTCTTCATCCCTTTTTCTTTGCTTTTTTTAGATAAATTACAAACATGACATTAGACCTCTAAATTTTTCAATATGCGTATTGAAAAAATAAGGATATTTTTCTGTATAACCTCAAAGCCATTAACACATCTAAACGTCACTATTAATTAAATATCTCAATATTATATGTAATCTCTAGTGTGACTTTCACAGTTAAATCTTTAAGCCACCCCCCAAAATAGTGTCATCTATGGATAGCCAATAGTTCCAGCGTCATTTATGCTGCTCCACCCTATCTCCAATCCACGGTGCCATCTCTGCCATTTGGCAGAGTTTTGCATACTTCAGGGCTCTGAATTAGGTTTTGCTGATAGGTTTTGCTGCCTGTGCACCTGAGAATAATTTCCATTGCCTTAAAATGAGTCTTGATATCTGGGAGCAGAAATTCCCATCTTCCTCAGGAGTCTCTTGACCTATGTTGGCCTATAATTCCTTTCATATACTTAAAAATTAGGTTGTTAAATCCCACTCTCCTGTCAAAAAATTCTGTTGTGATATTTAATGTAATAAATAAAATGTAAGTTGAAAAAAGTTGTGTTCAAAATATGGAGCCTGCCTACGTCTATGAAGATGGGGTCTCTCTCCATTTATTTAGGCTTAATGTATTTCAATACACTTTTATACTTTTTGCATATATGACTTACATATTTTCACTTACATGTGTTTCTATGTTTATTTCTGTGCTATTGTAAATGATATATCGTAAAGATTTATGTTTTCTGGCTGTGCATAGTGACACATGCCTGTAATCCCACCCCCTGTGGAGGCTGAGGCAGGAGGGTTGCAAGTTTGAGGCCATCCTGGGCAATTTATCAAGGCCTTGTCTCAAAATGAAAAATAAAAAAGAATTGGGGCAGAGGCTGTGTGGAAGAGTGCCCCAGGAATCAATCCCAGTACTAAAAAACAAAATTACATTTTCTGTCTATTGTTGAAGTATTAAGAATACAACTGATTTTTAGCATACTAGCTACCTTGCTAAACTCATTAATTCAAGTAATTTTCTTTGAAATGTCTTAATCCTGATTTTAAAGGAAGTATTTCCAATGTTTTCTCAGTAAGAATGAAACAGTTCTGTTAAGTTTATATTTTTGTATAACTTTCATTCTATTTTTCTTGAAGTTTGCTCATTATATCTGGATTGTCAGATGTGTAGCTGGTTACCAACTTTTTGATCTTTTATATTTGTAATTATATCTCCTTTCTATTAATTTTTTTATTCTTGTTCACTTTACAATGCTTATCTATTTTGTAGGTTTTACAAAGAGCTATTTTTAAATTTTATTTTTGTATTATTTTACTTATTTAGTGGCATGGGGATTGAACCCATGGCCTTTGTACTGAGTTACATCCTAGTTTTTATTTTTGAGATAGGTTCTCAATAAATTACTAAATTGTTCTGATCCTCCTGACTCAACCCTCCTACAGTGCTAGGATTATAGGCTTGTGCCACCAGACCTGGCTTCAAAGAGCTAACTTTGAACTACATGTTAATCTTGATACTATAGCTTTCTTTGCTACTTAATCAATTTATGATCTTATCTTTGCTTTCATTAAATTTGTTCAATTTTCTTTTCTAAGCTAACCTGAGCACTTAGCTCATTCGTTTTCAACCTTTTTCTTTTCTAAGTATATAAGGATATTAATTTATATTTTAATTTCTTATTTGACTGAGTCAGTAAAATGTGGGGTTTTTTAACATTCCAAACATGTTAGACTCACTTATCTTTTGACTAATTTCTTTTTTTTTTTTTTTTTTGGTACCAGGGATTGAACTCGAGACCTTGCACTTGCAAGGCAGGCGGCAGAGCCACTGAGCTAAATCCCTGGCCCATTTGACTAATTTCTAACTCCATCTGTGTTCAGGAAATGTGATCTCTTTGATATACAAACTTTGAATATTTTGATACTTTTTTCTGGATTACAAGAAGATTAATTTTTAAAAGCAGTTTCTACATGTTTAATTGAAGACATCTTTAAGCTGCAGAAGTCTGTGTACTGATGTGATCAAAGAAAGCAGTGAGTGTTTAAATTTAAAATAAAGTATTACAATAAAAGACACATTACTGCTTGTCCTCTCATGCCTCTCCCTGTCTCCTTGAGCACTTATCCCAGCACACCTGCCACTCTCTGAACCAGTTCTGGAAGTGCTCTTCTGTGAGTGTCTTTCATTGCACTGTTGTGGCTGCTTGAATGTCCCGAATCGATTAAAAATGTTTACATCTTTTTAAAATTAATTTTATTGGCACACTTTTGATGTACATAATGATCACATTCATCATAAGGAATCTGCACCTGCACACGATAGATCTTGATTCTTTTTTCCCCAATCCCCTCTCCTTCCTTCAACCTCTCTGCCTCTCCTTATTTACAATGCCCTTGTTTCCATTTTTTCCTGCTGTTCTCTTTTGTTTTCTTCCTCCCCCGCCCCTTGTTCCCCTTCCCATTTGAACATTTTCTTCCTATTTCCCAATATCTATTATACATTTTGAACCTTATTTACCCTTCTGGTTTCTCACACCAGAGAGACAATGCAATATTTAAACATGTGTGTCTGATTTATTTCACTTAAGAGTATGGCCTCAAGGTGCATCCATTTACCTAGAAATGTCCCAAGTTTAACCTTCTTTATGGCAGAGTAGTACTCCATTGTATAAAAGAAACACGTCTTCTTTATCCATTCATTGGCTAAGGGGCATTTGAGATGTTTCTAAGATTTAGATATTACAAATTGTGCCTATAAAAAAGGCTGTGCATATGTTGCTTTGGCATGATGCTTTTAATTCTTTCAGGAAGACACAAGAAGGGGAATAGCTGAGTCAAATGAAGCCTCTAATTTTAGTTTTTTGAGGAATCTCCATACCAATTTCCATAGTTGTTGCACCAGTCTACACTCCCACCAACAGTGGAGAAGGGTTCCTTTTTCCCCACAGCCCCACCAGCATTTGTTACTGGTTGATTTCTTGATAATAGGCAGGGTTTTTTTTCTTGTGGTACTAGGGATCGAACTCAGAACCTTGTGCTTGCCAGGCAGGCACAGTGCCACTGAGCTACATCCCTGGCTCCAATAGGCATTCTTTTTGCAGTGTTGCTTTAATTTCCATCTCTCGAATGACCAGTGATGTTGAACACTTTTTCATATATTTATTTGCCATTTCTACTTCTTCATCTGAGAAATGTCTGTTCATTTCAGATGCCCATTTTTGGACTGGGTCTTTAAATTTGGGGGGTCTGATTTTTTTTTGAGTTCTTTATATAATACAGATATTAGTTCTTTGTCTGAGGAACAGCTGGCAAAATTTTTTTCCCACTCTGTGGGTTGTCTCTTCACTCTGTTGGTGGTTTCTTTTGCTGTGCAAAAGCCTTTTAATATGATGAGATGCCAGTTGTTAATCATTTATAATATTTCCTGTGTAATCAGAATTTCATTCATAAAGCCTTGGCCTACTCCCATGTCTTCAAGAGTCTTAACACTTCTATCTTCCAGTAGATTCAGTGATTCTGTTTTAATATTTAGATCTTTGATCCATTTCAATTTTAGTTTACTACATGGTGAAAGAGATGGGTCCAGGTTTAATCTCTGGCCTGTTAAAAGCCAGTTTTTCCAGTTCCATTTATTGAAGAAGCTATCTTTCTTCCAGGGAAGATGTTTAGCCCCTTTGTCAAAGATAAAGTGGCTGAATATGTTTTGACTTATTTGTACATCTTCTAATTTATTCAAGGATCCTCAGCTCTGTTTTGTTTGGTTTTTTGCCAGTACTGTGATGTTTTATTATGGTAACTTTGTAGTATAATTTCAAGTCAGGAATTCTGATGTCCCTGCCTTGCCTTTGTTTTCCAGAATGCTTTCACTATTCTCTTATGGTTCCAAATGAATTTTAGGATTGTTTTCTCTAATTCTGTGAAGTATGCTGTTGGTATTTTGATCGAGATTGCTTTCAATCTGTATAACAATTTTGGAAGTATTTCCATTTTCACTATGTTGGTTCATCTTATCCAAGAACAAGGGATATTTTTCCACTTTCTGATATCTTCTTTGATCTTCTTTTTCAGATTATTGTAGTTTTCAATAGGAAGGTTTTTAGTTCCTTCATTAGATAAACTATTTCATTTTTTTATGTAATTGTGAAAGGTGTGGTTTCCCTAACTTCTCTCTCAGTGAGTTTATTTGTGTACAAGAATGCTATTATTGACTTTTGAGTGTTAACTTTGTATGCAGCTATGACATTGAATTTGGTTATTAAATCTAGGAGTCTTTTAGTGAATTGTTGGGGGTCTTCTATGTAGAGTATCATGTCATCTGCAAAAAATGACAATTTAACTTCTTTTCTATCCTGGATCCTTTTATTTTTTTTCTCTTGTCAAATTTCTCTGGCTAATGTTTTCAGAACTATATCATATAGGAGTGATGATAGTGGACATCCTTGTCTAGTTCCTGATTTTAGTTAAAGCATTCAGTTTTTGACCATTTAATATGATGTTGGCTGTTGGTTTGTCATGGATGGCTTTTATCAGATTGAGATAAAGACCATCTATTCCAATTCTCTGTAGGGTTTTTTTAATCATGAATGGGTGTTGGAATTTGTCAAATGCCTTTTCTGTATCTATTGAGATGAACATGTGATTTTTGTCCTTGGTACTATTAATGTGTTATATCAGATTTATTGATTTGTGTATGTTGAACCATCCCTGCATTCTTAGGATGAATCCTACTTGGTCATGGTGTATAATCTTCTTGATGATTTGCTGCATTTTGTTTGTAAGTATCTTATTGAGGATTTTTGCATCTACGTTCATTAGGGAGACTGGCCTATAGTTCTCTTTTTTGGTTGGGTCCTTCTCTGCTTTTGGTATCAGGGTAATGCTTGCTTCCAGGAATGACTTTGGGAGTATGGCTTCCCTTTCAATTTCATTAAAGAGTTTGAGGAGTACTGGCATTAGATCTTCTCTAAATTTCTTGTAGAACTCAGCAGTGAATCTGTCAGGACCTGGGATTTTATTGGTAGGTTTTTAATTACATCCTCAATTTCATTGACTAAAATTGGGTTATTTAGAATTTTTATATCTTTTTGGTACCATGGATCGAACTCAGAACCTTGCACTTGTGAGAGAGGCAGCAGAACCACCGAGCTAAATCCCCTTCAGAGAGTGGCAAGCATGATGACATAAGTGTACTTAAAGTGAAGAGGAGTATTTTGAAGAGAATTAATGGCAACATGTTTTCTACTACAATAAATATTTTATCTCAAATTTAACATTTACCATTTTTATTACACCTAATGTGTCAATTATATCAACTTTATTAATCATTTTCTTCACATTATTACATTATTTAAATTTTTCTGCGTCATAGATCAATCAATAATTGTTATATATTAAAACCTCTCCTCTTCATGGCAGATTTTCACGTTTTTAAAATATACTTTACAATTATGTATTTTGTTTGGTGTATGTAAGGAGCCTTTCCTTGACAAAGATTTTTGAATTAAAGTCTATTTTGTCTGATAGTAAAATAGCTCTGCCAACATTCTTTTGGCTAATTTTAGTCTAGCTTATGATTTATACCCCCTCACTGTAAACCTTTCTACTTTAAGTTTAATGCATTTCTCTTGAAAGAGAATACTGGGTTTTCATTTTCAGTTTAATCTGACAATGTATGATTTTTAACAGGTAGTTTGTTCCATTTACATTTGCTGAGGTCATTTATTCTTTTTTATGGTTTTTTCCTTCAAATTTTTTGTTTTTATTTTGCTTTTCAAATTTTTTTATTGATTTTTTCTAATTTATTTTTTCTACCAATTTAGAATTTATACAGCTATTTCTTTTCATTTTACCAACTCCATCCTGAAACTTTTATTACTCATGAATATATAAAAGGTTTAAATTAAACAATAAATGAATCAACTCTTCCAATTCCTAGAAGTCATATTTTCCTCCATGCTATTGAGAATCCAACTTCCTGAATTCTCACATGCATGCTCCACTACATTTGTTGAGACTTCTAGCTGTGCAACCTTTACCCTGCTTTATGAAATAATCATAGAGCACATTGTTTGAGTTTTTTCTATTCACTCATTTACTAAGGAGGTGAAAGACCAACATACTCAGTACAGACAGTATAAATGAATAGAATGGAGTATAAATGAATAGCAGTATAAGGTGAATAGACTCAGTATAAGCAGTACAGGTGAACAGACTCAGTATAAGTACTCAGTATAAGCTTGTGTAAATACAAGCACCCTGTTGGTCCTCCTTTTCATTGATTTGTCTAGTAGTTACAGCACCTTCCTTTATGACCATAGCTCCCAGTCAAATTCAGTGTCTGAAAGTAATTTATCTGGTGCAGCAGATTATTGTTCAAATGATACATCTCTCCTACCCTACTGACTGTTTGTCTGGATTTATAATCAAATGACTTAATGAAACTCTACAATTTCCAAACTACGTTGTGACCTGGATTCACCAATTGCAACTCTTACCTACAGTACTCTCCTCCTTGTGAACTACCTTTTCTTCTCTTCCTAGCAAACTTGTTGTAGCTTTAAACCTTAAACTGGTTTTCCTAAAATGATGACAGCCCAGGGAAATGTGAAGCAGTGGATGGAAAGCACTTGGTTAGATTCCAAGTAGAACCCAATGGATCACTCAGCCACAGACTTCCATAAAGGTTGTGTCATTCAGTATCAACTGTGAGATACACAACAGCACCTCGCTTCTTACAAAGAAATCAAGTCTCCAAGGTGAGAAGCAACCTGTTCCAGGACACCAAGCCAGTATACTGTGAAGTCCATATAGAGAAGCTTCATCAATTCCGTGAAAGAGTCAATACTGGTAAACTGCAAAGCTATCCCAAAGAACCAATTTCATACTTAAGCAAGACTCTTTTAAGTCTCAAGCTAATATGTAATAATCTGAGTTTTTAAAAAAGGAAGAGAAAGAAATTTTCATGTGGTAACAATAAATAAGTAGGTATATATTATCTTGCAAATATAATTCATGGCTATTTTTCATATAAATCTTCTCAAATCAAGATTTGATTTTCTCTAATAGCTCTGGTATGAAAAGAAGAGTTATGAACAGTAGTAAAGACACAGGCATTTACTGCTTCTTTAACTGCATTCTTCGCAAAACTCTGCAATTCTATTTTTAATATTTGATTACATCATCAATGAAGCTATATTACACAAAAGCAATTATGTTTTGCTCAGCAAAAGAAAATCAGAATGGAATAATGTGTGGCATACTAACAACTCTAAGAACAGAAGCAATTTAGAACATTTTAGAATAATGATTGGGATAAGTTATTCAGAATTTACAGCAAACATGCTTTACAGACACACAATTGTAGTGTCTACTCCAAATCTAAGTTATGCACTAAACACTCTAACAGTGCCCAGAACACTCAGTATTTTATCAAAACATTAATAGCAGCACTACTAAAAACCTAAGCTTTTATCCATCATGCCCTAATCACCAGTTCTCTCCATGCACAAAGGCAGCATTTAACTTAATGTGCTTTGCAGTCCTTTAAGGGCTTTGTCCAAATATCTATAAAGTAGTGAAGTGAAATAATTCAACTAACATAGAAGGGGCAGAGATCAGCCTCATTTATCACCACAACACCTTGGGATCCTTCCCAACACAATATTCTAGGCACAGTTATTTAGAATTTTCTAAAACAAATAAAATATCAAATCACAAGTTATTCATAAAACTCAGCAAAGTCAAACTGATCCACTACACAAGCAAAAAGAAAAATACTGAAGAAAAGGGAATATATTAAAAACAGCAAAAGAGTAGAATTAGATGGACAGACACACACACACACACACACACAACTTTCAAAGAAGTAACAAAGAGACCAATGGTTAATTTCTAACAGAAATGATGGAAACCACCTTTTAAGTCCTGAGAGAAAATAACTGCCAACCTAGAATTCTATAACCAAGAAAATATCCTTCAAAAAAGGAAGGTGAAATAAGGACCATTTTTAGGCAATCAAAGAAGAATTTGTTACCATCAAATCTATGCTAAGGAAAAGTGGCCCAGAGGAAACCCAGATAATCAGGATGGAGTAAAGACTGATGGAAGGGATGAATGAAAACTGACTGTGATCGAATTTCCAAAGCTCTGAAAATGACAAGTGGCTGTGATTTGGCAGAACTGAAAGAGATGAATCTGAATGCAGCAATAGCACACACAAAGAGAAGAGAACAATCTGTGAACATCCCAAAGGATTCAGAAGGCTCAGGCACAGGTCTCAATGGACACCTCTGGGATTCAGGCTGACTTCGTAGAAGAGGATCAAGGAATTTGGGGGCTGATAAAGGAAGGAGATATGGTCAAAACTGCCAGTAACACACATAAGCTTTCTTGGGTGGTGCTTGGACATGGTTGTATGAGCCAGGGAGTCCCTGACAGTGAGAGATGCCCAGGGTTTAGGGTCAGGGTCTACTATCCAGAGAAGACTAGGAGGACAGAACTCCTGGAGGAAAGGCAATTGGGGCTGCACGTCCAGGTGGTATCATCAATGTCCTCCCATGGAAGTACTGGGTCAGCAAGTGCTGAATAGCAGCAGTGGCTTGGGGTCACACAACAACATGGCACTATCTTGTCAAAGGCCAGCACATACTGGGGTACAGGTATGGTCTGAATGTCTCCCCAAAGATTCATACATTGGAGGCTTGGTTTCAGTGCAGCAGTGTTGAGGTAATGAGACCTTTAAGAGGTGGAGCCTCGGGTCCTCAGGTCTATTGAGGGCTCTTCCCTCAGAAGGGTTTGTGAGGCTCCAGGCTTCTGTGGCTTTTTTGGGATGTGACTTCTCCCTGTGCACAGGTTCCTGCCACTGCCCACAATCCAATGATGCATGCAAGGATTCTTTCACTAGAGCTACTGACATGCAGTTTAGACTTTCAGACTCCAACCAACTGCTCAACCAATCTCTTTGCTTTAAAAGTACCTAGCTTCAAATATTTAGTTACAATACTTAAAATCTAATGAAGATACCATCTTTGGCTCTTTTATGTAGTAATTAGGAGGGGGACGCGAATAAGGAAGGAGAACTGGGAAAGCTGCTTGAAGATTCCCTCTCCCTTGGTCCTAGCAGAATTCTGAAGGCTTATTCCCTGAAAAAATTAAAACAAAAGGCCTGTGGTATGGGGATCAATTAGCACCAGTACACACTGCAGCAGTCTGAGTCAAGAGAAGGCATGCTGAGGCTACCACCACTCTGATCTCTACCACTGTCATATGTTTTTAGGTGAAACTAATGCAGGCCACGCTCCACCAAAGCAAGGGACCAAAGCCAGAGTAAGGAAGACCTGAGATCCAGAAAACAAACCAAGGGAGGTTCAGAGATGAGAGCAAGGGTGAGTGCAAGACGAAAGCTGTGGAGCAGGCCTAGAAAGCCACCAACCAAGGAAAAACAATGAGATTTTGGAGAAGAAAGTGGAAATAGAGAAATTACCTGCTAGAAGTGACTTTGTACAAAATTCTACAGAGAGACTACTGAAAGGGATGCACTGATTAAGCCAGTGAAAAACCAAGGCAAATGTCAACTTTAGAAAAACAAAAAGTTGACTCGCATGCTGTCTGACTAAGCAAGTTAATTACCTTCTCTACTTCTCAGTCTTGATTAGTAAAATGGAGATAATAATAGCAGTAAGTTCACCATGAGGTTGTGAGGAATACATCACTTAATACACATGAAGCATCTGGAAAAAAGCCTGGCACTCAGAATGTGCTTAATAGATGTCCACAGAATGAATTATTAGAGAAGGTGAGCTGGTCCTAGCCCCCGGAAGGAAGCTCCCCTGCCACCATTCCACACTCCTAGGGCAGAGAAGCTAAGCCGGTCCCAGCACCCGGAAGGAAGCTCTCCCGTGGCCATTCCACAATCCTAGGGCAGAGAAGCTGAGCCAGTACCAGCACCCAGAAAGAAGTTCCCCAGCTGCCATTCCATGCTTCTAGGGCAGAGAAGGTGAGTCGCATGGGCGCCAGAAGGTCACCCCTCACCCCCGTGGAAATGAAAAGACACATAAAAAAGTCTCAAAAACAGATTTCCAGATCACCTACAGCAACCACAAATGGAAACAAGATGGAACAATCTGATACTCAACCATCTGGACTCTCTGAACTGGCAACAAAAGAGGATCTGGGAAAAATGAAATCAGAAATAATTACTCAGATAACAGCAAAGATT